>CAIGQQ010038154.1:11597263-11648371 GCA_903798035.1 Danio albolineatus
TTGGGGTTGAAGCAATCTACAAGTGATCCAATCATACCATGCAGTCGTTGTGGCCATTTCTTGTTCAGACTTGCCCTTAATGTGACGATCTTTGACTTTGGTGTTGGTTGTCCATTGGGAACATCAGCCCAGCAATTAAACCTGTTAAACATATAAAGGTAGTTAGAGAGCTGGGTCGGAAATGCAAACATTGCAGGTTTGACTCTTGAGGGGAACATAGAGAGACTGAACAGTGAAATGTAAATAGAAATCAGGGTATAGTTGTGTACAACTTCATTAGTCTTTTTTGTTTGTTTGTTTGTTTTGTAGCTGCCTCTCAGACTCTTCGTTTTGAAGCCTCAGTGATTACAAAAAGCCAAGCAGGTCATATTGATTCTACAGATTTTCAATGTTTTACATGCATTTAATCAGAAATCTAATCAAGAATTTGTCCTCCCCTGGCCCAAAGTATGAAAGATGTTGATTACGAAAAGCAGCAGAGAATTATCAGCATAATTGTAGCATGAACAGCTTGTTATGCAAATGTCATGACGTTTATCTGGCGTCAACCTACCTTGAACTTTGTGCAGAGCCGACTCTAATTAGACTGCCTTTTCTCCCCTTTTCTCCGGAGACAGGAGTCAAGCAGCGTTGTGCTATTGTGAGGTAAATAATGTGAGGTGAGAGCGGTGCAGTAAAACTGTGGTGGATGAGAAACTGTCAGACAGAATAGACTCGAGCTGGTGTTTGTTTGAGTGAACACCAGACCGTAAAAAATGGGGGCTTGTTAACTTCCTTCGCCTCTGTTTTTGAAGCCTGCACTTCCTTACAGTCGATGTCTGAATTTAACGTTGTCATGGTGAGGTAAATATCTATATCAAAATAAAATACCACAATTGACAACTGGACAGAATAGCAAAGGCTTCGTTAGTTTTGATTGCAAATCAGGGTTATTCCACTTAATATTGATTTGGTAACTGATGAGATTAAAACATTGTTCTTGTGTTGTATAAAAATTAATATAAAGATGACTATAGTTTAAAATATATCTAACATCTTTTGAGGGCATTTTGTTTGACATTTGAAAGTATTGTCATCAATATAGTTTACAGAATTCAAAAATATATTTACTCAAATTACGAATCATAAATCCCTTCAAACTACCACTAAATCCATTACAGCGCTCAGCATGAATGAGTACTCTATTTTAAAATGAATATTTTATCAATTCTAGGCAAATATAGCCAATGTTTTTGGTTCATTTCAACAAAACACTGTTTTTTTAGGTTATATCCATTAAAATAAGAGTTTGGGTACCTAACATAACAAAACTTAGTCCATATAAAATCGAAACATTGCAAAAAAATAAAAAATAAATACAAACTCAAGGTTCATACACATATTTACTACTCAAATGCCATGACTTTTCCATTATTTTTCCAAGAATTTCAAGTAAAATTCCATAACCTAATGTTTCATGCAATGTCTACATATTCGTGGTAAAAGACAATGCAAGTTAAAATTTATTACAGCATATCGTAACACATGCAAAAATCTATTTAGTTTATATTTATTTCTATGTAAAATGTATTTAGATAATACTTACATCGCACTAATAAGGTGAGAGGATGTGATTGGCCAAAGACAGAAAAACATATAACCTATATTCAAGTATACAGATATCTGTTTTCCATTGAATTTTCCAAAACTTTGTGGGTTTTTCTGTTTTTTCATGCCTGGAAAATGCCATGTCAAAATTCCATGACTTTTGCAGGTTTTCAAACTACAATATTTCAACAAATTTTGTATAATATTTACGTTTCTTTTGATGTTTCCTATTTCCCCCCTACATATTCATTTGTGTGTACTAATGTTTGACTGATTTTCTGTTATTTTCTTTTATTTTTATGTTATTTTCCAGTTTTGGCTTTGGTGACTAATCTATATGCACAAATATATTAAAACTCCTAAAAAACTTAAAAACTTGTTTAATGCAAATTAATTACACACAAAGTTTGTTTTCTATGGTCTTGCTTTTGTAAAACAATATGCAAGTAAATGTACTTATAAATGTACATGTCTAGCATAAACTTTTACTATAAAGTATACATAATGATAAATGAATTGAGTCTAGAAAAAAAAACTCATAAAAAAAAGCAGACATCCCTACAAAAAAAAAACTGACCATAAAAAGCCAGTTTATGAAGGTACAGCTGCTGAGTTTCATGTGTCAGACACTTAATGCCATCTGGTGGCTTTTCACTGTATTTTGCTCAAGTCTGCAGATTTACCTGAGCTGGCTCTCTCCATTTCAGTTTCACTGGTGCTTAATAACAAAGGATAAAACAATTACTAAAGCATAAGGAACACATTTTCTACATTTTATTTTGTATTACAACTGCTATTTATTGTCACATGACGAGGCCCATCTTCATCTTCCTGTAGATTTGAATTCTTTGAATCTATTCAGCACTCTTGTTCTCAGTCCGGTGTGGGTTGGCTCGGGCAGCTGCTCGTGTGTGCCTCTGAGATAAACAAATCAAGAGGGGAAGAAACTTTAACGTTATCTGGTACCTATATGACAAGACAACGGTGGAATCAACTTCCTCTACATGCTAGAGAAGCAGAACAAATAAAAAACTGCCTTTAAATAATTGTTTTATAGCTTCACTAGTTACACAGTTTATATGAGAATTATGTGCTCCATCACATCAAATCAGAAGTGATGGTTCTCACCTTGTGGTTGTTTGTGCAGATGCGACTCTTGCTACTGGAGTTGTGGGACTTGAAACAGAGAAGATTAACTTTATGTTTTTATGACAGTTATAAAGCTCAAGATAGTCAACATAAACACACAAAGTTTCAGGATTGACATTAACACTTAAAGAATAAGCTCACCCAAAATGGATTAATTACTCACCCTTGTATCATTTCAATCCCCTGAGGCATCGGTTCATCTTCAGAACACAACTGAAGATATTTTAGATTAAATCTAAGAGCTCCATCATCCTCCATGACAAGAAAGGGTCCCTAAAACATTGTCAAAACATTCCATGTGGTATTATTTGTTCAGCTGTAATTAAACAGAGCTCCAAGAACATTTATGTGTGCCAAAAAATGGCTTTATTTGGCAATGTTCACAGACACTTCATGTAATATGACAAAAACAAAAACGAACAAAGTTGTTTTTACAGTTTTTTGGTGTTTTGTTTTTTTGGCACACAAAAGTGCTCTTGGAGCTTTATATATTTACAGTTGACACACTTAAGTTACATGGGATGTTTTGATGATGTTTTTGGTTTCTTTTCTGGACTTTGAAGATCTCAGGATCTTTTTCTGTCTGTGGAGGATGAGAGAGCTCTCAGATTTCATCTAAAATAATTCAGTTTTTAGTTCAAAGGCAAACGGAGGTCTCGGGATTGGAATGACATGAGGGTATTACTGTAATGACAGAATTTTCATTTTTGGGTAAAGTAACCCTTTAAAAACGTTCCATATAAATGATCAATTTCTGTGGTAAACTTAGTTTATAGGCAACTGACATGTTTAGATTGTGGTATTCTTGACCTAATAAATTTCACAGCAACTAAAGATTTATCAAGTTCTCCACTTTAACCAAGCCAACACTGACAGAGCCGTTATATTTTATGTCTGAAAAGCTGTTTGATAAAGGGCTCTTGAAGTGTTGACATGCCCACTTACCATATTGTTTTAGAACTTGGCTCATAAAGTGATTAAGTAGGCAGGTGTGTGTCTTTTTATTTATATCTTATTATCATTGCTTAGGGCCCCAAGAAGTCTAAACCTGACTTTGGTGTAACCTTTTGTAGCTTTGCTTAAATCTGAGCAAAAGAAAAATATTAACCCTTAACCACTCATGAATACTCAATCCTGGAGTGTTACAGGGGTTTATTATAAGACTTTTCATAAAACCTGATAAAGAGTTAAAACACCAGATGGGCTACGCTCTAAAACAATCAAACATTGTTAAACTGCTGACCACTAATTTGGTGTGTTAAAACTTTAAACAAAACATGAAATTTGATGATGTTTCGAACGTCATTACAAATGGCTGTCCCCTCCGAATAGAGCTCTATGTACTGTAAGGTATAGGGACAATTGTAAAGGTCCCTTGAAGTGCTTTGAAATGTGCACTTTTATTTGATGCTTGACGTAACCTCAACCGAAACATGAAGAGAGGGTGGGACTTAGTGTAGCACTGCCCCTTTTTTAAAAACAGCCAATAGTGTTTTGTTTTATCACTGCTCTGCCAGAGGGAGTTGATAAGCTCAAGCGCATCAGATTTGAAGCATCTTGAAAGGGGCGTGGCATTTCAGATACTAGAGAACATTTGATTGGTCAGAATTTGTTGAGAAACTGAAGTATGAGGTGATATGAATAAAACCACCATTACAAAACTGCAAGCTTTACATGTTTATATCAATTTCATATCTCCTAAATGGCAATTTTGTTACTGTTTTGGTGCACACTAGCTTATAGATATCCTAAAAACAAACAATACTGACACTACATCTAAAAAACTTTAATTTCATGCCAACTTTAAGTCATCAACTTAGACAGTTGTGTGTATGTTGCCCATTATTTTATAACTCATACTGTACCAACCCATTGCCTTCATCTGGTTCCTGGTTAACAGACGTGGATCTTTCAGACAGACTGAACTCTGCTTCAACCATCTCTGGAGTGAGACGGAGCTCCGAGCTCTCAGACCTGGCAGAGAAATCACACTGTCACTGAACAGTCACAAACAATCAAGATGGAGGATTTATTCAAGCTGGTGGCTAATCTATATTTACACTCCAGACTGAATCTCATCTCTGATGCTGTCGGGCAGGTCATGAAGAGCTGGAGGAGCCTCCATAGGCATCATGTCAGACCTGTATAAAAGAGTTTTGCTAGAATTAGGCTTGTTTCATTGTGTGTGGAAATTTATACTTGTGCGATACGTACATGTGTGGGACGCAGTCAAATTTTGGAGTGGAAGTATTGGATAAAGTGTTCAACGCCACAGAGGGAAACTTCTTCCATGTCATAATCCCTTTGATTATATCCTATTCGTAGTGAATAATTACAGGAGAAATGTATTTTGAAATAGGTGGAATATTATGAAACAAATCATTCTAGTCCTGGATGCGCATTTTTGTTTTCAAACAGCAATATAAATATAGTACGCGTTGTGATATAAAACTTTTAAAACTGTAAATGTGGACAGTAAAGATTTTGATATGCAAAAACTGTGGACAAACCTGTCTATCTAGAACTTTCTTTTGTGTTGTATTGTCCACACTGGTGTTAGTGACGGTGTATCGAGGCAGCGGACACAAATGAAAGTCCAGGTCACTCTCCAGGTAAAGCGGAGCTGCTTTGAAGGCATAAACATGAGGAGCAGGATTCTACATTTAAATACAAAGACAACATTTATCATTTAAGCAACGTAAGACTGAGCCATGTTCAAACATGCCTGAATTAAATAATTACTAAATTCTGATATGAAAAAAGAATACAAAACATAATCGATGGGCAGGCCCACACGAAATCTGCGCGCGCAGAATTCCGCAGACTTTTAGCTTATCATTGATTCTGTTTATTTACTTGAGTAAATGTGTGTAAATTTATATTTATTCATTTTTCAAATTAATTTCAGTAATGATATTGACTAATATGAAAATATTCATATGATTTATTTACAAAACAGTTTGTAAAGTAATATTTTCTGTCTTGACATGCTTTGTTTACCAAATAAACTGGATCTAATTGGATTCACATTGTAAACATTAAATAAAAGGTAAAAAAAAGGTATTAAAAGGTATTAAAAAAGGTATTACTTTTTATTTCATATATCAAGGTTTTAGTTATGTTACTCCCAAAATCTTTCCGCATAAATCCGCAGATTTTTAACAAATTACTCAGCAGAAAAAGCAAAAAACGTCTGCAGATTCCATCTGGCCCTACCAATGGGCTACAGTGTTAAATACAAAATTGAAACTGTAAATATGTACAGTACAGCTTAGTTCCGATAATATTGTAGCATCATTAATATTTATATGTTTGCTTTTTTATTAAAATCGCAGTTGCAATTTTAACTATATATTTTATATTCTTTTTTTTGTTTGAATTTTAGCTTTATGTTCATTTTTCAACTTTAAATCAGCTGAAATAAATTAAGTTTATCTTTTTATTATTTTATTCATGTTTGTTTTCATTTTACTTCTAATAACTTAAGCTTTATTTGTTGATTATTTTATAGTTTTAATTAACACTTAAAATGATTTTTGCTGCTTGTATAAACTACTTATTTAAAATGAGTTGCAACAACACAATTTTTGAGTTATTTTGGGAGACAACTTAGTTGTTCAACATAGGCTCAATCTGAAAATGTATTCCTATATACATTTCTGGAGATTGCGAATTATGTAGCTAGAGATATGTACAGTATGGCTGCATTTCGCCTTTAAAATGAATACGTCTATGTGGACAGCTTTTCCACTGTTATCTGATTGCCCAGTAGCTCGGCACGTACAGTACATCAGCGGACTTGTGAGGTGGAGCGGAGTTGACCATGACCACAGGGTTCGTGTCCGGCTTCTTTTTCTGGACTGCTTTTGAAAACACTCTAGGGAAGGGGTGATCCGGTCAATCTGTGCTTTTGAAAACACTATCGCTTGGGTTTAGGGAAGGAGGGTGGGTCATTCGATTGGTCAGTCAGTCAGTCAGTCGACAGCAGCGACAGGCGCGAATGCCACTTGTGGGAGAAATTTAAGATCTGAAAAAGCGTACACAGTGGCCTCTGGTGAATTTGCAAAAACAAAAACTGCAAAAAAAATTATTTGGTGCTCTCTAGAAATGTATATAGGGGTACGTTTTCAGAATGAGCCTGGCTTGCAGTTGTTTTATGTTCAATCCACTTAAATTTGTGCTAACAATTAACATCATCATTTTGTGTTGGGACAACATGAAGGAATTGAGTTAAACAAGCATTTTTTTTCAGTGAATAATTGTGCTTTGCTCATAGCATAAGAATGCTGTTATGATAATATGTGGCTCAATAAAACGTACAAATATCCGTATAGGGTGAGCGCTGGCTGGTTTTAGAAGTGTTTCGGGTGCACAGAAACTAAGAGTGGGATTTAAATCCAGATCTGATCTATCATATTCCTCTGGGCTTTTCTCTTCCTCATCCTCACTGAGATCTAAAGTTGTACATGTCACCACAGGAAACAGCTCGTCCTGTAAGAAACATGAAATTCAGATTGGCTTTGGAATTCAAACAAATAACAGTTAGTACATTTTAAAAGAATGATCAATAAAGGTGTAGTTTACCTCTGCTCCGGTGCGTAAAGGCCTACACAGCTCAGGAGGAATATATGATGCTGCTGCTTCATAAGCAGATAATGGCTGATAACCCATTAGTTTGTAATGCTGGGGGACCTGAGAAATAAACACACACACATTTCATTCCTACTAATATTTCATAATATGATCAAAAACACTGACAAATGCCATTGAACTTAAAAATATAAAGTTCTATTGCTGTAGTTTCATTTATTCTCTTTAATATGGATGTCAAACTGTTTGGATACTAACATTCTTCAAAATATCTTCTGTATTATGACAAATATTATTTGATAGTGATGGTGGTAATATGACAATACAATAACATTACTATAGGATGTGTAAACTATGCACTATTTTATTTACTAATAAATACATGTGGCATTTACATTTTTTGTCCACACACAACACATTTCTGTGTAATTTCCAATAAAATTTAGACATGACATTGCATGACATTTCAAGCCAAAATCTCCCACTCGCTAGAATTTTAACCCCAAAAGTTACAAGACAAAAATCCCTATCATATGTTCAATGAATGGGGAAAACATTTTCTTCTTCCCGTACTTTTAGAGAGAACAATGGAGTCCTGAGTTTCATATCTGCTTCAAGCGTTTTTACAGGAACGTGACGAAACGCATTCTCAGCCTGAAAACCACAAAACATGTATTCATATTACACTGAACTGAAACTTTATTTGGAAATATTTAACCAAAATAAACTTTATGTTTTATTTAATGCAAATAAAAACATGGGCTCTGGTTAACTCTGGAATTACAATTGTAACGCATGCTATAAACAATTATACACAAGCTCTACACAATAACTACAGTATAAGTAATCTCTCACAGGTTTGTCAGCCTGGTCTTCAGATATAAATGTTTTGAAGGAGAACGGTCTGATTTTTTCTGGAGTCAGAATAAAAAGACATGACTTCTCATCCATCTCTACAACAAAACAACACATACACATGTTAAAAGATATCTATTTGTGTTATATGGCAGGTAGTTATAATTTTATATTACAGCATTAAAGTAGGTGTGTTATCTATCTATCTATCTATCTATCTATCTATCTATCTATCTATCTATCTATCTGTCTGTCTGTCTGTCTGTCTGTCTGTCTGTCTGTCTGTCTGTCTGTCTGTCTGTCTGTCTGTCTGTCTGTCTGTCTGTCTGTCTGTCTATACTGTATACACTCACCGGCCACTTAATTAGGTACACCTGTCCAACTGCTCGTTACATGGCAGCAACTCAGTGCATTTAGGCATGTAGGCATGGTCAAGACAATCTGATGCTGTTCAAACTGAGCATCAGAATGGGGTAAAAAGGTGATTTAAGGGACTTTGAATGTGGCATGGTTGTTGGTGCTAGACGGGCTGGTCTAGCATTTCAGAAACTGCTGATCTACTGAGATTTTCACGGCCATGACATTGCACAACCATCTCTAGGGTTTACAGAGAATGGTCCGAAAAAAAGAAAATATCCAGTGAGCGACCATTCTGTGGGAACAAATGCCTTGTTGATGGCAGAGGTCAGAGGAGAATGGCCAGACTGGCTCGAGCTGATAGAAAGGCAACAGTAACTCAAATAACCGCTCGTTACAACTGAGGTATGCAGAAGGGCATCTCTGAACACACGTCAAACCTTGAGGCGGATGGGCTACAGCAGCAGAAGACCACACCGGGTGCCACTCCTGTTAGCGAAGAACAGGAAACTGAGGCTACAATTCACACAGGCTTACCAAAATTGGACAATAGACGATTGTAAAGACATTGCTTGGTCTGATGAGTCTCTCATTTTGCTGCGACATTCGGATGGTAGGGTCAGAATTTAGCGTCAGCAACATGAAACCATGGATCCACCCTGCCTTGTATCAACGGTTCAGGCTGGTGGTGGTGGTGTAATGGTGTGGCCGATGTTTTCTTGGCCCACTTTGGGCCCACTAGTACCAATTGAGCACTGTGTCAACGCCACAGCCTACCTGAGTATTGTTGCTGACCCTGTCCATCCCTTTATGACCACAGTGTACCCATCTTCTGATGGCTACTTCCGGCAGGACAACCAGCCATGTCATACAGCGCGAATCATCTCAAACTGGTTTCTTGAACATGACAATGAGATGTACTCAAATGGCCTCCACAGTCACCAGATCTCAATTCAATAGAGTACCTATGGGATGTGGTGGATTTGCATCATGGATGTGCAGCTGACAAATCTGCAGCAACTGCGTGATGCTCTCACGTCAATATGGACCAAAAGAGGAATATTTACAGTAATTCTATGCCACAAAAGATTAGGCATTTCTGAAGGCAAAGGGGGTTCAACCGGTTACTAGTAATGTGTACCTAATAAAGTGGCCCGTGAGTGTATACATTTATAGATCTGGCCTCTTAAGCTCTTCAAGGATTATTTGACCAAAATAAACTTAAATTAAATATAAAAATATTTTGAACATTAATGTAGTCCACTTTTTATTTTCAGCATCACTCAATCATCCTTCAGAAATCATTTTAATATGCTGATTTTCTGCTCAAGACACTTTTATCATCATACTTAGCATATTTTGTGAAAGTCACATAGACATTTCGCACAATGGTAACCAACCATGAAGTCATTCCTTTACCAATTTAATATATTCTTTCTGAATACAAGCATTCATTTCTTTAGACATAATCCATACTCACCTGATTCATTGTTTCCCTGCTGACTCCTAGTTTTGCGAACAAGCTCTCTTAGAGACACCAGCCTCTTGTTCATCCGACAATGAAGAACAACCTCAATTTAACCCAACACAGTGTAACATTATTACACTTATTAGTACAGTCTAGCTTTTTATTTACAAGCAACAGATAATCAACAGAGCAAGAGGTAAACAACCACCGTAATAATGTGTTAAATAATAGCACAATGTCAATGAAACTCAATTACATTATTGGAGTTATGGTACCTTGCGAGCAGCCTGCTGAAAGAGTCTGAGCGCTCTCTGTCTGACCTCCAGCTCCCCAGAGCCATAGCGGCTGAAAACAGCAGTGCATTCTGGGACCTATAACAGAGAGCTACTGAATAAATCTAAAACATATCAATCTTATCATACCGACTAATACTTGCATTCAAGCAGTATGTGGTACTGTAAGTCAATTATTCAAACTTAGAACAATGTATCCACCGCAGATGCAATTTTATGAAATGAGTTTGTCATAGATTACTGCTTAATCAAAAGAAAGTATTCTCATGCTATCAGGGAAGTACATATTTGCAATATAAGTATGTAAATTGGGACAGAGTCTATGCTACTTTTATGAAAATAGACTCATTTTACAAGTTACCTAAAGTTACATGTATACAGTTGAGTTTTTGTATTTATGAATCCATTCAGCTGATCTCTGGATCTGGCGAGTGCACTTTTAGCTTATCTTAGCATAAATCATTGAATTGGATTAGACCATTAGCATCTAGCTCACAAATAACAAAAAAAAAAAGTTTAGATATTTTTCCTATGTAAAGCTTGACAATTCTGTAATTACATTGCTATGATACTATGCAGGACTTTAACCTAGTTACCTAACCTGGGACCATTTTGAGGCGCTGTGTAATATCATTGTGACACCTGCAGCCATGGTACGGCAGTAAAATTCCTTCATTATTACGCTGGAATGAAAGTATAGTTCCACTGACCTTTTAGTAGGTCTTAGTACAGGGATGCCCAAACTCGGTCCTGAAGGGCAGGTGTCCTGCAGACCTTAGCTGCAACTTGCCTCAACACACCTGCACTGATGTTTCCAGAAAGCCTTAGTAAGAGCTTAATTAGTTAACCCAGGTGTGTCTGACTGGGGTTGGAACTAAACTTTGCAGGACACCGACCCTCCAGGACCGTGTTTGGGCATTTCTGCCTTACTAGATGATATAACTTCAGAAGAGTTAAGCTTTAATAAAAAAACTTTCCATCCATCCATTTTCTTGTCGGCTTAGTGCCTTTATTAATCCGGGGTCGCCACAGCGGAATGAACTGCCAACTTATCCAGCATTTGTTTTACGCAACGAATGCCCTTCCAGCCGCAACTCATCTCTGGGAAACATCCATACATTCTCATTCACACACATACACTACGGACAATTTAGCTTACCCAATTCACCTGTACCGCATATTTTTGGACTGTCGGGGAAACCGGAGCACCCGGAGGAAACCCACGCAACCACGGGGAGAACATGCAAACTCCACACAGAAATGCCGACTGACCCAGCCGAAGCTCGAACCAGCGACCTTCTTGCTGTGAGGCGACAGCACTACCTACTGCGCCACAGTGTTGCCAATAAATTATTATTTTTTAATTATCGAAACCCTTTTTTGACATTTTTGAGTGAGATGCTAATGGTCTAATCTGATTCAATGATTTATGCTAAGCTTAGCTAAAAGTGTTCCTGCGAGACCCGGAGATGACCTGAATCTATTAAATAATAGTACAACTGTTCAACTCTAGGGGGAGTTGTAAAATTAGCCTATTTCCAAATAAAGTTTTTCACACATACACACACAGTATCTGTATATACAGTCAAGCCTGAAATTATTGAAACCCCTGTCAAATTTAATATTAAATATATTTAATATTTTCTTATTTTATAATTTGCAAAGTTATAAAACAGACACAACCAATGATATTTGTGTAGTCTTTGTATGCTTTAGACAATACCTTGTGCTTTTTACAGCTGACGTAAAAGAGAACTTAGCTCAATACTCATGTGGCGTGCCATCTGAAAGTCTTCTGAGTCTGTTTCTGCTTCCACCCAAAAAGGGGAATTTACATGCACGGTGTAGTAAATGATTCATGAGCTATTTTGAGCTTACATTTCACACCTTCTGGGAACACCTGAGACTTATATTACATATTCCCATCAAGCAACTTTCTGTTTAAAAGATGTCTAAAGCTAAATTTCGACCACCAGTGAAAAATTAATAGGCATCTAACAATAGTCTAACAATAAACTAGTCAACAAACACACAGATTAGAGAGACTTCACATGTGTAGTCATTCATCCCTCTCTAATTGATGATTAGTCTATTTTTGTACTATTTTTAGACATCATTTAGATTTTCACTCTCTTTTAGACGTCTTTCAAACACAAACACACTTTCTGGGTTGTAAAAAAGTGCAAAATAGAATTCTATTAAATGATACAGGTTATAAACATGATTCTTAAAATCAATAAAAAGATGGTAATACATTCAAAAATGTTGGTGTTATGCTTGTGTACCTGTCCAACATGTCGCAAAACTCTCCGTGAGAAAAGTTTAGTTGTAGGTCTTGAAATAGTCACTGACTCACCGCTGTATTTTAGCTGAAACATACATAATAAAAAGCATTAGAGCACTGAGTGGAAACAAAGTGACACAAAATGTAAATAAAATGTTTTCTGACTTACTTTGTATGCAGCAACTGCCTCTTCTTGCTCCTTCAAAATTGTAAGTTTTTGTTCTGTTGAACAGGGATCGTCACCCAAATTAACTTGCCTAAATATAGAACACACTAGTATTTAGTAGTAGTTTTTCAGTTCACCCGGTCACACTTTATTTTGATGTTCCGTTTGTTGAATTTATGTTACAGTACATTGCAACTAATTCTTGTTAGATTATAAGTAGACTGTTAGGTTGGGGTTAGGGTTAGGGTTAGTTGACATGTACTTGCAAAGTTTCTTATAGTCAGTTAAATGTCTGTTGAATGTCAGTATCAACATATATTAAGTACAGTCTACTAATACTCAAATGGACCATTGAAATAAAGTGTTACCGTTTACCTAAAATGACAGTGGCTGCGTCCGAAACCGCCTACTACTGAGTAGGTACTGCATTTGAATTTAAACGTACTGCTCGGCCGTTAGAAATATACGTTCTATACAGTATGAATGTGAGAAGTATGAGTGGAATTTGGACGTACTACATCTGCCATTTTGTCATGGTCACGTGGCCTACCTGCGTCAGTTGTGTCGCTTCACTCCCATTCATGAATTCTCTCGTGGGGCATCATGGGATAGCGCAGCGTGCATGGGATGCGCACTTCAGAATCTCGCCGGAAGTAGTAAGTCATCTGGGTACTTCTCGCATACTGATTTTCGAATTCTATGAATTCGGACATACTACTCGGCTCGCATACTGTTTTTTGCGTACTGTATAGTATGGAAGTATGCGGTTTCGGACGCAGCCAGTCACTATGTTATATATTCACATATATAAACTCACCAGCGAATAGCATTGCCTTTCTCCTCCTTTTGTTGGACCCTCTTTAAAAACGCAGCTTCCTTCATTTCTCTTGTTTGGTCTGCAACCTTGGTACAAGACATGGCTTCAAGAAATAAAACATACAATCATCTCACATTAAAAAAACAACAACTTTGATTTGTGGTCATATCAATTCATATTTGATTAGTTGCATGTTGTTCTCCAAACTGTGTCAGTGCGTGATCTGAAATTTGATTAAATTCATCAAACTGAATTCTGTATATACTGTATGCTTCAGCCGCAATGGTGGGTCTAAAACTCAAGGACATCACACACCCTGCGGTAGCTACAAAATGTTGCTGAGAGTTGAGCAGAAAAAAATACTTTTTCATCTCTACTGCTGTCATCAGATTCTACTAGAATTACATACAGAGTGATGACACTGGTGAGGGCAGCACAAAATAAAGTGGTACGTACAGTATGAGCTAGAGAATGACCTCAAGAAAAAACACCTCTGTAAAAGCCCATTTTCAGGTTGGGTAACTTGCAAAAGGGGCATGTAATTCGTAGACTATAAAATGGGGCTTTTTTTATTGTTATATAAACTCCACTCTGCTGACAGCACCAGATAAGATCAGCAGCAATTTTCCATGCTGGTTTGGGCATGTTTTTGTTTCTTAGTGCAGGTCTGATGCTGGTAGACTACCATAACCACCATAACAGTGGTGGATGAAGTAGTAGAACAGATATCCTTATGAAATATTAATCTGGTTAAATTTTAGTTAGAATTTAGGTATGAAAAACTTGAATTTGTATATAGTTAAGTATTAAAAAATTACTGATTGATCGACTGATTTAAAGTTTGTGTGAATATAAATTTACTATGTATTTTTCATTTTGTTTAGCGCACAGTGTTGTTTTTTAGTTGAACAATAATAAGTTAATCCACTGAATTCTTTTTTAGTAATCTTTAATCAAAGTCTGACCAATTGCTTCTGCATTTGGAGTGGTGATCCTTCTCTGTTGATGTCAGTTTGACAGCTTCAGCCATTATATTCCTAACCACACCCGTCTTATTATTAGTTTGCTACAAGGGAATGATGCGCAAAAAGAAAGTCCCGTCCCCTACTTAATATTCCATTTCAGGAAAGTAAGTACTGTACATCAACATACTGAAATCAAAGTCTCAACAATTTCTGGTTCACGTGGGCTTTAATTAATAATTCAAGTGTGTAAACAAGTGAAAATAACATATCATATAGCCTAGTACAGTCAGTCTAGGTGGCACACAGCTACAGATAGTTTCTTTTTTGTGACACTACAATAATTAGTAATATGTTTATATTACTGTGAGGGGAAGGTTTAGGGTTGGGTTGGGGTAAGGCGTTAGTAAAATACAATTTAATGGGTAATTGAACCAATAATATGTATAATACTAAGTATAATAACTATTTTTACATTACTGTGGTTTGTTACATTGGTTGGGTTTAGGGTCGGGGTATGGGTAGGCTCCAAATTTTTCGCTCATCATTAGGTCTATTATGTATTTACTAGTGTAAATGAGTGTAAATTTATAATTGTTCAGTTTTTTTATTAATTTCACTAATATTATTGTGATATAATAATAATAATAATATGAAAATGTTCATATGATTTATTTAGAATATGGTTTGTAAAGTAATATTTTGTGTCTTTAGTAGATTTATTATATGAGAGACTTGCTCTGTTTACCAAATAAGTGAATCTAATTGGACTTGCATTTTAAACATTAAATTAAAAGTTAAAATGTATTATTTTTTATTATATTTTTTAATATATTAAGTTTTTTAGATATAATACTCCAAATATACTCCTAAAAAAATATTTCGCCTAAATCTAAAGAATTTTTACAAACTTTTCAACAGAAATAGCATAAAATGCCCTGGATATGGGTAACAGTTTCTAAAATACAATGGATGAGTAATTTAATAAATATTATAAGTAATTCTAATTAAACGCCTGCAGCTGTCTCACTTCTCACAACAACCGTTTATAAAAAATGATTACTGGTCTTTAAAGCTAGTTCACCAAATCTAGTTATAATGTCTGGTAAGAACATCAGCATTCCAGCATGTCGATGCTGCAGCCTTTGCCAAACTTTAATTTCCTGGGTTTTCGTTTTTATCATGCACCTCAGAGGCCCTGTGGATGAGAAATGGTGTTCTTACCCTCCCGGAGGTCCTTAAATCTCATTTTGTCTTGTGGCTGGAGAAGCATTTTAACCAGTCCGGCGTGAGTGCTGACATCTGTGGTGGAAACCTGGAGTTGCGGAACAGGTTTGGTCTTCTTTTTGCTGCTCTATAAGAGTAAAAACAGACAAAGTTGTTTGTGCGCATGATGAATCAAATATTAATTTATCATTATTGTTATTATAATAATTACCACCAACACTCATTTACACAGAGTCGATAAAAATAAAACAGTTATACAGTTATTGCAATATAGAAATTGGGCACTTGAAACAATTTTACAGCTAAAAGCTTTGCTGGCCTATGAATGTAATTCTGTATATGCATTTCCCAAATTTGATGCCTGACAGGGCATGCGGTCAATTCAAATTCAATTCCGTAAGCTCAGTGTAAACAATAAAATTACATTTGTAATTCAATCTCACACAAACCACTCTGCTACTGCGTTTTAATGGGCCAAAATGAAATTGAGCCTCAGCTAATTCACATTCCTGCATCTGTACAGCTCAAAGCCATTCAGGCCCTGCTGAAAATAAAAACTGTCTTTTCTGTTTTTGGCAATGGCTGACTTTCACAGCTAGAAATGACCATACTGGGTGTCCAGTATTTTTGCTAGTAAACAACATTATGGTTTGTCTGCTCCTGCAGCGAAACCAGCACCAAACCAATACTGAAATGCATGTTGAAGCTGATCATTTGAGAACAGATGTTGGTAGGTCGATGATTGAATGCATGCATGAATTACTAAATGCAATAATAGATTTTCTAACCTTATCCAAGTAGGGAGTCATTTTAAGCTTAGGGTGGGATGTTAGAGTCTGAGATTTTCCATAAGAAGTCTTGTGCTCTTCAGCAAAATCATCTTCCTCGTCACCTTTTCCGTCTGGTTTACTGAGGCACAGAGAACAATAATGCCAATAATGTTAGAATAAAAAACAGTAAAAAATAGCATTTGAACTCATCATTTCAATTGTCAGGATGTGATCAAGCAGTAGATCCTGTGAAACCGTGGTTTACAGTGAATTTAGAAAAGCTAAGCATGTCCTATTGGTGAAAATGAGCCCTAAAAGGCTAATTGTTAAATAAAAATTTTCTGCAAAAAAAAGAATGTTCAACAGAATGTTCTGAGGTGTAGCATGCTTTGTCTGATGGAGCTCAAAAATAGGGACCACAAACCTTCGTAGGTGCTATTTACAGTATATCAGCATTTTTTAGGTGAGTTGCGACACAAAAGTGGTTTTGAGATGTGCAACGTTTCTTTTAATTGACGCATGTGAAAGCTATTGATGCTACTTTCAGATGTGGTTCAAGAGTAAGTGCCTGAGAAAAAGATGCTGTCCTAAATAATACAACTTGATTTATATAGAACATAAAAACTCTGTGAGTTTAAGTTTGTATATGTATACCTTATTTTATGTTTTTTTTTTTTTTTGCAAAAATATAATATGAGTAATGTGTGAAAACTAAAATACAAAAGCGCACTTTACCTGGATGATGCACTTATTCAATGTAAAAAGGTAAGTGTAGTTTAGTTATGTATCGACAACAAAGATAAATGACAAAAGGTAATGTTGTTTTTTTATTAATGTGGTGGCTCAAACCACTTTACTAACTTTAATGTAATAACAAAAACTAAACTGTATTTGCTATTTAATGGTCTCAACCTGTATATTATTATCAACAGTGGTTATTTTCTTTCAATGTATGTATATGCACAGTGGTACTTGTGTGTGTGTCAACCAAGCAATTCTTCAACTGAGAACCACTACTATAGTACAGTTCCCTCCACCAATATTGGCACCCTTGGTAAATATGAGCAAAAAAGGCTGTGAAAAAATGTCTTTAATGTTTCACCTTTTGAACTTTTCCTCGAAATAATATCAAAATCTCTGTCTTCTTATCTCTCTCTGTCTGTCTCTCATGAGAACAAAAAATGTAAACGAATCCCAGTTTCATCTTTGATACAGTAAATATCGGTGTGTCACAATTACTTGAAGAATATTCTCAGATACATATTTTCATAATACACTGGAAACAACTGGAATTGTTATAAAGAATTTATCTAGAATTTACTTATTAAGAATGTTTTTTTTTACCTTATTTGCTCATATTTCATATGAATAAAGTTATATATTAATATGTGAATATATTTTATACTAATCTTAGTGGAGAGCATAAATAATATTTATTTAAATAAATACACCAGTTTATCTCTCAGGAGACTACTCTCATGGTTTAAACCAGATGGGTTAACGACACGATGAAAGTTCACATGTAACAATTGTCACTAATTATAACGTCTCACAGATGTGTGTTTGAAAATGACTTTACAATAGTTTTAAATGCAGTTCAACCAATCAGAAAAAGAGGATACGAGTTATGTACAGTAAGTGTTTTTAGCTTTTAGTTTGTTTATGCATTGCTATTGCACATCAATTATTAATTTTTCAGTGGTATTACCTAAGCAGCAGGTATGGAGCTGAAGAGCCCGTCACAGTCCAGATGACAGGTTTAGAGTTGAACTGAGAGATGATCAGCTGCAGTGTGACATCAGCAGTACCGTACCGCAGAGGGGTAAATGTCACTTTCAAGGCAGTCTTTCCATTTGCAGGAATGATCCCTGATTAATAGATGGATAACACTTGTACAGTACAAGTCTAGTACTAGTATACATTTGATCATTAAATATTATATCAGTGTTTAATAAACAGCTTTCTGGAAAACTTCCAAATGGTCAAATATGACAAAGGTATGCTATTCAGCAATACCTACCAGTTAAACTATAAGCACAGGCTCATCAACAAACAATCATCCATTTTGTTTCTGCAAGCGTTATGTTTAATTAAAACGTTAGCCAATTATTGAAGCTAAGATCAATGTTTTGTGTTTAATTATTTAGTTGGCAAGTAATTCTTATACTTAATTGTGGAGATTTGAAATTTCCAGATGAGCCTGTGTTATTTAGTGGTTGTTATCTCTGAATAACATTCCTTGGAACTGAACATGTTGTGACTGACCAATCAGGATTGAGTATTCCAGACAGCTGTATAATAATCTGCGATAACAACTGGCTAGAAGTATATTATCCCTAACTGTGGTAATGCAGAATATGAAGTCTGTTACCTGAAAGTGGTCTGACAGTAAAGGCCTTATGGGGCTGAAGGCAGTGCACCTGGAACTCAAAGTCTACTGGACAACTGCAGCTTAGTGGAATCACATGACTGGTACTATAAAAGAAATCAAAATTGTTAGTATAATATTTAGGGATGCACGATGTTATCATTGTCTGTTTGATAAGAAAAAAGTAGAAAAATCCTGCATTATTTCTGATGTTTAAAGCTGTTTTACTGATTTTGGTTCATGTTTAGTTACTTAGATTCTTTATGGATGCAATTTTTTGTCAGGCAGTAGATTTTATTTAGATAAAAGAGCAGTTAGAAAAGAGCATTTGATTAATCACGTTCAGAGATCACTTTTATGAGGTTAAGGTTTTAAAATAAAATATCAGATATTCACTCTATTTTTCTGCCTTTTGCAATCAAGCAGAAAAATTTGAAACATTTACAGTATATTTATCGGCTAATATATCGGCTTCCAAATCTTAAGAGTTGGTTATCGGTATCAGTCAAAAAAGTCCATATCAGTGCATCCCAAGTAATTCATTTCATTCATTCATTTTCCTTCTGCTTAGTCTCATATACTGTATATCAGGGGTCCCCACAGTGGAATGAACCACCAACTAGGCATACAGTATGTGCAGCAGATGCCCTTCCAGCAGCAACCAAATACTAAGAAACACCCATACACTCTTGCATTCACACATACTCATACAGTACGACCAATTTAAGTTCATCCAATTCACCCACTGTGTAGTGCATGTCTTTGGACTGTGGGGGAAACTGGAGCACCCGGCGGAAACCCACACGAACACAAGGAGAACATGCAAACTGCAGACAGAAATGCCAACTGATCCAACCTGGACTTGAACCAGCAACCTTCTTGCTGTGAGGTGACAGTGCTAACCACTGAGCCACCATGCCACCCTACTCCTATGTAATATTTGTAGTTCTTTCTTTGTGGATCATCAGAGAGAAGCATGACTAAATGTTTCATTGCTGAAAACATGCTGAAAAAACATATCCCAGTCATACACATGTTATTGGTGTAATATGACAGTTACTGTAAACTGTACCTCTGTCCAAGCGGCACTGGGGGAAGACTAATGTGAGATGGAATGTGAAGGTCATTGATAACAGGATATGCATGAACGGGAACCAGTAAGTTCTCTTCTCCCTGAAAACAACAAGTTTGAGCACTTTCAGAATTTGCATGTGCAAACAACAGCCAAACACATGTTTTTACCTTGCCATGAATCCTGATGTTATCAGAAAAGTACCGCCACTCGTCTGGTCGAAAAAACACTGTAACACTGTAAGCGAGACCTGGGACCAGACGGCACTGCAGTTAAAATAAGGAAACAGAATTTTTAAATAAATTTTACAAGCTCAATGTTTTTAAAACAAGCCTTATTTTTGTTCATGCTAATTTTTTTTTTTTATAAAAAAAATACTTAACACATCTACAATGAAATGTAGATACAGTGGGGGAAATGTGTGTTCAACACGTAACCATTTTTCTAAAGATGTTGTTGACTTGAAATACTCACCGGATGTTGGTAACAACCAAAAAAATCCATATATGCAAAGACAACAAACCTAATTTGTTTACAAATGAAGATATGTGTTATAAAATCAAAAGACAAAGGAAAAAAGTATTGAACACATGAAGAAAGGGAGGTGTAGAAAGGCATTGAAAGTCCAGACAGCAGCTGAAATCTCTCAGTAGTTCTTCAGCAACCCTCTTCCCTCCGTCATTGTAAATGAATATTAGCTGCTTCAATCCAACATCTTCATTACCAAGATGATGAAGATGAAACCAGAGTGGACATTTCAGCAAGACAATGATCCAAAACACATCCAAGGGAACTCTCAAATGCTTTCAGAGAAAGAAAATCAAGCAGTAGAACGGCCCAGCCAATCACCTGACTCGAATACAAAAGAAAATACAAAATAAAGATCAGATTTAATAGATGATATCCACAGAACCATCAAGATTTTTACACTCTGTTAAAGTCTGTGACAAAATCACAGCTGAGCAATACATGTGACTTCATTCTCCATATGAGATGCGTCTATATGCTGCAACCACCAAAAAAAGCCTTTTATACAAAGCATTAAATGCGTTTCAGTAGTTCAGTACTTCCTCCTTGTGTCATTCCATTGTTATGTTGAATACTTTTCCCCCTACTGTATGCAGATATGATAAAATAAAATAAAATAAAATAAAATAAAATAAAATAAAATAAAATAAAATAAAATAAAATAAACAAAATATTAGTAATTAAAAATATCAGTAACATTAAAGCATGCTGAAACACAGATTGTTGAAGAGGTTACCGTTTTGGTGTACTTAATTTGGAATTCCTTGGTCTGAGGTGGTAAAATGTGGACACTCAGCACATCAGAGGAGACATTGACAAGTTTCTTAAGAAAAAAGAAATGCTGATCAATTCCATGCAAATGTCAACCTTGTCATGAAAAAAAATGAAGTTTTGGCCAAAAAATCTGAACCGTTTCTGTGATTTTTTGCGTGTGTGTGTAAGCAAGTATTTTACAGTGATTTAAAAATACTCAAATGTCTCTGTTAATGTTTTCAAACTATTATATTTGATTTACCAAAATCACACAAGTGCCAATTTCACATCTATCCCATCCATTACAGAGAGACGTCACGTTCAAAACGGAGCCTTTTCTCATAAATGCAAAAAAATGTCAAATAAAATAAAATCAATCGTTTTTGTTCTATGGATAGCCAACTCTTCTCCCTTTGATAGGCATCATTTCTTTTGGGTTGTGCAGTTTAATTCACAGAATTTCTACAAAGTATGTTGTACATTGTAAACTTGCAAACTTTTTTCGCACATCCATAATGCATGTTTATTTTCCCCATTTAAAATATAAAACTTATTACAGACACTTTTCTGATCTAATAACTCTGTAGATAGTTGTTTTGGAAAATATAAACAAATGTTTCAAGATAATGTTAACATATACTTTCTCTGTGAATTTATGTTTTGATTTTTTACTGCAAATGTCACATCTATAACACTGGAATTGCTCTGCTATTTTATGACATCACACTTCCTCCATTATTCTTCCCCTTCTGAAACATTTTCCGTCTGACCGCAGAGTACTATCAGTGGAAAATTGGTTACATGCTTAAAAAAATCCCTAGTGAGGTCTTTAGAATGAATGAATATTTGTATTAGACCAATGACACAAATAAGTCACATTATGTTATCATTACATGAGTCATGTTAACATTCCACAGAACATTTCACACCCAAAATTTATTCGGTTTTTAGCGAGAATGGTATGAAAAACCAACCAGGATCTTCTTATAATCCTTCCCTACTTCAAAGCCACTGAAATGCAGTTCTGAAGGCTCGGCCTGAACTACACCGTTACTCTTCAATGTGGTGAACACCCCTGCAAGAAACATACAAACACAATTAAATATGTTATTTAAACTGATACAGTTTGTCAGTCTAAAATTATGCAGGTAATGTTTGTGCTCTGTTAAAAAAAAGCTGTAATGTTTAACAAATAAACATTAGAAAAGGTAATAATGGTTCTACTTGTTTCCAAAAGGTGATTGGGGACCGTTGCACTCTTTCTGGTGTCCTCCAGCAGTTGGCTTAGAGGAAGTTGGTTTTTCCTCTTTACACTCCTGGAGAACGTCTCAGGGGCAGAATGAACCACCTCCATCCCAGCCAGATCCTGATCACAACAACTAATCTAAACCTGTAAGCAGGTTGTTGATAAAATACATTACAGCATCAGTGTAAAATTCAGTGCTTTGTATTGTACCCCTTTAAAACAACAGTTTTCAAATTATAATTGTGTGTACAGGCTCAGGAACTGAGACTACATAATACTTTAAGCATCCATGTTCATATGACACAAAGGCTTGATTATAGTCTTAAACATACAATTGTCCATTAGTTTTTAGAATCTCCAACTACTAAAATTATCCATGGTTTTTATTATGGTAGAAGTGTAGTAACCTAAAAGTACAAGATGTAATAAGTAGTAGTGTTCTTTGTTTGTTTGTTTGTTCGTTTGTTTTTGTTTCAGACTGACTACCATTTATGTAAAGACAGCTTTACTACAAATACCATGGTTAAACAACGTTAATGTTAATATATTAGTTAGTAGTTAGTTTTATTTGATGTAAAAACCATGGATAATTTCGTAAGAGAATTCAAATATTCTTTCATAGCTTTGTAAACAATTATAAAGCTCTCATCTCTTCTCCTTAGCTTTGGATATTCAATATACATGAACGATTTTTTTATATTACAGCAAATAACGGGAGATGGACGATTGAAAGGAAGTAAAGGGCTGATGTTCTACCATTAGTAAACCACGTAACGTCGTCGATGTTGGTGTTTTACTTAAAATACTTTGGTTAATTGGTTCGTATTGTTTGTTTGTTAGGTACACGCTACTTATATCTAGTTTTATACTCGAAAGAGCACTTGAAAACAAGCTTGAATCTCAAACAACGTACCTGTTGTTCCTCCATTGGAGTCACGTCAACAATACCCGTCACTATGACAGCAGAGACGCTAAGCTTTAAAGGGATAGTTCACCCCAAAATAAAAATGTACACTGTTCATCCACCCTCATGTGGTTTCAAACCTTCGTAAGTTTCTCTCTTCTGCTGAATACAAAATAAGATATTTTGAAGAAAGCAGAAAACCTGTAACCATTGACTTGCATAGTAGAAAAACAAATTCAATAGAAGAAACAAACTCAAACAGGCTTGTGACAAGTGAAGGGAGAAAGCAACGGCTGTATTTTCCGGTTTGGGTTGAACTATCCCAAGAAGGAAAAAAGGTCAATATCATCAATTAAATGTGTTTGTTACATAACAATGCATTTTAAATTAAATAAATCAATTAATATCCCTGCTTGAAAAAAGAGCTGATTTTAGATGGTCAACCAGGCTTGTTTTAGTTTTTTTTTTTGACAATTCCAGGCTGGTTTTCAGCCAAATTTCCAGCCTGTTCTTAGCTGGTCAAGCTGGGAGATGACCAGCTAAAATCAGCTTGACCAGCCTAGCATGTCCAGCTTTAACCAGGCTGGTCAAGCTGGTTTTAGCTGGTTTAGGCTAGTCATCTTCCAGCCTGACCAGCTAAGACCAGGTTGGAATTGATTAGAAACCAGCCTGAAAATGGCCAAACCCCCTCTAAAACTAAGTTTGAGCTGTTTAAACTGTTTTTTTTTTCAGCAGGGATTGTAATAAAAGTATAAATAGAGATCTGACTTTCATGAAAGCAAACAATTATATTTTTATGGTACATAAATCAAATTGACTGGCCTTTTAACAGCCAAAAAACGTATTCTGACATTCTGGAAAAATAAATCTTCTCCCTCTTTCAAGGTATGGCTCAGTGAACTCACAAACACACTCCATTTAGAAAGAATACGTTACCATTTAAAGAATAAGAAACCTTAATTTTTTTAAATATGGGAACCGTTCATAAGGTACTTAGAAGGGAGAGATTGAACAGTTGTTTGATGGGGATATTGCTAGATCGTACGGCAGCTCCCATTTTCAGTAACCTTCCTTACTGGTGTGCACCACAGACGGAAACAGGCGGGGGAGGGGGGGCGTGGGTATGTTGGTATGGGGTATTGTTTTTGATTATATACTGTGACCTATTTTATTTGAGATTGTATATATTTTGTTCTCTTTATTTTCCTTCTGTAATTCTAAACTAAGGATTTTTCTGTCAGCTTAGATAATGGTTTACATATTTATACGTAAACTCTGTGTATTGTGTAAGTAGATCAAGGAAAAAAATGTGTACTCAATAATTATAGGAGTAATTATATATGTGTACTCAATAATTATATGCTTGAGTTCTAAAACTAAAATAAATTGCATTTTACTTTACCATACATTTAATTTTCATAAAATATTGTTATTCATTTTTTTTTACACTTAATACACGTTCATAATGGAATAAAATACTATTAGCTTCCAAGTTGTCCTAAAATATTTTCCCCCAAATGTTTTTTTTCAAATCTAAATAAAATTGTTTAAAAACTACTTTGGAATAATTACACAAAAGAACTGTGTGAATCTCAATGCAAACAACATAGACCAACCAAAAGAGAAGTGTTATTCACAGAAGAGAAATCCAGCTCAGTTTTATTTATTGTAAAACATTTAACCATTTCACAACAACATAAAAAGCTAATAAATGTTTAAAAAAAAATCATAAAGTACATTTAGTCCACTTAGCATAAGCAAACAACATTTTCATTCATTCATTCATTTTCTTTTCGGCTTAGTCCCTTTATTAATCCGGGGTCGCCACAGCGGAATGAACCGCCAACTTATCCAGCATTTGTTTTACGCAGCGGATGCCCTTCCAGCCACAACCCATCTCTGGGAAACACATCCATACATTCTCATTCACACACATATACTACGGACAATTTAGCTTACCCAATTCACCTGTACCGCATGTCTTTGGACTGTGGGGGAAACCAGAGCACCCGGAGGAAACCCACGCAACCACGGGGAGAACATGCAAACTCCAC
This sequence comes from Danio albolineatus, assembly GCA_903798035.1. Taxonomy (NCBI): domain Eukaryota; kingdom Metazoa; phylum Chordata; class Actinopteri; order Cypriniformes; family Danionidae; genus Danio; species Danio albolineatus. Next base: position 11,622,714 of record CAIGQQ010038154.1, read on the forward strand.
ACAGAAATGCCAACTGACCCAGCCGGGGATCGAACCAGCGACCTTCTTGCTGTGAGGCGAACGTGCTAACCACTAGGCCACCGTGGCGCCCGCAAACAACATTTTCTTTAAGAAATTATATACAGTACATTCAATCCATACAGTGCAATTATATACAACAACATTATTTATACATGCTTCACAAAATCAGATCATTTCTAAAGGAATAGTTTCAAAACTGCCTACTTTTGAATAGTAAAAACTGACAATTCTGTCACAATTTCCTTCAGGTTTCTTCTATTAAACATTATATATGTCTAAGGAACCATTGACTTCCATCATATTTTTCCATAGTTCTTCCCTATTGAATGTCAGTCACTTCCAGCTTCATATGTTCTTCAAAGTATCCTATCTTGTGTTCAAAAGTATAAAGTATTAACCACTGTTATTTTTCAGTTTTAGGGGGACTATCACTTCAAGGTTGTGTTTGTCGTCAGGAAACACGCTCAGAGTTCCCTACATTATAATAACTAGCTTGAGTACTACTGGAGCCTCCACAACAAGACTGAGTGAAGAGTGGATTCTTCAAGCACAATGGATAGAGCTGGTTGGGGTAAAAGAGTGGTGCGGGTTTCATGTGCATCAGGAGTTTATAGTCCTCCTCCATCTCTTCTATCGGAGCCAGGATGCACGATGAAACAGACTGCTCGTCCTCGGAGATCTGGCTTTTCTCACAGAGCTCATCATACTGCTGGTCTTCAGATACCGCACTGATTTTATCATGCTGCTCTTTCTGGTTTGGAGGATGTTGAGTCGCCTCAGCACTCCAAAATGACGGCACAAACAGATTCTAGAAGAAACAGACATACACACAAAATATGATGTTAGTTGTTTGTTTAAACTGCATTGTAAAAAAATCCAACTTACAAATTGTTCACTCAATTTAAAATTGTAAGTTAGGTGGACATATTTTTAGGCTCAGAGTTGAATTTACTCATAAAAATGATTCAGCTGCATGTTTGGAACTGTTTGTTCAATGAAAGTAAAAAAATCAGTTGAGAAGACTTTAAATTTTGATTTCTCCATATCTTCAAAAAATAAAAAGTTGAGTTAACTTAAAAATTTAAAGCAACCGGCTGCAAAGATATTTTGAGTTTAGTAAGCTTCAGTGTTTGAAGTTGTGCCAAATTATTCCAGAAAAATATACTTGCCTTAAAACAGCCTTTTTGGTCAACTTAAAAAATTCATATGGCACAACTTCAACCCCTGAAGCTCAATAAACTCAAAATTTCTTTGCAGCCGGTTGCTATAAAATGTTAACTCAACTTTTTATTTTTTTACAGTGTGCTTTTTTTAAAAAAAAGCAGAAATAACACAATTCTTGAGCTTTTTGGGGGGGGACAACTTCATTGTTTTTTGTTCAATCTACTTAAATTAGTAAAAACTGTTAACTTGTGTTGGGACAACATGAAGGAACTTTTTTTTTGTCCAGTGTACACACAAAATAATGGCATTTGCTGTTTGTTTAAACTGCGTATTGAAAATGAGCTGGAACAACTAATTCTTCAGTTTTTTGTGGGGACAACTTTATTATTTTATGTTCAATCCACTTAAATTTTTTATTTTAATTTAATCAACTTGTGTTGGGACAACATGAAGGATTTTTTTTTTACAGTGTCCATACAAAATAATGACGTTTGCTGTTTGTTTAAACTATTTATTTAAACTGAGCTGGAACAACGCAATTCATTAGGCCTAAACAAATCGCTGTGTGAAACCCAGCATATTTCAAAGTGTAATAAAGGGTTCCAAGAGTTCACACTTAGGCCCCGTTTACACTAGTGCGTTTTAGTTTTAAAACAGCGTTTTAGCATGAAAACGATCCGCATCCACACTAGCGTTTCACCCAGCATTTCTGAACATATCTCAGTCCACACTGCTCCACTAAAAACGTATATCATGTGACCATTCGCGCACTCTGGGCATGTGCGTTCAAGTATAAACAGGAAGCATGTGTCTCGCTCGGCATTTGGTTATTGTTAGTCAACAAACGCTAACCCCAAACCGCCGTTCTAAATAGGGCTTAGCCGCTTGAAACGCGAGCGATTAGCGAGTGCTCGAACAATAGCTTACCTCTTGCGAATATATGCAGCTGTTGTAGTAAAAAGGCAGAGTTTAACAGCACAATAGCGCCTAATAAGCTTTCTGTGTCCAGCAGCCACGTCTCCGTTTTCAGATGTGTCCGTTTTCCCCATCCACACTGATACGGAGCAGCAGCGTTTTAGAATGAAAACGGCCTCTCCAGCGTTTCCAAAACCCCCCGTTTTCGGGGGTCGAAAACTCCGGCGTAGTGTGGACGGGTGGCGTAACCGTAGCAAAACTTATGCGTTTTAAAACGAAAACGCATTAGTGTAAACGGGACCTGAGACAGAGCAGCAGCGTTTTAGAATGAAAACGGCCTCTCCATCGTTTCTAAAATGCTCCATTTTCGGGGCTCGAAAACTCCGGCGTAGTGTTATCTAATATTTATATTTGATTTAAACTTTAATCCAACTACCCAAAACTGATTATAAGCTAATTTTACTGATTAAACGTATTATAAGTTTCACAAACTAATTTCAAGAGGAGCATGTGATACGATCGACTACAGCTGATCCTTATCGCTAATCACTATCAGATCATTCTAAAACTACGATAAAAATCCTGTCTTAACTTCGTCTATATCTTCGTTTTTGGAAACCTTTCATACTGAATCTTTCATACTGGATGGCGTAACCGTAGCAAAACTTATGCGTTTTAAAACAAAAACGCATTGGTGTAAACGGGGCCTTAGATAGCGCTCGACTATGATAGCAGGTTTGGCATGCTGTCCCAGGAGAGAACCCTGAGCTCGGAGATAGATGAGCCCAAGGTTCCTGCCTGGTCAATGAGCATTAGGAGGGATACGAGATCAGGTATTTTTCGAGTGCCCCCCGTTTGAACTTTGGCTAATATGGTGGTTCTGATTGATTCAGTATGAAAGGTTTCCAAAAACGAAGATATGGAATGAAGTTAAGGCAGGATATTTATAGTAGTTTTAGAATGATCTGATGATTAGCGATAAGGTGCTCCTCTCGAAATTAGTTTGTGAAACTTATAATCAGTTTAATCAGTAAAATCAGCTTATAATCAGTTTTGGGTAGCTGGATTAAAGTTTAAATCAAATATAAATATTAGATAACTTAAAGTTAATTAGAAACATGATAATATGCAAAAAAACGAAAACAAGTGGCTAAAAATATCCTAAAGCTGAATTAAAATATAAAAGTACAATAAAAGCCAATACAAAATATTAGTAGATACTTCCATTTAAAAAATATTGTTTATAAAGCACATATCTTTACATTAGTTAATAAATACTAATACTACATTAGCTTAAACAGTATTATTTTAGTATCTTCAAAATGCTAATGTAGTTTTTTTTAATATTTCATTTTCATTTTAGCTATTTTTTTAGCAGTGTTGTGTTTTCTGTAAATAATAATTTGTCTGTTTTGCTTACATTAAACTGTAAATGCAGTTATTATTGTACATTAAATGAGCATTTGGCAACTTTATCTAAAAAAGTACTTTCAAGTACTTAAAATGGTTTTAGTTTAGTTTAATTTCGTAAAAAAAAATAAGAAGCAAACAATCCATTTAACGCACCGATAACTGTTATCTTTTTAATAACAACATTAACAAATGATGCCATATTGTAGATGATTACCCCCCAAAAGCTATGAACAGTATACAATGACCTTTACCTTCAGATGTTCTGGTAGTTTGGTTTTAGGGTAGAGGAATCTGTAGACTTTATAGATCAGACAGGCAGCCACAATGACCACAGGAACAAGAACAGCAGCTGCGATTCCAAAGCTGGCCAGAACTAATGCAAACACAAACGCCAACACTGTCAACTAGACGTCACCATAAACATTTAAATATTTGAAAACACTTCCACTCTAAAAACAAGAGTCAGGTTAGTTCTCAGTTTAACAGAGGACATAAATATCTGCCATTTCCAATACATGATCTACAGTATAATCCCATCACAGAATCAACATTAACTTGATTCATTTAACATTTTTTTGGTTATATATTATTATAAGGGCTGGGGAGCAACGAAATACATGGAACAGCTTTAGGAATTATGAATACAAAAACACTGGAAATATCAGTCTGTGTGTAACGAATCTGTAATAGGCCCTCAGTATATGAGTTTTTGAATTGTATTACTGAAATCTACCTCTCAATGATATTCTAATTTATTATAACTTAAGTATTTCAAAGTATTCTTTAAGTTACTAAATATGAGTAGGCCAAAGAAATACATTACGGGTTTTAAAAACATGCATTTTGTATTCTGTAGTGAAATACATTTATAAGAAACCTTCCCAGCCCTGATTATTATATGAATAGACACGCATACAGCTATGGCAAAAAAAAAGGCCACTTGAAGGTTCAGTTTCTCTGGATTTATTCAGTACTGATTAAAAAATAAAATGTTAATATTTTTGTATTAGTCTGTAAAGTTGTGACAACAATTTTACATTTCATTTGAAGACTTTTGGCACCAATCACCCTCCGTACTGTATGTACACATACCCCAGATTAATAAAGGGACTAAGCCGAAAAGAAAATGAAAGAAATAATATAATATAATATAATATAATATAATATAATATAATATAATATAATATAATATAATATAATATAATATAATATAAAAAATAATATAATATAATATAATATAATATAACAAATAATATAATACAATACAATACAATACAATACAATACAATATAATATAGTATAATATAATATAATGCCATCAGTAGTTAAAGACTAAAATAAAAATGACATTTTATTCAAAGTATATTGTCATACATTACTTCAACTATAATGCTCCATTGGAATTTACATGGGAGAACCTCAACTTCAAATCTCACAGCTGGTTTGTCTTGTCCCACATACTAATTTCAGCATGTTGATGTATTTCCAACGAAAATTGAATATTAAGAAGGGGGTGGGGCTTTTTTTCGCATAATTCCCTTGAAGCAAGCTAACAGTAAGAGGGGATTGGTTAAGAATATTTTAACTGAAGTCGTCAAACTGACGTCAACAGAGAAAGACCGCCACTCCAAACAAGAAAGCATATAGTCCAATTTTGATTGAAGATTACCAAAACAAACTTTTTTTTTTCAGTCGACAAACTTGTACGGATCAATTGTTCGCCTAAAGAATAACAATGTACGACATAAACATTATACACTGTATACTGTTATATACTGTATATTATATACTGTATATTTTGATTTCACACGGACTTCACAAGGTTTATCAGTCTGTTAGTTTACTGTCCACTTACCTGGTACGTTAGTCACACATACAGGAGTGCTGTACTTCTCCACTTCTTTGAAGCTTTTGGCATGCACCTTTGCCTGAACACAATATCTGCTCCATGGATGTAATCCTTTAATACTCAGTTTCACATCTTCATCACTGGATGTAGAAATCTTCTTTATTGACTACAGGGACAAAGATCATCCTATTGATATTTCATCCCATACTTTTTATTCATCAGCCCAGCATGAAACATTTCACAATTTCATTATGTTTTGTAATGTATATGTTATCACTAGTGGTAGTTTCTATGGTCATACTTAACGAATAAATTGATGTTATTGATTTCTTATCAAGAAAAAATAATGAACAATACATTTATTACTATTACTATTATTATTTATTCATCTTTGTTAAAATTATTTAAGTGAAATAAAGATTTTCTTTGTTCGTGTTAAGTCATGGTGCATTAACTAATGTTAAGAAGCATGAAATTGGATTCTAATAATGCATTAGTGCATGTTTTTCTATCATTTATAAATGCTGTATAAACGTATTGATCATCATTAGTTTACGTTAGTTAATACATCAACTAATGAAACCCTATTATAAAAGTTTTATTTGTTTTTATTTAATTATACTAGAATTTTCTATTCTATTCATATCATCTTTTTTAATTTGCTCTGGCTTTCTAATACTAACTTTAAAGATTGTGTACTATTAATTAATTGTCACATTATTTATATTATTGTTGCTCTTTGTTGCTAAAAATGTCTGTCAAAATATTGAATGTAAACAAATCTATCTCAAAATAAATATAAAGGTGAAATTGCTATAAATACACTTTTAAAAATCTAAATTTAATGTTTAAAATAAACGCATGACACAGATATCTTAAGATTCAAAGCATCTGAGAAATGTAGCTCCCTAAAGTACTGATATTCTGTAGACAAAACATTTGCATTGTCATACCACATCTTCGATGCCTTCGATCCAGTGTCTGATGGTATAGGACACTTGTGTAGAAAATGTGGAAAGTTTGCCGATTTTCAGCACCGGTGCTTGAACAGACACATCCAGACTATTATTCTGGATGACGAGATGCACAGCAGGTGGTCCTATGGTAGCTACAGGGGAGCAAAAAAAAACTCACGTAATTAGAATCTTGCATTAAATATTCATTTCACAATGACCCAATGTTACGGTTCGTGGGAGTTTGGATTTTTGTGCTTTTTCCCTCTTTGTTTCTCCGTATCTCCCCTCGCTCTCTCTCTCTCTATCATTCCTTGTCTGTCATTCGCTCTTTGTCTCGCCCTATCACCTTTTGTTCTGCTATTTTCTCCTTCTCAGGTATCTGCTGGTTGGATCCCGAGCCTGTCACTCTTCATTAGGGGGTTTCCCCGTGGACCAATCAGGCTTCGTTCCGCGGACTTTAAATCTGACCGGCATGCCTTCTTGGACAGTTCTGTGTGTGTGTGTGTGTGTGTGTGTGTGAGGGTTTGTGCTGTGTTTTGTTTTGTATCTGAACTATTCTACACCATTGAACATATCTTCAATATGGTTTAAGAGTTTATCATTCCTTTTTGGGGATTTTTTTTTAATTAATTATCAAAGTATAACAATAATTAAAACAAGGATATGCATTAATAAGACGTGGTCGTGGAAGCGAATTTGTAATTCGAATTATGCTCAGAGCTCCATAGTTTAAAATAGGGTAACAGTCAGTTAAACTATAGTATAACACACACAGCTGTCTAAATAAATAGGCTATAAAATACACAGTTGATGTAGGCCTATTAAATATTATTTAAAAACTGTACTGAAATAAAAAAGCACAAGAAAGAATGCCGCTTTGAAACAAGCTATTTTTATCAAAGTGTTTTAAATTTAGGCAGCAAAAAAATTGAGTTAGCCTACTAGAAAAATTTTATGTCTGCTGGGATCGGAGCTGTATTTAGTTTACCGGCGAGCATGAGCAGAATGGAGAGCTTGCTTTGGGCTGTTTGCACGACCTGCGTGGAGGAATGTTTAGCGGAGCGTCACACCTCTCTGCTTTTGCTCACGTGACTCAGGCTGCTACAGTATATCAGTTCAGTGTGTTCACTATGTTACATAACTTACCCCTGCTGGTCATGGCTTTCTCGTGTTAGACCATGTTGTGCTTTGCCGCGCATAACTGCAGTAAGATGCGACACCACTTTAGATCACTCGCGCATTCTTAGTAGCCATTTCTGTAGGTCGCGCGACATACATTTTACCTGTAGAGTTGAATTGTTCAGAAAACACTAGGTAAGTGGGTGAGCGCCGTTTCTTCTATTTTTGGTTTATTATTTCAGGGAGTGTATTTTATTGCCGTCGCATACGCTGAAAATTTAGATTTCTTTTTCACATTTTTATTTTTATCAGTAATTTTAGAGGGGATCTTGTGTTCTAGTTTAGGTGGTTTTTGGTTTTGTTTAGTTCTTTGCTTTGGTGCCACTCTAGTTCCTTTTCCCCTGTAATTTGATTTGATCTGTTTGTTTATTTCTAAATCCATTGTACAAAGCGCACACATGCCTCTTTGTTGGCTTTATCACAATTTTTCCTCATAGAGGAATAAACGAATTAATTGTTAAAATTGTGTCCTTGTTTTCTTCCATCCATTTCCTTCAGTGATAATATAATATTCTAAATGTTACGTTTAATCTCCCTAGACAACATATTGAATCGTAACACCCAACAACACAACAAATAAAAATCTGATTCACGCTTACTTTGCTTATTAGGTATAAATTTGGATGCATTGGCCCATTGAGAGAACATCCCGTTTTCCTCGGCCCGCACTTGGAAAATGTAGCACCCAAATGCAGTTGGTAAAACTCCTGCATCACATCTCAGCTCTGTAGTTTTCTCACAGATGAAAGAGACACTTCCCCAATTGCAAGGACTGAGCATCATTGACAAACACACACACACACACAGAGACAGAAAACAATATATAAGTGGGTCAGATATGCAGGTAAGAACAAGCCTATTGTTTTCAACTTCTGCAGAAACTTACACTGTAAAAAAAAATGTGTGCAGTTTTAAATGTGCAGTTTTCCGTATTTTGTTATTCAAGTTTTGTAACTTTTAACCTTGGAAATTTCAAAAATATGACGTTGATTTACATTTATATTAGTTTAAAGTGATATATTGTTTGAGTTGGTGTTGTACAGTATGTTACAATACAAAAACCTTGTAATGAACAGCCAGTATATGTTCTGCTATTTGACAGCCTTATTTCTCTATATACTACTTCTTATACGTTACATTATTTCAAACCACTAATAAGTCAATAAAAGTCACTTTGTTAAACCGTAGAGTTGAATTTTCAACACCAAAAGTCTACAGAGCAGAGATCAAAATCCTACAATGCAATTCACAACTGTAAATAAACAGAAAACATGTTAATAATACAGTAACTAACTAATTATTTAACAGATTAATTAATTAACATACTAATTAATTCATTCATTGTAATAAATAATTATTTAACAGATAATTTTTGCAGTGTAGAATTCCATGTTAACAGAGTATCATGTTTACTGGCATTCATTGCAAACTAACACATTAAGATTTTTGCGTAGTGTTTTAAGCGTACTTACACATATCTTACGGTGTATGTTATGTTCCTGATAGGATTCTGCGGAGACGTCCACTCGACAACTGCACCCATGTTGATGGAGACCACCTTCACGTTCCGAGGTGCAGCCAGCTTTGTTTCTACAGCAAAGCAGAATAACACAGTTGTCATTAATATATTATTAGTCATTCATTTTCCCTCAGCTTAGTCGCTTGTTTATCAGGGGTCCCCACAGTGGAATGAACCTCCAACTAGTGATACATAGCAGGTGTCCTGGAGAGGGTTTGGCTCCAACCCTAATCAAATACACCTGAACCAACTAATCAAGCTCTTACTAGATATAGAAACTTCCTGGCAGGTGTGTTGAAGCAAGTTTGGAGATAAACTCAGCAGGACACCGGCCCTCCTGAGTTTGGACACCCCTGTTATAAAGCGTTCATTATCTGGTAACACAGTTTAATAAAGGTTACCATTTCAAGGGTATAAGTAGAAGAAATAAGTACAAATGTCAGAGCATATACAAACATCCTAAGGGCCCCAAAATCCCCTTATAGACCCCAGATTGTTAAACAATGAAATATATTTTTACTTAAGCATATATGTGCACATTTAATCAAATATAAAGCTGCATCATGCTTCCTTGTTATATGTGTGGACAAACAGTATGTGAGAGATACCCAAATTCAGTGTAAAACCTGGATGAACAACAACGTTTGAAGGATATTTTACAATCCCATAAGCCCTCACTCACGAGAGGATTTAAAAATGGATGTCGAATTACACAAATGTTTATGCAAATTATTCTAATATGTTGTGTCAAAATAACAACATGGCAGATGTAAGTTTTAGCACTTCTAAATTTAATCTGCGCACACTAATTCTATGTCATTTTCTTAACACCTCCAGGCATAATTTCTAAATACACCCACTGAGGAGAAGAGAAAAAAGTATACCCAAAAGAAGATATACTGAAGAGTCATGGAAACCTGTAACCATTGACATCCATAAAAGGAAAACAAATACATGCAGAAACAAAATGATGCTAATGGTTACAGGTTCAACAGAAAGAACAACTAAGGGAGAGCGTTTATGGGTGAACTATCCCTTTTCATGTATCATTACATTCATTAGGCCCATAAGAAACACTGCTGTGGTCTGTTGGAATCAAATGTTATGCCCCCCAAAGAACCACATCTGGAAAGTTACATATTTCTGCCATGCTATGAACACTAAACACGTAGACATGACATTAACATAAACACTTCGTGCTACATATGTACTTCCTCTCTGCTAAGCCACTGGTGGGTCATGACCCAGATTAAAACCCACTACATTAAATAACATTTCTGATGAAAAAGAATCTCCAACCGTTCACAGGATTAACTGTAAATCAATTTCACAAACAATCATAATAGTGGATGCACGGTTTGAGTTCCCCCTGAAGTTCACACAGGTTTATGATGCTAATTATGATAATATAACAATTATTAACTGTTGAGCTTAAATGCAAACCTAACATTGGTTAACAGAATTAAATACATTCACACATTTCACTGTAAAAATATATGTTTGCAATATTTTTACTCATTTTAAGGTGACTTGTACAGTAAAAAAAAATAAGACAGCAAAATTTTATTCGTGTGAGTTCAACAACACGAAAGGAAATATTAGTTTGTCATTTTCTGACAGACTAAATAAAAATTAAAATACAGTTATTTCAAACCTTTATAGTATAAACCAAATATTAAAAGCATTAGTCAAAACTAAGACTTTTAAAGATACTACGATTTTTAAAGCGGTTTAAAAAATTTTGTTTAACTTTTTTTTGTTGGAGCAGAATATATATTCTTTAGATCATTAATACAAATATCAACACGTTATTAAAAATCAACAATCATAAAGAATACTGACCTGCATAGATGTAGTGTACATCCTTTGTCACAAAGAGTGCGAGAATCAGGAGCTTCATGATCATGACTGACAGCATCACTGTTGGGGTAAGTCGAGTCACAGGCTTTTAAACTTCAAAGGCTGTGTGTCACGTGCTCAAGAGGAACCGGGAACAAACTGAATCAACAACTTCCTCTATTGACACGCACAAGAAAGCTTTTCTTCATAATAACTGTTGATAAACAGCAGACTCTGGGAAATTCACAAAAAAGTTTGTAATGTATTTGCCTTTTTTGTGCATTTTCAGTGAAGTAATACGTGAAGGCTGAGAAACTCCACACATAATTATTATTAAACTACTGTGTGTTTTTTTAACAGTTTTAACAGTTATTTGTGTGTATTTGTGACATTTATTCTTGGAAGAAGCTGGGAAACTCTTCTCACTCAATATCATTCAGCTTAGTCCCTGATTTGCCCCGGCGGAATGAACAGGCAATTACTCTGGAATATGTTTTCCGATTCACCTATACCATGTCTTTGAACTGTGGGGGAAACCGGAGGAAACCCACACGAACATAGGTCAGGGAGAACATGCACAGAACTCCACACAGAAATCTCTCCTCGCCAAGCTGGTACTCGAACCGGCGACCCTCTTCTTTTTTTTTCTTTGTAGAAAATTTAATCACAAAGGTGGCTTAGTGGTTAGCACTGTTGCCTCACACTAAGAAATTAAGAAAGTTGCTGGTTCGAGTGCCAGCTGGACCAGTTGGCATTTCTGTGTGGAGTTTGAATGTTCTCCCTGTGGTGGCATAGAGTTCATCTGGGTGCTCCGGTTGCCCCCACAGTCCAAAGACATGCGGTAAACAAAATTGGCCATAGTGTATAAGTCTAAGTGTATAGGTTGGAAGGGCATCTGCTGTGCAAAACATATGCTGGAATAGTTCTGGTGACCCATAAGACTGCACTAAGCCGAAGGAAAATGTATGAATAATCACAAACTTAAGACAGAAGAAGGTTTAGAGAACAAAACTGAATGGGGGCTTAAAAATAATAATAAAAAAACCAGGGGAAAAGGTTAAACAAAAAGATTAAAGCATTAGTACAGGTACATACCACATGCAGCGACCTTCTTGTGAGGCGACAGACTAACCACTGAGCCACATACTCAACACCGCCTCCAGTGGATAAAAATTTAGCTTACCTTATCATTAAAGAAAGTATATTTCTTTTTAAAGCTTTTAAGGGTGTTTTCACACCTATACGTTTGTTTCAATCGGAACCTGGCGCGTTTCCCCCATTAACTCGGTTCGTTTGGTCATACGTGAACACCGCGCTCTACTCCTCTGATCCAGACCCAGCCAAAACCATAACTGGGTCCGAGATCGCCTGGTCGAGCTGGTCTCGTTGGTTCGGTCGTGAGAAAACAATATGGTCCAATGAACCAGCCTATATCAGTGTATTATGGTTATGTAATAGGCATATTGTGTGTAAGAGAGAGAATTATGAGAGAATGATTAACAGGGCGGGATGTCCTACCGGTTAAAGAGCGTTTCATGTCAAATAGGAAAGTGAAAGCATGCTGACTGAACTATAGCCTATAGGCTATATAAAGCAAAAACAAAGCCATAGCAATAACATTAACTTTTGGGTAGGCCTAACACGACTTCTAATATACCTGACCTCATGTTAGTTATGTAGAACATGTCTATTTACAGTTGTGTGCAATTTAGCAATAGGCATAGATAATTAGCATGTTTTATTGTTTTCTACATTAAGCGCTGCAGCAGACCTCAGTAACTTGTGGTTTGACATTCAGATTGGTTTTTGACCTCATTTATCTTCTGTTGTTCAGACTGCTGCAGTTTGCACATGGAAAATTAATCACCTTAAAATAGCTAGCCTACTTAATAAAAGATAATATAAGTTAAACATATTCTAACTTAACACTGTCGCGGTGGGCTTTATACGTCAGGAAAATTGGCGAAATTACCACCTGGTATTAAAATTATTATTGTTTTCCATATTTTAGTCTTGCTGTATTTTGTTTTAGGCCTTGTTCTTGTTCATTTCTGCACTGATAGCTTGAAGGATTGATCAACATGCATCTGCTTCATGATCTCGGTTCAGCTGTACAACAAATAATGCATTAGCCAAAGTTTTTAAATCTCGCAATTAATAATGAAAACGTGAATGAACACAAAAGTTATTAAATGTCTCGTTCTAACGTTAAAATAACTAATTAAATCTTACACAAACGACGGCAATAGATTGATAGATTAAAATGGAATTTTGCAACCCTTGAAATGAGGCGAAAGTCTTACCCCTTGATTTATATTTGGTGATGTCTGTGGGTGTCACCACTAAAAATTAAAGTGCACCTTTTCGCCTATAATGACTTACTCGTCATAAATCAGGCCAACATAACAACGTCATGATAGCTGAGTGGAATCCCGGAAAATAAACCGTGGAACTCTGACCAATGTGGAGAGTTTACCCGCACGTGACTGAAACTTTGCTAACCGCACCAACAAAAAGCAACACTTAGGCTACAATTTCAATCCGTTTAGAAACAAAACAATCGATTTACAGGTGTAAAAGCACTCTTAGATAACCAAAGTGTAATGTAAATCTCCTTAAATTTGCATTGACTCACAGAGGCTACAAATTCACAAAATTAAAATCATTTAGTAGGCTAGGCTACACTAATTGAAATTGTTAAAGTTACAAATTTACAAAGTAATGTAAAGACAAAAAATAAGTCGTTTACAGGTCACACAGTCTGAAATGTAATTAGCCTACTCCTAAATATTTTTTATAGGCGTACTTCTGTGGTATTTCAGGAGATAATAGTCACTTTACCTGCTTTGTGGCAAGATAAATCCACAATAACACAGACAAACCATGGTGGCCATAATGGGTTTCCATTTTTTTATCAACTAATGCAGGTTAAGAAAACCACAATAACATTCCATCATCTGATAAAATATTTCTTTTGCAATAACAAATCAAATGTATTTCGGAACAAGAGTTAAGAACCAAACAGCACATCTCAGAATAAATAGGACTCTGCAATGTGCAAACCTGTTTTTGCAATCATAACGGTCATAAATGGTGCATACATATAGATCATTTATTTCTTTATATTTGTTCAACACAAAGCATAAAGGTCTATTAAACAGACAAACATCTCGAACACGCAGAATGGATGCTGAAGCTGAACATTGTCTTGATTCGTCTGTTTCTGTAAACCGTTTTCTTGTTTGCTAGCATGCTAATGACAAAAGCCTCAGATGAACAATGACAATGTGTGCGTGACCTTTTATGATACATTCCAATATTGCAAGGTGATGGTAGTTATTAAAGGTTGATTGTTTGATTTGTATTGTAGCTATCCACAGGATAACTTTCAGTCCGACATTGTTACTTGCAGATACACAGTTAACACATTTTGATACATTGGCTAAAATGTACTGTATGAATGCCTCTTTCCAACAGAAAATACTATATATAAAGTAACTTTAACTGTCTTTTTACTTATTTTTTCTTCATATATTGGAAAAATTCAGACGTTTTAGAACTAAGAATTTACTTTACTTGCAAATTGATGCAAAAAATTGATTCTATATAGCAGCTTTTTGGACTGAACTCTTATTTTATAAACGCAGCTCATTTTTTTGTTTGTTTTTATTTGTAGCTTTTTAAAGAACTTAAGACTTTATTCTAGAAATGAGTTTATATCTTAAAATTAACTTGATTTCCTTAAAAGAATGAGGTCAAATCTTAGTTCTTTGAAGAAAAGATCAAACATGTGTGGTGACTTGCAATTTGGAGACCTAAATTAAATCTCATCATACAAATAAATAATGAAAGAAAATATTCAAAATTGTAGTTATTTAATTAATGTCATTACAACTGTTTCTGTAAAGGGCACCTATTTTACTCCTTTTACAAGATGTAAGATAGCCTTTGGTGTTTCCAGAATTTGTCTAAAGTTTCAGCTCAAAATACCCATCAGATTATTTATTAAAGCCTCCAGAATCTGCCCGTTTTGGTGACACAGTCTACAGTGTAGCTGTTTTTGTAGCCTGTGGCTTTAAATGCAAATGAGATGCTTCTGCCTGCCCATCGCTCCTACGTGCCTTTGTGGTGGTTTATTCAAGCCTTTCTGAAATGATGAGTCTCACACACACATTTGCACGCTTACTGACACCATGCAGCCATGATTATAGCAGTTAAGAATTAGCAATTTCACTTTCTTGATTACAAACATGCTCTTTTTAAACTTAAAAAATTCACAGAGTTGTAACATGATTTAATCTCTAGTTTCTTTGCAAAAAAATAAAAATAAATTCTGTGGACATGTGTATACATGTTATTATAGAAACATGGTGCCTGTCAATCAATCAGTGAGCAGGGAAAACAGCACCCCTATGTCACGTTGCGATGGGCCTCAAAATCACTGGCATTTGTGTCCTATTTTAATATCAGGATTTGAAAAAGAGACTTTTCGATCACTCCGATATGACAGTGGACAAACTATAACTAAACAATTCTGTCCAAACAGCTCACAAAAGTTGATTTTAATCATAGGTGCCCTTTAAAAAATAGAAATATTAATTGAGTATTTATTATAATTCAGTTTTTTTCGTTGTCTTAGAACTCAACATGTAAAGTTTGTTATTTGAAACGATATATATATATATAATTCTGGTGGAAAAAGAGCTTTCATAACTAAAATTCTAGCACAATAGTGGCCAATATTCTAGCTACATAAACAGGAAGTTGTCATCATGATAATTAATCTTATTGCTCCATTGATGCGCATGGACAGAGCATGAAAAATAGGGATTTGTGAGGTAGACGGTATGCGATCTTAATCAGGAAGTCCTTCATTAAAAAAAAAGAAGAAAAAATGACTAATGATGTTGTCTTTGCATGATGACTGCGGTAGTTCAATGGTTACATACAGAAAAACATAAAACACACAGACAACCATACATACGCACAAACTGTCGCAAACACACGCGCTCACACACACACACACACACAATAGCGGACTTGCCTTTTAATATGCATTTGTTATTTTGTTACAAACAAAATGAGTTGATAAAGCACCCCAGTGTATTCTCACTCACCCATTTAGATAAAAGACTTATTTTTTTCTTTTAAATGCGCTCCGCTCTGTACAAAGACATGGCACGCAATGTTACATGTTATCACACACCCGTCTGTCTATTTTTGTACAATTGCATAGAAGTGTAAAAACCTTTGTTTAAAATGAATAAACAGTTCTAGACTTTTGCCGTAAGAAACTAGCGAAACTACTAAAGATCAAATCTACAATGTGGAACCGCGATCCTTCAGAAAAATAGATTTTTATTGATATTCCCCATTGTAAACATATCCGGTCCAGTTGTTGACACTACAAAAGCATGCAACGAGGAGAAGACGTCTTCAGTCTAAATCCTGCTCCTCTGTTATTACATGAACCAGCGACTCCATGGCATGTCCAATGTTATCAACCATGTGGAAAAGACTTCCCACATTGGGACCTGAAGGAGATGGAAAAACCAGAGTCTGAACACAGTATTTTATATCTCTGCCACTGAAAAACAAGCCAGATAACTTATATACAGTTGAAGTCAGCATTGTTAGCCCTCCTGTTTATTTTTTCCCCTAATTTCTGTTTAACAGAGAGCAGATTTTTTAACACATTTCTAAAAACAAGTTTTAATAACTCATGTCTAATAACTTTATCTTTGCCATGATGACAGTAAATAATATTTTACTAGATATTTTTCAAGACACTTCTATACAGCTTAAAGTGTCATTAAAGGCTTAACTAGGTTAACTAGGTTAACCAGGCAGGTTAGGGTAAATAGGCAAGTTATTTATATAATGATGGTTTGTTCTGGACACTATCAGCAAAAACAATGCTTAAAGGGGCTAATAATTTTGACCTTAAAATGTTTTTTTTTTATTAAAAACTGCTCTTATTCTAGCCGAAATAAAACAAACAAGATTTTGTCCAGAAGAAAAAATATTATCAGACATACTGTGAAAATTTCTTTGCTCTGTTCAACATAATTTGGGGAATATTTAAAAAAGAAAGAAAAAATAAAACGGGGGCTAATAATTCTGACTACAACTGTATAAATATGAGATGGTTCTTGCTGTTTATGACATGTATTTATATATATCTTTCTGCTCACTGTGATATGCTGATTGTTTGTCTGTAATTTTATAAAGAAATATATTTTTATAAAAAAATAAAAATGATAATAATATAACATATATAAATACATAAATAAATAATAAATGTAATTAATTTAATGAATTAATAAATAACTAAATAATAGGGCTTGTCTGTCAACATATTTAGTGTGGTTGAGGTCTCGTCTGCTCACCAAGGCTGATTTTAAAAATAAAAAATACAATAATATTGTCAAATATTATTACAATTTAAATGAAGTATTAATACATTCTTAAATGTATTTTATTCTTTTGATTTTCAGTATCATTGGGAGTTTTTAGAGTCACGTGACCCTTAAGAAATCATTCTAACAAGCTGAATTTTTTATCAGTTATTGATGGCACTCTATTTTCAATAATGGATTGGTAATTTCCGATATTTATTTGGTGAAACGTTCATACATTATCAATCATAATTGTTTGATTTTTAAACTAAAATCTTTTAAAGCAGTGGTTCTCATGCTTTTTTCTCCAAGTACCACCTCAGAAAAAAAATTGTCTCTCCAAGTACCACCATAATAATCGGTATTGAAGTACAGTAGTAGTATTGATACGGTATTGATAGTAGTAGGCCTAATTAAGCAGATACAGCAATGCACAGTTCAATAACAAGGTAGATTAATTCTTCTAATTAAGAATATTTATTATTGTCAGGCACTTATATAAAAGGTTTAGACTATTAAAATCAATTTATTGATCACATCGGCGTTATCGTATGCGTCAAAAGATTGTGTTAATTTGTTTACTTTAGTCAGCGATTCCTCCGCGTACCACTAGAAGGAAACTTGTGCACCACTAGTGCTACGCATAATAAACAATTTAGTGTAAATGTAATGTGTAATTGTTTAATAATTTTTTTTTTTTTCAAATACAAGCCTGAATAGCAGTGTATAAACTGTTTCCAATGATAATAATCAGAAATGTTTTATAATTTCGAAAGGATCATGTGACACTAGAGACCGGAGTAATGATGCTGAAAATGCAGCTTTGTATTAGAGGAATACATGACATAAAATGTGAAATCAGACATTTCAAATAACACTCTATATTACTGATTTACTGAACAAATGCAATCTTAGTGAAGAAAAGCTTCGTGAAATCACAGTTTAAATAGACGAGGCAGACAGAAAAGAGGAGTGAGAAGGGTTAGTCAAAATACTAACCTCTCATGGATTTAGCCGTCCGCCTCCTTAGACAGAGGAAAAGAGGAAATAAGAAAAATCAGTGAAGAAGGAGCAGAAAGGTAGTTAGTTAAAAAGAGAAACAGATTAAAGTATGTACATCAACATTAGCAAATAAGTTTTTGTTTTTACAGCTGCAGTCATATTTTAAAAGTTTTATAACATCCCATTATCCATTTCAAAGTAGGAGAAATAACAAACAAAGAGTCGTTTAGTGGCTTATTCATGCAAAGAGTAGAAAAGCAGTGGGTCAAAATGAACAAGTTGTTTTTTAAATGAATCTTTTGTTTGAATCTTGAATGGATTTGTAATTACCGGCACCCTAAACTATGCTATGAAATGGACTCTGCAATAGTCCTTTCTTTACAATTCTGAAATATATCGGAGTAAAATAGCTTCTTAAGTTAGAAAAACAATGCAGAGCAGGATTGTTAAATGGCTGTTTGCTATTGGTCAATCTTTAATGAGAATG
Source organism: Danio albolineatus (assembly GCA_903798035.1). Lineage (NCBI taxonomy): Eukaryota > Metazoa > Chordata > Actinopteri > Cypriniformes > Danionidae > Danio > Danio albolineatus. The sequence continues at coordinate 11,641,456 of CAIGQQ010038154.1, forward strand.
AAAATAATATTTAATCATTTTATAGTAGTAATAAAATAGTAGTCATAAAAGTTAAATTGCTGAACTTACACAAAGAAGCCTTTAGAAGAAAACTACCATTACCAACACAGACACACACACACATACACACAAAATTAAATTGCAGTGTTTTTTAACTGTTTTGAACATTGATAATAATCAGAAATGTTTATTATCTCAAAAGAATCATGTGACACTGAAGACCGTAATAATGATGCTGAAAAATCTGCTTTGTATTACAGAAATACATAATAGCATAAAAATGAATTAGAAAATAAATAATAATCTACAATAATATTCTATTGGACTGGTTGTTTGCTATTGGTCAATCTTCTGTGGTTGACAGTTTGTGCAAGTAAACAATAGTTTATGAGAAACGAGTGGTGGAAATACTAAATTTCAAATAAAAATCCCTTAATTCACAAAAATAAATTCACAAAAAAAAAAAAATGTTGCTAACTTGACTTCTAGTTGAGAATTTGGAAAGCAGAAGGTAGTTTTTTCCAATGAATAATCTGTTGAACTGCATCCCAATCATCACGAATACTGCAGAAGACCTACTGTAACCAACATGGACCCAAGATTCTCACAGAAATCAGTCAAGTTTGGTTAAGGAAAAATCATGGTTTGGGGTTACGTTTAGTATGGGGGCGTGCGAGAGATCTGCAGAGTGGATGGCAACATCAACAGCCTGAGGTATCAAGACATTTTTGCTGCCCATTACATTACAAACCACAGGAGAGGGCAAATTCTTCAGCAGATAACACTCTTTTTCATACTTCATCCCCCACTTAAAAGTTCCTGAAAGCAAAGAAGGTCAAGGTGCTCCAGGATTGGCCAGCCCAGTCACCAGACTGAGTATTATTGAGCATGTCTGGGGTAAGATGAAGGAGGAGGCATTGAAGATGAATCCAAAGAATCTTGATGAACTCTGGGAGTCCTGCAAGAACGCTTTCTTTGCCATTCCAGATGACTTTATTAAGTTATTTGAATCACCACAGAGATGTATAGATGCAGTCTTCCAAGCTCATGGGGATTGTACACAATGTTAATTCTTGTTCCACTGCACCATGACTTTATATTCTATACTGTACATTATTTCTGTTAAGTGACAAGGACTTTTTCAGACCTTACTGCCCTAATTAAATCATTAAAAATCAAGTCATTATTATATTTTATTTTGGTAAAATAAGGGTAATCTAGAAGCCTTTACCTTTCATATAAGCCACTTCTGATACCAAATGATAAACTAGAAGTCAAAATATTATTTGCTGTTCCTAAAACTTGTAGAGGGGACAAGACTTTTGTCAGGTAGTGTAGATAATGAAATACAAGCAAAGAGTCTAAATTAAATCCAACTGTTAGCGGTCAAAAACTGGAGTCTTTTTGAGCCTCTTTTCTCACCTTGGCTGTGAGGGAAGGAGTTGTTGAGCTGCTCGATGACGTCCTCTAATCCAGTGCTTGCATCCTGGGAGGGACTGGACAGCTCATCATCACCTGAAACACACACAAGTGGCACACTTTCAACAGAGAACTGACCTTAAAAGCCACTGGAAGTTGTCCTGCCCGCCATGAAACCTCATGTTCAAACAGAGACGCTGTTATTGATTTAGAGGATAATCCTGAAGGTCGTGTTGAGGACAGCAGGGCTCCGATGCTCTGAGACCACCGGTAAAAATATCACCATTCTAACATGCTATTTCAAGTCATGTTATCATTGCAACAATTAGAATTAAATGTAACAAATTTGAACATTTTTAAAAATGATTTCAGGATTCTATTCTTTAAACAGAAGCCAAAACATCTGGACAATCAGTTCAAATGGTCAATGGTGCAAAACTGACTAGCGATCTTTGAATTATGTTGAACTTCATTCTCATTCTGCGGCATAACTTTGATTCAGGAAAAACTGCGAGTTTTAATTAAACCCTTGATTTTAAATGTAGACTCCGGCTTTGAAGCCAAGTCAATGTGAAATGAGTAGCAAGGAGAAAGAGAAGAAGAATCATTCAAGCTTTGCTCAATACAAAAATAATTTTACATTCCAGCAGAACTCGGGCCAAAGGGATATATTTATAGAGAGGCAAAGAAAAATACTAAGAAATTTAACACTTCTTTGGGAATTTTTACAAAACTGCGTCTTGAGCTTTTTCTTCTTTTGTCAAGAAATCTACAGAAGCATAAAAGTAGTTATGTCATACTGTATAAGTATGTATATACATTTCCAAATATCCATAATACATAAATACAGTTCATATATGCTGCAGAGTTTTTTTTTCTCTCATATGCTGTGCGGTATCAAATACTCCATTAAAACCGCACTCCTCCAGCAGTTCCTCGCTGATTAAAAGCGAAAGTGCCAAACTGCAGTTAAAGTCGAAATTAAGAATTTGGCAAATAATTTGATTACTGCTGTCGATGTAAACACAGTCACTGTCTTTCTCCCCTGCGTCTGTGTGTTTGAAAATCAGCGCCTGCCTAAATAGAAACTCCCATTTTTATGCAAAACCTTCTGTCTTTCCCTCCCCCGACGCTCCCACCAAAACAAACATGGACACACCCACTTTCCTGAGCTTTTCCAAACTATAGGTGTGAAAACACGCTGCTGAGATGGGGGTTTCATGGCCCTTTAATGCGTAAACCCTGGTTTATACTCAACGCGTACGCTAGTTTGCTTGAGTGCGCGCGGCGAATGTGACTTCATCGCGGAGTTTGCGGATATTCGCTTTGGGTGCGCTCGACATGATTGCGGCTGGCGGAACGCATGATTATTTTTGAGACTCGAGCGAACAGTGCGCGCGGCGCCACGTCTGATTTAAGGTGAATATGAGACACTTTGAAGAAATTTTGTCTGAAACACGTAAGACTATACAGAAACCTGTATGATCGGTGATCATAGAGATAACCATGTGATCAATAATTCTTGGCTAGAAATGGCAACAGCCGTGGGAAAGGAGGAACGTTTTTGTTAAAAGGTTTGGAAAAAGTTTAAAGGCTAAGTTTAAAGCCAAAAGAGGCCATGGCAAAAGTGGAGACCCAGCAACACAATTACAGAATATGTTTTTCCACCAGTCATAGGTTTAACACTGATGTATATATTACAATAGAATTTAAAACAATTTTAAAGTAGCAAAACTATAATTAAGGAACTAATGATGTCTTCGATAACTAGAAAGAAATATTTGAACCAATCAGTTTACAACATGATGCCCTGTTTTTCTAGGCTTTATTGGTGATTATGGTCAGAAATGTTGGACCATTATTGCCTTTTTAGCATAAGTAGAGGACAGAAACTAGCCAGACAGTAATATGTGAATTGTGGAGAGGGCTACATCTAAAAAAAAAACATCTGTATTATTTAGTAAGTGTACTTTTTTGTCTTTAATCTTGCTATAATAAAAAAATATATTTGTTGAGGAACCAATGTTCTGTTGTCTTTAATATTTTAATAAATTATTGTAGGCAGAACTGTCCGAGATAAGAACAAAAGCAAGTGATGCATCAAAGTTTGCTTGATTTTTTTTTAATGGTTATAAAAATCTTGATAATCATTGAAACAATTTATTAAAACAATAAAAATAATTAGTTTAAAAATCGATATAATGATATGACGTAGTTCTTTAAACTTTCTACTTCTCTGTTTATCTGTCTGACTTTACAGTCAGTTTCATTTGACCGCCCCTGACGTTTTAAAGAATATTACAACGGCGAACGCGGCAAGTATAAAAGCCTCGTCCGTTTCGCGAGGTGCGCGCGCTGTCAGCGGAGGCGCGCAATGCGGCACCAGGCGAAAGTATAAATCCAGCTTAATAGGGGCTTTTTAAATGAAACCTGTAACTTGATGATTAAAAAGATGTCTAAAGTAAGCCCTGTATAAATTGTATAAAGAATAATTTTTAAAAAAACATCAATGAGTTATTACACAAACACACACACACACACACTCACATGCGCACACAAACCTGAATCATAAACCTCAAACTGCACTTCTAAAATGATTGGTGTTTGTTGTGAAGATTGTGAAGGACGCAGCATTTTGTTGAAACCTCACTGGGACTTTGTGTTTTCCTCACAAGTCAAGACAACAAATAAGATGTTGGCGAACAGTTAGGGGGGGCAAACAAACAGGTCTTTTGTATCTACACATGAATAAAAGCTCCCTGTGTTCCCTTTTGTTTGGCACAGATAAGAACATTGCCTCTTTTTATCGGTTGTGAAAATCTTTTGCTGAAACCAGCCTGGGCTTCAAGCCAAGTCTTACAACGAGACAACAGTTATTAAAGACAATGCATGCCAGATAACAAGTCAAATTAATGAATAAATGAGTTCATTTTTAAAACATCGATCAGATAAAGGGGACTGAATCATTTACTGTTTTCTTTTAACACTTAAAAATGCCAAAACTGAACCGTTTGATTCCATTTGTTAACTTGAATATTATATTTTTTAGTTCTCATGACAGATTTGCAGGTATCCATAACATTTATTGCAGCATTAGCTCTTTTTTCACAGTGTTGGAAATGATTTGCTCAATAATACAGTCTCTCTAAACTGCTCTGCTCTGATTGGTCAGATGTGCCAGTCTGTTATTGGTCAATGTGCATGCCATTGCCTTCCATTATGCACATTTGTGGGTTTTTGCAGTACTTCAGACAGGAATGACTCATTTCATGCAGTTCAAAATCAGTTCTTTCTTTTGACAGACAATAACTTACACTTTGTCGTAAGATGCATTTAGTCAATCTGATCACAAAAGGACGCCACAAAATAAATTAAAATTTAAAATTAAATTGGTCTGGAAGGGTTTGAGCTTGCTCACTTTTGACTATTTACAAAGGTAGTCAATAACACATTCAATCAGACTGCTTATGTTGTGCTGATGCTCATGTGCTCAAATGCTTTCATAGCCACAAACCACCTACCCTGCCTACTGACCTAAATCTTCAACATTATGGGACATGTTGAGGTGAACGAGTCAGGCAGAATTTAAACTTTGTAGTTTCGTAGTAACAAACCTACAGCAATTGGTGTAGTGTTACAGTTATCAGAGCAGAAAAACAAGTTGCCGCTCTCTGTATCGTTTTAGTTGCTTACTTGTCCTTTTTAAAATTTCAAGCACCATTCATACTACCAGCGATATGCACAGACAAAGCAACAAGCTAGCGACTTCCAGCAATCTCTGGCTACATGAGAGACAACGTAAGGATGTGATCATGTCTAGCAATGTGACCAGCGCCTAAACTGAGCCTGGATTCTCTCAAGGTTTTTTACTTCCCCACTTTCACCAATTGGTGAAGTTTTTCCTTCGCCACCGTCGCCACTGGCTTGCATAGTTCAGGACTTGTAGAGCTGCGCATCGATGGATTACTCTTCAGTGTTTGAACTCTCAGCAGTGAATATTAAACCACACTTAACTGAACTGAACACTAAACACTAAAAACTGGACTGAAACTTGGACTTGCTATACAAATAAAGATGAATTGACAAAATCCTTCAACATTATGCAAATAAAGAACAACTTTCGTGAGCAACAGCCAATAGCAAGCATTTTTTGTTTTTAAAAGTTGTCTAACAGATGTCTACTAGACGTTTAAACATCATACCTGTCAACATTGGGATGTGAAAATAAGGGATCCCTTTTGTTCAGAAAGGGTTGTTGCTAGATTAGATACGTTTGAGGCCGGGAGTTAACAAGAATTGTTATTTATTATTATATTTAATTATTTACATGTATTATCTATTAAATTTCCCATTAATTGTATTTTATTAGCGTCTAACCCTACGCTAACCCTAAACCCAACCATCACAGTAATGTAAAAACAGTAGTTATAAGGAGTATTATTTATTTTATTTATTAAATTTACCTATAAAATTGTATTTTTTATAACATCTACCCCAACCCTAATCCTAAACCCAACCAATATAGCACAGCAAAAATATTAATTATTGTTATATAATGTCGCAAATATGATGCTATAATGATTTATGTATCCGCAGCTGTATATCTAGACATTACCGTTTGTAATGTCCACAACTGAAGCAGCTACTAAGTCGCTGGTAGACCGAAGTGTTGGACAATAGGTGAGTATTTTTTACTTCACTATTGTACTTTAGTATATTTTAAAGTATGTGCCCTTTATTAAAGAATTTTTACCTTAGAAAACTTTAACCTCACAACATTCCAAGTCAGATGCTGTTAATCGTGACCCACTCATGGATATGAAAAGCATGTTCAATTAGATAAAGTAACACAAACTATTGCTCGTGCTTTCTCAAAAAGAGACTAGACTATAAAGAATGTGAAACATTACGTTTAAACGTCTAATTCAATAGTGAACGTCTAATTCAAACCCAATCAAAACTCTAAATTTTTTTCACTTCATTTTTAAACAAGCTATTACATTCACTAACAGCTAGAGTACATAATGAATTCATTGTAATATCCCCAAAGTACAATGATGGCACTTCAGTCAATATGTACAGTTGACATAGCATTGATTAGTTGATAATTATATGTTTATATACTTTATGTATCATTAATAATGAAGAGTCAAGCTAAAGTAGCAGTATATAGGATTGACAGTCAAAATTCTAAATATTGCATATGGTTTATTTCTGGCCATACCCAAATGCATAGAAGGTGCCTTTATGACTGAAATGAAATATACTAATTTCTGAAGGGTTAGGGTTAAACTATGAATGGGCAATGCTAAAAAGGTTAGGGTTAAATTATGAATGGTCATTGCTTAAGGGTTATGGTTAAACTATGAATGAGCAATGCTGAAGAGTTAAACTATGAATTGTCAATGCTGAAGGGTTAAATTATGAATGGTCATTGCTGAAGGGTTAAGGTTAAACTATGAATGGTCAATGCTGAAGGGTTAGGGTTAAACTATGA
>CAIGQQ010038154.1:11648381-11719835 GCA_903798035.1 Danio albolineatus
GTCAACGCTGAAGGGTTAAGGTTAAACTATGAATGGTCAATGCTGAAGGGGTAAAGTTAAAACTAAAAATAATCAATGCTGAAGGGTTAGGGTTAAACTATGAATGGTCAATGCTGAAGGGTTAAGGTTAAACTATGAATGGTCAATGCTGAAGGGTTAGGGTTAAACAATGAATAGTCAATGCTGAAGGGGTAAAGTTAAAACTAAGAATAATCAATGCTGAAGAATTACGGGTTAAACTATAAATGGTCAATGCTGAAGGGTTAGGGTTAAACTATGAATGGTCAATGCTGAAGGGATAAAGTTAAACTAAGAATAATCAATGCTGAAGGGGTTAAACTGAAGTTGTCAGGGACATTTACCCATGGTCTCTGTGGTTTGGCTTGCGGCCACACGCAGTGAGGCCAGGCTGGTGTCAGATCTCGGAGAGGCAGTGGAGGGTGAGGACAGGGCAGTGCCATTCACCTTGGACTCAGTCTGTGGCTAGGACATAGGTAGAGAGGAACCATATAGATTAGGCAGGGGACTGGACGCACACATCAGCACTGGGCTGTACTTCTGGACTCCAGAGTTATTTCAAACACATTCATTTCTAAATTCTCGAACTGAAAATGTTGTATTCTTTTATTCCTTTTGTTTTCAAATTCTCACAAAATTGGACTTTCTCAAAGCATGAATAATTCCATTATAATACAAGAGCCCGAGCTCTCAAGAGTTGCTGTGTTTTTGCATCATTCGAGTTTTAGAAAGAAGATCATCAAGCCAAAACAATATCACAAAAATACACATAAAATAGTTGATGTGATGCAATTTATATATATATATATAAACTTCAAATAAACCTGACAGTTAATAAAGTGTTAAAAAACATTCACAAATGTCATAAGACCCTGAAATAGGGAAGCATGAAAAGTGTGTTATACATTAATATTCAATACTGCTGTCAAGGTTAAACATGGCTTTCTATAATTGTATCTCTGACTTAAAGGTCCTTGTATTTTAAAATCTTTATATTAAATATATTATATTAATTCAACTTTAAAGATTTTGGGTGGTCAGATTCTTTAAATGTTCTTTTATCTGTTCATCAAGCTGCATTTTAAAACATCTAACTGAAGAGTGCAATTGTGTAACCAGGATTAAATTTTCAGGACTATTTGATGAATAGAAAGTTCAAAATAATATAATTAATATTAAATATTATTATATCAATAAGTCAACACCCACCCTGGCTAAATAAAAGAATCAACTTTACAAAATGAATGTAATTACATTCAAAACTCTTACTGACCCCAAACTCATCAAATTCAAAACATACGTTATATAAATATATATTGTATAAATATTGTATTTTATTGTTTCAATTTCAACCACAAAAATCCATGTTCTCGATTGCCTTTTTTTATAACTCATAAGTAATAATCAAGTACAATTCATTCGATTTAGCAGCGTCTAAAAGTTGATGATGAAACGGTTTGTCACAACTGTTTCAAGTTATTTAAACCTCATTACAGATGTGTTTTAATGAGTGCGTTTAAACCCTCGACAATTAACAATTCATAACACAAGACCAGACAGCCCTTCATGCATAAAGAATGACGATTCTGGTAATCCAAGCCAAACACATGATTAAATATAAGAACTTGTTTATTGGCAAACAACAGAGATAAAAACTGAAGGACTTAATGCAACTAAAACAACATACATTGATAGATGTAATGAAGAAAAATCGATTCGGATGGTTATAAACAAACAAAAAAGAGAAACATCAGAGAAATGAAGCCAATAATCCATTGGCTTTGAAGAAAATGAGAGCTAATTTATCCGCAAGTTCGTTTAATCTGGTTCTTCAAGCTTTAGCCACTGGAAGGAGGATGTGATGCTGGAGTCTACTGAGATTTTAGTTCAAAGTGTCCGCTGTGAACACGTGAAGCCGTTTCTTCGAAGAACAAATCTGATATACGCTCCATTTGGCAGCGACCACCAGCCGACTAATGTTTTTTTAGTTTTTTTTAGGTTATGCATCGAGACATTACGCTTGATTCATCAAGACATGATGCAGACAGAATATCTAATTTCCCCTCTATTCGGGCAGAAGGAGAAGTCGACATCAAACAAACTCCACAAACCAATTACAGAGAGAAATGGGATGCTTGAGGAAGAACGACAGGTCCCTCAAAACGTTCTTTTAGCCACTAAAAAAGATCTGGCATTCCTCCTCGGCTTTAATAAGGACACAGTTACGAGTAACCTCAAAATAATCACCGTCCTGTTTGTTTTGTAGCAAACATGAAAGGTAAGAATTCAACCATGTGTCTAGTAGGGGTGTGTGATAGTTGTCTTTCAGTGTCACGTGACCTGACAGTAGTATCACTCACTTTGCAAAAAACTAAAATAAATACTTAACCTAAAATTTGATATTGATTTTATTCAGGTGTTCAATAAACAAGAAGTTAAAATTGAGCAAGTTTAATAGCTGAATGTTTTGTTTTTTAATGATTTGAAATTGAAAAGAATTCCAAACACAAGAACTATGGAGTCAGATCAGTCTCAAAAATAATACATTTACAAAATGAAATTCATACATGCACAGCACAATTCACATTTACAAAATCCAATTTGTAAAATTCAAAACACAATTCATAAATACAACACACAATTCGTGAAGTCACAAATAAAAATCATAAATATTTTCAACAAATAAATTGGATTTGTGTATTTTTGAATCATGTTTTGAATTTACGAATTGGATTTGTGTATTTTTGATTTTTGTTTTCAAACTTATTAATTGGATTTGTGCAATTTTGAGATGCGTTTTGAACTTACAAATTGGATTTATGTATTTTTTAAATCGTGTTTTGAACTTACGAATTAGAGTTATGTATTTTCTAATCGTGATTTCAACTTACTAATTGGATTTGTGTATTTTTTTAATCGCGTTTTAAACTTACGAATTGGATTTGTGTACTTTTTAATCATGTTTTGAACTTATGAATTGGATTTGTGTACTTTTTAATCATTGTAATAAAGTTGGCGGCCACCTGGCCGCCGGGAAGAAGGAGGCGGAGAACCGACGTAGTTTTAAAACAATGTTTAATTATATAAATAAAACAAACGGACGGCAGCTCCTCACGGAGACTGCCGTCAAACTGAAAGCAAAATAAAACAATATGTCCGGGCCCGGTCCTCTCTCGTCCTTCTCTGCCCTTATTCCTCCCTTTATAATCCAGAGCTCCTTCCGTGGGATTCGAGGCACCTGTGAGCCACAGGTGATTCTCATCTGTGGCTGGCCTCGCCCGTTCCCACGGCTCTCGGCCACGCCCCCCTCGCCACAATCATGTTTTGAACTTACGAATTGGATTTGTGTATTTTTGAATCGTGTTTTCAACTTACAAATTGAATTTGTGTATTTTTCAATCGTGTTTTGAACTTATGAATTGGATTCATGTATTTTTGAATCGTGTTTTCAACTTACAAATTGGATTTGTGTATTTTTTAATCATGTTTTGAACTCATGAATTGGATTTGTGTATTTTTGAATCGTGTTTTCAACTTACGAATTGGATTTGTGTATTTTTCAATCGTGTTTTAAACTTACGAATTGGATTTGTGTATTTTTTAATCGTGTTTTTAACTTACGAATTGGATTTGTGTACTTTTTAATCGTGTTTTTAACTTACGAATTGGATTTGTGTACATTTTAATCGTGTTTTGAACTTATAAGTTGGAATTGTGTATTTTTTAATTGTGTTCTGAATTTACGAATTGGATTTGTGTAATAATGAATTGTGTTGCAGATGTATGACTTATATTTTATAAATGTAATAATATTGAGACTGATCTGGCTCTATACAGAACAACATGTGTGCATCTTGAAGCAACATTTTGTTGCAATGTTTTGTTCCTGAATAAATGTGTTTTTGAGCCGTCAATGATGCATTTCGAATGTTGCATCTAAATGAATCAGCTGTTTGAACGAAAAAATTGAAATGAATGATTCAATGAATTGTTCAATAAGTCAGGCTACTAGCAGCTTAAGTGTCATATTTACTTATGTATTCATGAGCAATCAATAAAGCAGCACAAATAAGTTGAGTATAACGTGTTTAATTATTGTTACTGGAATATATATGTATATATATATATATATATATATATATATATATATATATATATATATTTATTTTTTTCTTAATATCACACACCCCTAATATTCCTTCACAGGCTATACTGTATGCACCTGATTAGAACATTTGAATAAAATAAAGTACATTAATACACTACAAACATTTTTTTCCACACAATTTTAAAAATAAATACAGAAAAATGTGATCAGAAACCTAAATGAATGACTGAACAACTAAACAAAGCCAAATTCTTGAACGACAAGTTCGAAAGTTCATAAAATGCATCAGTTTTGTTGTTCATGACTTTGTGTGAATATGAATTCTAAACATAGTCTATAAAAAGTTTGCTTGCACAGTGCTGTGCAATGAACTGAAGTGATTCTGACAATCAATTAATTAACAGAACAGTGGATTGCAACACGTGTCCAGCAAGGACAACTAACAGAGATGTCTGCATTCAAAACAATGACCATCAATAATTCATTTTATATTCCAAGTCTTTGGTTTAAGACATAAAAAATGCAATTTTCAAACTCAAAACATGACAATCTAATAAACTAGACCTAAACGTAAGTCAAGTTTGCAGAATATACTGATTCATCTTTAAACAGATGGAACATTTCAGAAAGGTTTTATGTCAAAATAGATCTTAGACTTTTCCATTTAACAAATTCCTGGAAACTGCAGCTACACAAAATGCAAAATGTAGTTGCATATACCAGCTCAAGATTATACAAAACATTTTTTATATATTCATCCTGACAGCATCAAAACTTAGCACTAAGATTATTCTGCAATTTCAATTTTCAGACTTCTGAAAACAGCACACACGCACACACGTCAAAAAAAAAAACCTCTTTGTTAACACCTCATTTTGGACAATTTCCAAAAAAAACATTACATTTGTCTTTTACAGATCATTGACAAAGTAATGCTGGAATACACAGCATACACATAATCAGGATATACTGAAAAATATTCATAAAACCGCGACCGATGTTAAAGATTTATATAACTACAAACATGACAAACATTGAAAGGCAAATATTGACATAAAAATATAGTATTTCAAATATTTCATTTCCTCTATCAACAGTTAAAAGGAAGCACATGAAAAGTGTCACATTCCGCTGCTAAGAATCAAAAGTTGCCGTGGCGCATAATCCACAGACATTTACTCTCAATCCTTTCCGAACGCTTCCAAAAGTAGTTATTCGTTGCCAGTGAGCATAAACATGATTAAAATCTTAAGGATATGCGCCACCCACCTGCTCGAGTAACTGTCTTAGGCGTGTAAGCTGCGATTCCAGCTGCTTGTTGTGATCCTCCAGGATTTGCATTCTTGCCTCCAATCGTCCTTTGTGTTGCCGCAGTAGTTTGGCCTCTGCGATCAGTTCTGCGTCGCGTGGACTCTGAGGCGACACCGGAAGCATCTGTGGAGGTGAAGGCAACGGTGACAGACCCTTGTGATCGTGTGCCTTTTTCAGACGATCGTACTCCGCTTGCAGCTTCCTGTAAACACATTAGAAATTTTCAGGAGTAGAACAAGGGCTTCATTTATTAAGTGTTATTATTGTATTATCGCTCGTAACCTAAGTCTATACAAACTATGGTGCACTGGATGAATGCTTTATTTACGCTCGTAATCTTTTTTTATTCAAACATCGTAGCACTGCATGACCATGTTATTATTGCTCATAATCTATACAAACTACAGCATGCTGCATGAACACGTTATTATCACTCCCAAACTGTCTATACAAACTATGCCAAGCTGCATGAACACGTTATTATTGTTCGTACTCTGTCTATACCAGTGTTTCTCAACTGGTGGGTCGCGACCCAAAAGTGGGTCGCAGGAACATTTTTAGTGGGTTGCGGAGTGTGTGGTCAAAAAAACAACAAAAGTTTAATTTCTAACTTGTTTTGCGTATACCGGACTTTTATTTTGAAATGCGCGCACAACAACCTATCCCTTTGGAATCGATATATGGCAACAACCTTTCCTTACCCTAACCACTGTTTACAGTATTTGTCGTTTTTACTTTGTAATATTTCTATAATTTGATACATTTTGTTAAATGTCAGCAATAAAATATTGTTTATTTGTAAGTCTTGCTGATTTTCTCATGATTTTTCTGTCACTACTTGTGTATGTTAACAAATAAATACAAACTAATTATCATTCATTCATTTTATTTTCGGCTTAGTCCCTTTATTAACCTGGGGTCGCCACATCGGAATGAACCGCCAAATTATCCAGCATATGTTTTACGCAGCGAATGCCCTTCCAGCCGCAACCCATCTCTGGGAAACATCCACACACACTCATTCACACGCATACACTATGGACAATTTAGCCTTACCCAACTCTAGATGGAGATTATGAACAATTATAGCATGTTCAAACTGCGGCACGCTGCATGAACACATTATTATCGCTCATAATTTATGTCTATTCCAAGTACTGGGTTGCAGCTGGAAGGGCATCTGCAGTGTAAAACATGTGCTGGATAAGTCGGCGGTTCATTCCGCTGTGAAGACCCCTGATGAATAAAGGGACTAAGCCAAAGGAAAATGAATAAATAAATACATTTCTGTCTATACAAACTACAATGCCTGCATGACCATGCTATTATAGCTCATGATCTTCATCTATACAACCTATATTGCTTGCATGAATGCTTTATTGTAGCTCGTAATCTCAGTATGTACAATCTCCAGCACTCTGTATGACTGTTGCTCGTAATCTCTGAAGTCTTTTTCTCATCTATTCATGATTTTAATATAGCCGGCTATGAGTAATATTAGACTCCAATGCGTAGCCCACATTCTTGACTCAGCAGTGTGGGATGAGTCGTGTGCTAGGTAGTATTTGAATGCTCTGATTCAAGACACTTAGTTTGAAATATTTGAGAAGCACTGATCCAAAGCACAGACAAATACTGAGACCGTTTCATATGATAAAATACAGCTGAAGATTATATATAAAACATACAGTTGAAGACTAAATTATTAGCTCTCCAGTGAATTTTTCATTCTTTTTCTAATATTTCTAATTTTAATTCTAATTAAAGCGCTGTTTAATGAAGAAATTTTTTCCAACACATTTTTAACATAATACTTTTTAATTAGGGCATTGACTGTGATATACATTGCGAAATGATTTTACCAGATGACCATATTTTGGAAAGAATTACTAATGTTATATTGACTGGAATCATTTGTAGGGGAGTGCATCTGCATAAAATATACAAAACAAAATGAAAACAACAGAACAAACATAAAAAAACATGTAGATAAACCAGGCTTTTTGGTTTTCAGTTGGAGTTCAACAGTGTTGAAGTTAGAGTTGTCACATTAATGGAATTAGGTACCAATCAGTACTAAATTTAAAAAATGTCCATTTCCTGCTAACATTTGAGCGCTGTTGAGCACGTCAATCAGCTGGTTTGTCTATAATCTGACATACGAGCGATGTGCTGATGAATCGCGGCTTTAAAATGCACCAGTGCCCCTGTCTCTGTGGTTACACTCAGTAAACAGCAGTGAGGTGAGGTGAACATGATGGCAAATCAGCGGTGGTAAAGAACGCGCTCAAATGTTTGAGCGTGTTCAAATTTCAGTATCGATTGGTACCGAATTCTATTATCGTGACAACCCTAGTTGAAGTATAGAAGTTCAATAATCAAATGTAAAATAAATAAAAAAACTCTACATAGTCTATACTGTATTCAATAATTAAACACAATTTATCTTTGTTAAAGCGGTAAACTTTACATTTCTTGTGCCCAAATGGTTTAAACTCACTTGTAATCTTACAGTTACAGGTCTTAAAAAAACACATCCAAAAAAAAAAAAAAAACATTATTAGATTACAGTTAAACTTTGCAACGACTCCACAAATCACATGTTCTGAACTGTATTTTCTGGTTAATTATATTCATAACTCTATAATGTGTATTGCACATTGGCACATTGCGTTATCGATGCTGAAACGATATATTGTGCAGCGCTAGTTTTAATAACTAATAACTAATAACTATTATTTGTCTTTGCCATGATGACAGTACATATGTATTTACCAAGATATTACAGTTGGACCCAAGATTGATGTCCAGCGTTCTCCAGCATCCGGAGCCTAGACGGCAGCTATGCATAAGTTTGGCTAAAGGAGAAACGGTCGTGCCTGGTTTCTCTCAAAGTTTTTTTTTTCCTTCACTTTCGTCAATTGGTCAAGTTTGTTCCTCATCACTGTCACCACTGGCTTGCTTGGTTTGGGACTTGTGGAGCTGTACATCGATGGATTTGTTCTTCAGTGTTTGGACTTTCAGCAGTGACATTTAAACCACACTAAACTGAACTAAACTAAACTTCAACTGTGAAAACTGGACTGACACTGTTTCAATTTACTAGAACTTCTATGTTAAAACCCAAGCCCAAGGTGAATTTTTACATGCATTTTTTATTTCTCTTTGCTATTTGGGCTTATTGGAACTTAATTAGAATAAAACCTAAGTATCATCTTTTGATATGATGTACTTTTAGAGACAAAGTACGTCCGTATATGTGGACTCGTGGTCCGAATTTACATAAAACACTTTTACTGACTTTTTTTATATGCTTAGTCAACGTAGAATTTTTTTTTTAACTTGCTTTAACTATCAGAGAGTAAAAACATTTTTTTGGACGGTTAAAAATAGTGTTTGGGACATTTTATATGCTGCAAAACAGTTGCAGGATGACACTGTATGTCTGTAACAAAATATAAAACATTCAAAGTATTTTAAATAGCCACTTAAGAGCTAAAATGTGCTGTCCACCTATGTAGACACTCAAGCCCTAGGAGGTTAAGCTGCTTTGACACAATCTACACTGTAAAAAAGCTATAGAAATACATATGAACTGAATTGAATTCGTTTAATTAGATTAACTAGGCAAGTTAATTAGGCCAGCCATTGGACAACAGTAGTTTGTTCTGTAGACGATCAAAAATAAATTCTAAGGGAGCTAATAATA
This sequence comes from Danio albolineatus, assembly GCA_903798035.1. Classification (NCBI taxonomy): domain Eukaryota; kingdom Metazoa; phylum Chordata; class Actinopteri; order Cypriniformes; family Danionidae; genus Danio; species Danio albolineatus. The sequence continues at coordinate 11,657,528 of CAIGQQ010038154.1, forward strand.
TTAACTAAAAACAACTGTATAGCCTTAAACTGTATATGTCATTAAAGTGACAAAAATGTGTCGGGTTGTATTAGATTGCATGTATCTGCATTTTGCTGAAAGCGTTTTCAGTTGGCGACCTACAGCATGCCACTAAATAAAAGATGCAATTTCTTTTTTCAATTGCTACGCAAGTAAATAAGGCTTTCTGAGAATTCAGCTCTAACTCAGACATATGCTGACAGAAAGCAGGCAGGCTCCCTTCATTCAAAATCCAATCGCTGTAATTGTAAAGGAAGTGGTCAAGCAATCAAACCTGTTTTCCTGCTCCAGATCATTGAGCACTCTCTCCAGCTCTCCCTTCTCTTCGGTCTCCATTGAGATGAGGATCTGAGCGGGGCTCTGCGGCTGGCTGAGAGGAGAGCCTTGATTCAGACTCTGGCAGTAGTGCTGGATCAGCAGATGCTCATCATCCCTACAATAACGGCCACAACAACATCATCAGCAGCAGCAGCACAACAGCAATTCCATGCAGATGTCAACCCTGCCATGACAAAATGAAAGTTTTGACCAAAATAGCAAAACCCTTTCTAGGTTTTATTGTGTAGGCTCGTATTTTACAGTTTTGCAAAAATACTCAAATATGTATCTGTCAATGTTTTCAAACAGTTATATTTGATTTATCAAAGTCACACAAGTGCTAATTTCACATCTGTCACATCCATAACAGAGAGATGTCACATCCATAACGGAGCTTTTTCCTCATAAATGTGTAAAAAATAATAATAATAATAATCGTTTTTGTTCTATAGAGACAACTCTTATGCTTAAATTAGCATTATTTTTGGGAGGTTGTGCAGTTTAATACTCAGAATTTCTACAAAGTATGTTGTATCTAGCAAACTCGCATAGTTTTTTGGTCATATGCATAATGCATGTTTACTTTCCTTGTTTAAAATATAAAATACACTCATCGGCCAATTTATTAGGTACATCTTACTAGTACCAGGTTGGACCCCCTTTTGCCTTCAGAAATACCTTAATCCTTTGTGGCAAAGGTTCAAAAAGGTACTGGAAATATTCCTCAGAGATTTTGGTCCATATTGACATTATAGCATGTCTGCGGTTGCTAAAGATTTGTCGGCTGCACATCCATGATGCGAATCTTCAGTTCCACCACATCCCAAAAGAGCTCGATTGGATTTAGCTCTGGTGACTGTGGAGGCCATTTGAGTACAGGGAACTCAGTGTCATGTTCAAGAAGCCAGTCTGAGATGATCTGCACTTTATGATATGGCGCGTTATCCTGCTGGATGTGGCCATCAGAAGATGGGTATACTGTGGTCACAAAGGGATGGACACCAGCACCAGCCTGAACCGTTGATACAAGGCAGGACGGATCCATGGTTTCATGTTGTTGATGCCAAATTCTGACTATCATGCAAATGTCGCAGCAGAATGAGAGACTCATCAGACCAGGCAACGTTTTTCCATTCTTCTATTGTCCAATTTTGGTGAGCCTGTGTGAATTGTAGACTCAGTTTCCTGTTCTTCACTAACAGGAGTGGCTCCCGGTGTGGTCTTTTGCTGCTGTGGCCCATCCGCCTCAAGGTTTGACATGTTGTGCATTAAGAGCTGCTCTTCTGCATACCTCAGTTGTAATGAGCAGTTATTTGAGTTACGGTTGCCTTTCTATCAGCTCGAACCAGTCTGGCCATTCTCCTCTGACCACTGGCATCAACAAGGCATTTGTGCCTACAGAACTGCCGCTCACTGGCAGACCATTCTCTGTAAACCCTAGAGATGGTTGTGCGTGACAATCCCAGTTTCTGAAAAACTCAAACCAGCCCGTCTGGCACCAACAATGCCGTGTTCAAAGTCACTTAAATCACCCTTCTTCCCCATTCTGATGTTCAGTTTGAACTGCAGCAGATTGTCTTGATCATGTCTACATGCCTAATATCATTAAGTTGCAGCCATGTGATTGGCTGATTAGAAATATGCGTTAACAAGCAGTTGGACAGGTGTATTTAATAAAGTGGCCGGTGAGTGTATGTTTACAGATTGATATTTCTCTGATCCCCTAACTCTGTAGTTAGTAGTTTGGAAAATATAAACAGATGTTTCGATATAACATTAACATATATTTTCTCCGTGAATTTATGTTTTAAGTTTTTACAGCAAACATCACATCTATAATGCTGGAATTGCTCATTTCCATTTCACTACATTCAGTCAGTGCTCAAGATTTCAATTAACAATTGCTGCTTTAAACTCTTAATGACTGTAAAATACACCAGCTCAGTCGGCTTGTGAGCTGTAAGCCGGTCTGAAAGCAATCCTATTGTTTTAATACCACAAAAAATGACAGCATAAGAGCATTTACTCGTAAGCTTTTTATTTGTATTAAATCTGGGAATATTATAATGGGTTTATCATCGATTTCTGCCACTCGAGTGGATAGAGCTGATTTGAGAAATGCTTTAATCAACCGAAAAATGAAACTAAATGTGGTATGGCATGAGGGTGAGCTGATAATCTTTCATTTTTTTGGAGAAAATCATCTTATGATAAGTTACTTCACATTTGCTTAGTTTTTATGCAACCATAAGTAGGTAAATGTATGCATTAGCTTTTGTAAGCAGCGTCTTTCACATGACAGCACATTAATTTATTATAATACATTACATAGTAGAGTGTAAAGGAGTAGCAAGCTCACATGCTTTCATTGGGCGATACATTGTCATTCATATAAGAGCCATTTCGGTTCTCCATTTCAGCTAGCCTGTGGAAACACAATGTCATTCTGTTTTCATTCATGAACAGCTCATGCAGTTGCATTCATTTATGTCAGTAAATTCACACAGCTTTAGTGTTTAAAAGATGAGTTCACCCCTAAAACAAAAAATTGTGTCATCATCTGGTGCTTTCTGAATTCGTTAAAGGGTAGTTCACTCGAAAATGAACTACTCATACTTCACTTGTTCAAAACCCATTTGAGTCCCTTTCTTCTGTTAAACACAAAGGAAGATGTTTTGAAGAATCCCTACAGAATGTGTCTACTTTGTTGTTTATTAATTAACCTTGTGTTATTTTTCTTATTTACGTAACTGAAATTTGGTGGAATTACATATATAAGACTAGTACAGACTAGAGTGCATATAAACACAATGTATTGTTGTAAATCTCTTTATAGACAGTTGCCCCAAATATTACTGCACATTTTGCATTTTGATGGTCTAAAACAGTAAATAGTGTAAACCTAGGAGTAACTGTATAGGGGACATGGTCAGATGAGCACTGTTCACCCAACTGAGCCTGATTTCTTCATATATACAGAGAGGGAAAAAATTACTTGAACCCCAGCTGATTTTGTAAGTTTGCCCACTAACAAAGAAATGATCAGTCTATAATTTTAATGGTAGGTTTAAACAGTGAGAGACACAACAGTAACAAAAAAATTTAGAAAAATGTGTTTACAAAAAGTTAGAAATTAATTAGCATTTCTATGAATGAAATAAGTGTTTGATCCGCTATCCGTCAGCAAGATCTCTGGTTCCCAGGTGGATCTTATACAGGTAACGAGCTGACATTGGCAGCCCTCTCAGCTCGTTATCTGTATAAAAGAGACCTGTCCACAGAAGCAATCGATCAATCCAGATCCCAAACGCTTCAACATGGCCAAGACCAAAGAGCTTTCCAAGGATCTAAGGGACAAGATTGTGGACCTATACAAGGCTGGAATGGGCTACAAGAGCATCGCCAAGCAGCTGGGTGAGAAGGTGACAACAGTTGGTGCAATTATTCGCAAATGGAAGAAACATAAATTAACTGCCAATCTCCCTCGGTCTGGAGCTCCATGCAAGATCTCACCTCATGGAGTTTCAATGATAATGAGAAAGGTGAGGAATCAGCCCAGAACTTTGCATTAAAATGGGTCGTGTTTGGGTACTCCAGCATGACAATGATCCAAAACACACGGCCAAGGCAACAAAGGATTGGCTCAAGAAGAAGCATATTAAGGTCATGGAGTGGCCTAGTCAGTCTCCAGACCTTAATCCCATAGGAAATCTGTGGAGGGAGCTGAAGGCTCGAGTTGCCAAACATCAGCCACAAAACATTAATGACTTGGAGAGGATCTGCAAAGAGGAGTGGGCCAAAATCCCCCCTGAGATGTGTGCAAACCTTGTGGCCAAGTACAACAAACGGCTGACCTCTGTGATTGCCAACAAAGGTTTTGCCACCAAGTACTAAAGCACGTTTTTCAAAGGGATCAAATACTTATTTCATTCATAATTTTTTAATTAATTTGAAACACATTTTTTCAGGATTTTTTTTGTTGTTGTGTCTCTCACTGTTCAAATAAACCTACCATTGAAATTTTAGACTGATCAGTTCTTTGTTAGTGGGCAAACTTACAAAATCAGCTGGGGTTCAAATATTTTTTTCCCTCACTGTGTATATATATATATATATATATATATATATATAAAGAAACAATTGGTGTAATTTGGTTCCTTGCCAATGTCTTGTCTGGCTTGCTTGGTTGGGTCGGTAGAGCTGCTCTACAAAAAATAATCCTTCAACAATGACATTCACTTTGAACTGAAATAGTTTAAATAAAACCCGCATTCTGCTGAATTAATATGCTTTATTTATAACTTATTAGAAACTTTGTATAACAACTTTTTGGTTACTGAATGTTCATCTCTGTAAAGCAGCTTTAATACAATTTGCACTGTATAAAGCACTGTAGAACAAATTTTGACCTGACATGTCTGTACAGAAAACTTATTCATTCACTTTTTAAAGCAGTATTGAATAAGCATCAGAGTTGTGGGCGAACATACTTTTGAAGGAGAGACAGAACTCTCTGAGATTTGATTAAAAATCTCTTCATTTGTGTTCCTGAAGATGAACTAATTTCTTACAAGGTTGGCGTGACATCAGTGAGCGCATGATGGTAGAATTTTCATTTCAGGGTGAACTAACCTTATAAGATTAACACAAATTATTATTTTTTTGTTATTAAAGTCTGCAAGCAAGAGTAACACACAACTGTGCCATGAACATAAAATACATATTCATTCTGACATAACCAGTGTCATATTTCTGTTCAAATAAAAATGCCAAACCTGCAGAAAATATTCAGCATGATATAACTGGAAGAGCGAAATGTTTCCTTCATACAGTATGGTTGACAGCATTGCATTACCCGGCCGTTATGTGATGCAGGACTGGCCTCTTAAATATACAGTTACATAGTAACACCAAAATACCCATGCTTAAAAAAGACTGACCTGCTAGCGTAATGCTCGATGCGAGAGTGGGTGTCGTCATGGGAGAGTTGAGGGGAAGATGCAGGCCTGAGCATTGACAGAACAGAGCAAAGGTCAGAAAACAAATGAACACACCAAATACATCAATAACATAGACTTTTAAAAAGAAATCTCCACAAGGAATCCTTTTTTGCTCCCCAAGAAACCATTTAGTCAAGTTCACATCAGTGATCTAACTATTAAAAGGCTTTTGTCCAATTGGAAATTTCTAAGGACGTTAAAAGTTCTTCTTGAAATCAGTGCACATAAATAAACTTGTCATGGAACTATTTATAAAGTCTGAATATTGCTATTCAAAAGGGTTGCTATGGGGCTACTCTGATAAAAATCACACATAAGGATATTAAACAGTGATATTAAACAGGGACCATGTTGATTTTTTTCTATTATTCATAGGTGACTGTGGTGAGTGAGGCGGGGCCGAGAGCCGTGAGGGCGTACGAGGCGGGTGGCGTGAGTGACATAATCAGAGACACCTGGACGCATCATTCTTTATTCATAGACATTCACGCCACGTTAACCAATCAGGAGCTTGCTCTTGTGGGGGTGTGATTATGACGTAGCGCCTGTTGTTGGTGTCTCGGGGAAAAATCCTCTTGCCACACCGACAACAGCTCATCAAACTGGGCTTGGCTCAGTCAGAAGCACCACTGAAAGCTTCCATCATCCAGGTTTAGTTTCTGGAGGAGTTTATGAGCTCACAGAGCTGGGTGCACCTCTAAAATAATATAGTGGACTTAGTGGACTATAGCTCCAAACGAATCGACGCTGTTTTTCAGCCTTCATAAAGCACATAAACAGTTATTCTCTCTATAAAACCCCTGTTAGCCATTTAGTAATAAAGCTACAGTCACCAAGCCATAGACAGAAGCCCTGCCCATCACGCGAATCCACGTCTGTTCTCGAGTCAATTTGACGCGTGAATGAAGTGGATTTGTACGCGCGAATGAAGCAAGTAAACTCAAATGTTCACGTGTCTATTTACGTGCGAATAGCGCGATTTTGCCGCGTTTGTCGCGTCTGGTGTGAATACAGCATTAGTCCTTAGTAACCATCTCCTCTTAAAATATTTAAGGGACCTAATCAGCTCCCTTGAACAAATGAGACTCAAAATGCAAGCATTCTCACCTAAAAAAAGTTTTTAGATAAAAGGACTGTACAGACCTCACAGGACTGTAAATAAATAATTTAATAAACCATTTAATAAATAAACTCATATGTGTTGATAAGATGCATGTCTGTGCAGGAGTGCATCCATATGAAACCGCAGTTTTATAGGTCCTCCAAACATAATGTCGAGATCGACTCAATAGGGAAAGTCTCAACTCGCTTAACGGAAAGAAAACAGCAGATTATGTGTACTGCAAAGCTGTTGTAAGGAAAGCATTCGTGGTTTGTTACTATCTATAGCAACTTGCGGCGCCCGTCAACGTATGTTGCCAGGAATTATAGTGAAACTCTTAGAAAAAAGGCACCTAGGTAAGGGTGACAAATAAGAAGTCTGTTGCAACGATCTTAATGAACTCAGAGATTTTTCCCCCTCAGGTACACCCATAAGATAAATTACTGAAAGACTTTCATGCAAGCGGCCACAGGTGGCGAATGTAAATGACGTCACTTGCAGAGAAAGCGCGGTTGCTTGAGCGTGCGAGTCCGAGAGTGCAAGTCTAAAGGTGCAAGTGCAAATCGGTGCGGGTTGCTGCTGCGACGGGGGCAGGGTATCGGCTCAGCATCGTGATTCTAACAGCCATTGGCGATGGACGATGGCATCATCTATCAACCCAACCCTATTATTAACAACAATATCAAGCATAAAAAAAGCTAAAAGATAATAATAATCAGTGTTCCAACTCCTTCACAGACCCCAAATTCAAGGACTTTCAATGACTTTTTAAATCACTAGTAATTTATGATAAAGCACTGTAATTCACACCCCCAGCATATATAGTGCCATGAAAGTCCTTTATGTTTAACATTTCACTTACACTTATTTACATTACAGTGTCATGGTAAAGACGATGTTTTGAATGTGTCATTTTAAAAAATGTTGACCATTTTAAACAGTCATGTTCAAAGAACTTTAATACAATTAGTTGAATTCTATCAAAGTCGCTTTAAGGAAAGTCATTTCACTCAGCGGCCACCTTGAAACACCTCTCAGGCAGAATGCTTGGGCTTTCTGTTTGAACGGGGAAACATCAAATTCTCCAAAATTGCTTGCCAAGCTTAGGATTAAATTTCATAGTAGGAATCACTAATAAAATTAAACAACAGCCGTCTCTTTAGTTTCATTTCTAAACATTCAAATCAAACTAAATCTGCAGAAACACACGTCTCCCCCAGAGGATCATCAGTCTACATCGATTGATGATTGGCCCCTGTACTAGAAGGCGGGGCTTCATTAGCCGTATCAACCATTACATTTTTCCCCATTCAAAACTATACAAGTGACACGTCTTGCATCTACAGTGTTGATTCTATACTGCTAAAATTCAAATTAGTCCCAAATATTTTAACGATAACATGTATAACAGCATAGGATACAACAACATTAATGATAAGCAAGCACTTAACATACACTACACCACTGTTTCAAGTTAATCACGCAGATGAATGGTGGAAGCCATGAGATGGACACACACTCTAAAACATCTCACACTTTTGACAATGAAAGATGAGTGTTTCATGAGGACTTGCATATAGTTTCAACCAGATTTGTAGAAGAATCAGCCTTAAGTGTACTTCAAGTGATAACAATCTGTGATTCAAGTTTGCTGACCAATACGACACTGATCCTGATCTCAATCTACAGCATTATCAATTTATTGATTAAACTCAAGACTAATTTACACAACCAACTTTCAGATTTCACATTTTAACTGTGACGTAAATAATCCCCGTAAATAAATCAACAAATGTTTGCATCGTGTGAGAGGAAAAGCAGAAATTAGGGGAAAGATATACAGGGGGACTAATGATTCTGACTTTAACTGCACATTCATGTTTGTGTGTGTTGGAAAATAGTGCGGAAGTACTCAAGTACTCACGGATGGTCAACAGGCCAGAAGTTGATCAGTGTAACAGGACTGCAAGACAAAAAAAGATGAGATGACGGACAGGACAAGTAGATGCACTGAAAGCATGAAGGTGACGTGATTGTTAAGAAGCACCAAACACAAAAACCCACCGATATGATGACACTGTTAAACCCTAAAAGCATTTTCAGTGGCCAATAACATCTGTATTACAGTCAAAGTGTGTTAGGAAGCAGTTCGGTTCAGCTTTGTTGGTTGTGTGTTGGGGTTGAAATGAAAAAAGGAGGGATTAATGTTGTAAGAATAACGCGTGTTTGCATTTAGTGACGGACTGCACACACTTGCAGCTGCTCCTTTACGGTGGGAGAAATAATTCCACGACACTATACTTGCACTGTAGACACGAGTAATGAGCATGGTATACAGCAGGGGGGAAAACGAGCAAAATTGTTGCAGCTGCAGTTTTATGTTAGTAAGTGTTAGCAAGTCATCTCTGTCCGGTTCGGAGGCACCCTGCAGTTTACCATTTGACAATTTAGTACAGTTTATATACAAGAAAACTGCCCACATATTGAATAAAGGTTGTAATGCAGGGGTGTCCAAACTCGGTCCTGGAGGGCCGGTGTCCTGCAGTTTAGCTCAAGATTCTTTCAACACACTTGCCTGGATGTTTTAGTATACCTTGAAAGAGCTTGATTAGCTGGTTCAGGTGTGTTTGATTGGGGTTGGAAATAAAATATGCAGGACACCGGTCCTTCAGGACAGAGCTTGGGTACCCCTGCTGTAATGTGTAAAATTAGGGCTGCACAATATAAGTATTGATTCAGTATCGATATGGAAATGCGCACATTAGCGATAGTTAATGTGTAAGAATGCAATGTTAATTCTGGATTACAGTTAGCAAGGTGCTACAGAATTGTATTTAATTACTGTATATTACTGTTATACGATTTATGCAACAAAAAAAAAAAAAAAAAAATATATATATATATATAAAATATATAGAAATATATAAAAATGTTTTTCTTTTCATTTATGTCTTGTTTCTAGTCCAAATATCTACATTTCAAAGCAAAAACAAGACTTTTTATTTGCCCCACTTGCAGATCGTTTTACTCATAGGAAAAACTCTTCATTTGGACTAATTTCTTCTGAAGTTGAAAACAAAACACTATTTTTACTTGATCTAAGGATTTTTTGGTATTTGGAGTAGAAATGAGACGAAGCAAAGTAAGAGAAGCATTTTTTTTACATTGTGATTATTCAACATCTGTAGCTGAATAATGTTAGACTCTGCAGATAACAAATAGTGCTATTAAAACTGCCTTGTAAAACTGTATTCATATTAGGCATGGGCCGGTATAAGATTCTGACGGTATGATAACCTTGGATAAAAAATATCACTGTTTCACAGTATCGTTATTGCTGCAACAAAATATATTCTTTTTAAATGTCTGGGTAAAAAACAAAAACTTTTTTCCCCTTTGAACACGATATATTTTATTTTAAGAAACATTTAAAATACTTTGAGACGGTAAATATGTCAGGCTAAATTATTCAAGTGAATCCTTGACCTCTGCTGTCTTCATTAGCTTCAAAAACACAGGTTTCTTTACAATTTACAACAGCATCTTTGGAGATCTTTTCTGCTGGAGATACCGTTGTCCTTGAAAACTACAAAAAAAGTTAAAAAAAACCACATACCTTAGGAACGGTAAAGCAGAAAATCTTGGCAGTTTTAAAACCTTGACTTTTCCAAACTGCGATATACCTTGAAAACGGTTATCATCCCATGCCTAATTTATATCACAATATTCACGCAGATAAATAAAATATCGCAATATAATTTTTTCCAATTTCCCAGTAATATTATCTATATTGAGCTTTTCCCTTGTATGGTGGCCGTCAACTATCAAAACGCCTCTCAAAACACCTTTTTTCGGACATTAAATATTTGTGCATATGTCAGGCATGTCCAAATTCAGTCCTGGAGGGCCGGTGTCCTGCAGATTTTCTGCAACTTGCCGCAACACACCTGCAAGGATGTTAATAGAAAGCCTAGTAAGAGCTTGATTAGCTGGTTCAGGTGTGTCTGATTGGGGTTGGAACTAAACTTCGCAGGACACCGGCCCTCCAGGACCGAGATTGGACACCCCTGGCATATGTACATTACTGTAACACGTTTTATTCAAAAACATTTAAGCTGGTTTGAGTCCTTAGTTCTTTCATTTTCATTTTACTTAACATATATTTATTTTCCTTGTTTGTTAATTAAATCCGATTTTGTTGACCAATTTTTTTTATGCAACAGTCAAGTTGCATGTTAATTTGCTATGCGAAGAAATGGAAATCATTTATTTTTGGCATGTTAATTTATGTGAAATAGTCAATATAGGTCTATATAATCACAAAATTGCAATTTTGAAGTGATTGCTTTATTGCTTTGAGTAGGCTGTGCAGTTCATGAGATCAGATCAAACTTTTATGACGCTTTTAAAATAAAATCAGTTTTTCACTGTATAAAAATATATTGTTTTGAAATATTTATATTTATCGGCTATAGTATATTGGCCTGCAAATCTTAAGAGTTATCAGTTATCAATATCTGCCAAAAGATCCATATCAATGCATCCCTAATATATTTTAAATGAAACCTGAAAATATGCTGAATGAAATCTTATTAAAATAAAATAAAACATTAATAAATATGATAATACCACTAACACTGATCAGTGTGGCAAACATGATCGTTGTGCCTGACTATGATTTATTTTAAAACATGTTTGACACTGATAGTCTCTGCAGTTGAGGAGTGATGTACACTGTACTTTCTCTAATGACAGAGCTAATACAGCCCTATCAGCTGTCACTTGTCTACTTAAATCAGTAGCTGACGGCAACACAAACACACACATATACAAACGCTGAAATAAACACAAAACTATTCTCACGTCTCCATGTTGTCTCCTTCAAGGATGGTCTGGACGGGAAGGTAACCCATGCGAGGATGCTTGGCAAAATAGCGCTTTGTCCTGAACTTGTTCTTTAACACCTTGGCAAAGTCTCTCACGTCCTCTCCTGACGTCGTCTGAAGTAAAAGATCACACAGGGGTCTTTCAGTTTTGGAATTAAACTCTCTGAATGCAATGCAATAAAATAAATATGTGCTGGAGATGACACTATGAACTCAAATCAACTTACCGGTGTGCAATATTCAACCATAGGGTACTGCATCTTGTGACCTTTGGCCACTCTGCCAGAAAAGAAGCAGCTTTGGCAGATATCATAGTTAAAGTGCTTTAAACTTCGGTACCTGTAGAGATTACATGCAAACAATGAGATCAGGTTTAGATTGGTGAGTAAAACACTCAAACCATCAAACAAAGAAACATGTTAGACAGATCTTTTCTCTTAAAGGTGTGGATGCATGTTGATCCTCCAGGTGGAGCTGTTCCCTGCTTTAACCTGCTCTTAATATTGAATTTTTTACATTTTAATAATGTCTTTCTAAGTAAAATAAAGGCATTGTTTATTAACCTGATCGATACGCTACATTCAAAAGTTGCTCAAAAGTGAAAGACATTCCTAATGAAACTATATATATATATATATATATATATATCGAAAAATGCAAAGAATTAAGCAGCACAACCTTTTTCAAACATGATGAGAAGTTATTTCTGAAGTGATTGCAATAAGCTGCTACTGCATTTTAGTTAAATTTTGATAACAATAATGTAAATTTTTTACCTGTGAACTTTTGAGCATAAAAAAGATTAAAGGTCCCATAAAATAAAATTTATTTAAAAAAAAAAAAAAAAATTAAAAAAAAAAAAAAATTCAATCTGTTAGTTTTAAGGATATCTATTAGCTGGTGCGATCCAAAACAGTGACAAAATATGCATTTAAAAACTAGAAAACTGATATAAACATGCAAAGCTTGCAGTTTGTCTTCTGCCTAAAAGAATCAATGACTATTTTCATACTTCAGTTTCTCATTAAATCTTGACCAATCAAATTGTTTCTAGTATCTGACATGCCCCGCCCCCTTTAAGAAGCTTCTCGTTTGCTTTTAATTTGATGAGCTTGATATCAGTCACTCTCATTGGTAGAGCTGTTATAAAACAACACTACTGGCTGTTTTTTAAAAGAGGAGGAGCTACTCTATGTCCCACCCTTTCTTTATTTTTCAGCTGAGATTACATCAAACATTGAATAAAATATGCACATTTCAAAGCAACCTTTAAATAAATAAATAAATTCATAATTAAATAAATAAATAAAGTGCAGTCCTCATACCTAATATCATTATATTGATAATGATATTTTCATATTTTCTGACTCTTTTGAGGTGACCCACGTAAATTGTGTAAGTCTGATTGATTAGTTTATTAATTTTTGTCGTCACGTTCCTTTATATACAATGTTACATGAATAATGACCACATTTGCTTGGTAATATATGCCACTGATATTGTGCAAAATGTACCGAAGCACGTTATTATGGAGAAAAAATATGTTTATTTTTAATAGAAAAAAATATTTCCAACAAATAACTTTTCCTGCTTATGTAACCAGAGCCACAGGGACGAAACACGTATTAGTGTCAGACTACAATCCATGACTGCAATAAACAAAAAAAGCAAAGTTGTATGCCAAAATATTTCTCACCACAAAAAATTATTAATAAAAAAAACTGAAATAAAAAGTGAAAATGTCTTAAGGACATTTTTTTGTCAGTTTGTGTGCATTTTGTATATATTTTTTGTCTCATTAAAGTGCTAAAAAGCAGCCTAATGGAAATGTCTGCTTTAAATGGGTGCATTTCAGTGTTTTGTTCAGGACCCATTTGAATGGTGGCCCAACACAATTGAAAATATTTACAAAATGCCCTTAAAATCAATACATACAATGACAAAATAATAAAAAAGTTTATTATTATATTTAGTTTATTATACAAAATATTGAGCATTACTAAGAGAATTTCAAATCTGTTCATAAATGACAACAGACCTGCGATTTCTCTGTCTAACAACAAAAACAAGACAAGAAACAGATAATAAAAATAATTCTTTGGAAAAAAAACAACAACAAAAAAACACAAAAAGAATGTAAACAGGGTCATGTTGACTTTAAAAGAGAAATATATAAAAGAGACTAAAACAAGTAGGTCTGTGTTCTCCCACCCATAAATCGTCTAACAGGAGAAAATGAACACAATGCTGCTTCAAAACACAAAGTTCCTCTTTTTCAACGTCTGCCTTGAAGTTTGGTGCAATGCTTAATAATGTACAAAAAAAGTGCTGAGACTTTTAAAGCACTTGAGGCAAAATCAGTCACTCTGAAAGAATAGTAGTGAAGAAAAGGTCCGTACCTGAAGCCAATAATAGGACATTCCTTACAAATGTTGCATTTAGCCTGGTGCTTTGCTGTCTCAGCGGCCGCTACACGGTGAAGGACAGGAAGCCAAACCATCGACTGAGGTTCTAAACGCATCCAGTCCAGGAAGACTGAAGCCTCTAACTCCGGTTTGTTATTGGCCTTCAAATCAGAGCAAAAGAAATAAGTCAAGTGATGAAAACACTGAACACACACTGACTAGTGATGATCTTGATTTTCCACGGTCGTTTCTGATTACCAATTTCAATACTAAGTTCATCAAATATTTTTTAAACAATTACTTTTAGCTAAAAATAAATTAGATTAGATTAGATTAAGTTCAATACACAAGGTGAAAACATCATGATTCCACTTTAGTTTAGTGAAACTACATAAAACTTATCCGTAAAAATAAAAAACAGTAGACAGGCTGAATGAAATGATCATTTATTATTTGCCAGTAGGTGGCGAACTGCACAAGCTGGCAGTAGTTTTTATGTTCTTCTGTGTCGAGTTTCTTTGCGGGTGTTTTGTTTTTTCTGAACGCTACCTTAAAGTAGCTAAAACTTGCTCATTCTGAGGCAGGAACCAGTGGGCTTGCAACATCAACAATCATAAGGTAAACACAAAACAAAGGTTTCCATCTGGAGCTCCTTCAAAGGACTCGACACTTGTAAACAATGGCTCCATCAGGCTCACAGCTCTCAGCACTTCCCACACTCGTCACAGCTGACAAGCTGACCAATTACAGAGCTTGCTCTACACGTCAACACAACATGTAGTCATATATTTTTTTAAAGGTGCACACATCAGCGTCGGCGTCAGCCACTGCTATTTGATGCAGAAATATAGTCTTTAGCCGAAGAAAAATGAATGAACGAGGACAGATTTTTTAAAAAACGAAAGCAGGAAAAACTCTGTTTATAAAAATACTCATGTACATGTGGACATGACTAAATCTAACATCAAGAACAGTGAGCTTCTGCCAGTCAATATTTCAAACACAACCATAATCCATACAGAATCAGAATCAGAATCAGAATCAGAATCAGTTTTATTGCCAAGTGTGCTTCACACACACAAGGAATTTGCTTTGGCTACAGAAGCTTCCAGTGTACATAAAGTGACATAGTGACAACACAGAATAAATATTATAAAAGACAATAGACATTAAACAGAGATGCAGTCCAACGATCTGGATGTTGAAATGTATGTACAGATTTGTTATAAATATACAGGTTATAAGGTGCTGCGTGCAAAAGAGTAAGTATTGCATTATATGTTGTTATAAGGTGCTGTGTACAAATGCGTAAGGAAAAGTATTGCATTGTATATTATTATTAGGTGCTGTGTACAAGTGCGTGTGAGAAAGTATTGCACATTTACTGCACAATAGGAGAAATATTAACTGTTCATGAGGTAGATGGCCTGAGGAAAGAAACTATTCCTGTGTCTGGCAGTTTTTGTGCTCAGTGTTCTGTAGCGCCGGCCAGACGGTAACAGTTCAAACAGGAAGTGTGCTGGGTGCGAGGCGTCCAGGTTGATTTTGCGAGCCCTTTTACTCACTGTGGAAGAGTACAGTTCTTGAAGTGTAGGAAGGGTAGTGCCAGTTATTCGTTCAGCAGTCCGGACTATTCGCTGGAGTCTACGGAGGTCAGATTTGGCTGCTGAGGCGAACCAGACGGTGATTGAAGTGCAGAGGATGGACTGGATGACAGCTGAGTAGAACTGCACGAGCAGCTCCTGTGGCAGGTTGAACTTCCTCAGCTGACGGAGGAAGTACAGTCTCTGCTGGGCTTTCTTTACAATAGAGTCTATGTGAGTGTCCCACTTCAGATCCTGAGAGATGGTGGTGCCCAGGAACCTGAATGACTCCACTGCAGCCACAGTGCTGTTCATGATGGTGAGCGGGGGGAGTGCAGGGGGGTTTCTCCTGAAGTCCACTATCATCTCCACTGTTTTGAGCGTGTTCAGCTCCAGATTGTTGTAACTGCACCATAAAGCTAGCCGCTCCACCTCCTGTCTGTATGCAGACTCGTCACCGTTCCGGATGAGGCCGATAACAGTAGTGTCATCCGCAAACTTCAGGAGCTTGACGGAGGGGTCTTTTGCGGTGCAGTCGTTGGTGTACAGGGAGAAGAGCAGTGGGGAGAGAACACATCCTTGGGGGGCACCAGTACTGATGGTGCGGCTGTCAGACATGATTTTGCCCATTCTGACTAGCTGTTGTCTATCTGTCAGAAAGCTGGTGATCCACTGACAGACAGAGCTAGGAACAGAGAGCTGGGTCAGTTTGTGCTCGAGCAGTGATGGGATGATGGTGTTAAAGGCAGAACTGAAGTCCACAAACAGAATCCTTGCATAATTCCCTGGTTTGTCCAGATGTTGTAGGGTATAATGCAGTCCCATGTTGACTGCATCATCCACAGACCGGTTTGCTCTGTAGGCAAACTGCAGGGGGTCCAGCAGAGGTCCGGTGATGTCTTTCAGATATGCTAGAACCAGTCTTTCAAATGACTTCATGACCACAGATGTTAAGGCGACAGGTCTGTAGTCGTTGAGTCCGGTGATCTTTTGTTTCTTCTGGATTGGGATGATGGTGGAGCGTTTGAAGCAGGATGGAACTATGCGCTGTTCCAATGATCTGTTGAAGATCTGCGAGAAGATGGGGGCCAGCTGGTCAGCACAGGTTCTCAGACAGGCTGGTGAGACACCGTCTGGGCCTGGCGCTTTCCTTCTCTTCTGCTTACTGAAGACCTGACGCACATTATCCTCACTGATCTGAAGATCAGGGGGGGAGAGGGAGATGTCTGTAGGTGTTGATGGCTGTGTATAAAGATGGTCAGGGCGGTTTTGGCTGGAGGTGGCTAGAGGTGTTGATGGCTGTGTAGAGGGTGTCTGGTCGAAGGTGTCAAATCTGCAGTAGAACGTGTTCAGGTCGTTAGCGAGAAGTTTACTGCCATCGATACTGGGGGGAGATGCTTTGTAATTCGTGATGGTTCGCAAACCAGTCCACACTGATGCAGGGTCGTTAGCAGAAAACTGGTTTTCCAGCTTTTTTGCATAGTTCTTTTTAGCCAGTCCAATCTCCTTTGTTAAAGTGTTCCTGGTCTTGTTGTAGAGAATCCTGTCCCCACTCCTGTAGGCATCCTCTTTGACCTGACGAAGCTGTCTAAGTTTTGGTGTGAACCATGGTTTATCGTTGTTAAACGATAAGTAGGTCCTGGTAGGGATGCATAACTCCTCACAGAAACTAATGTATGATGTTACGGTCTCTGTGAGCTCATCCAGGTCAGTGGCTGCCGCTTCAAAAACGCTCCAGTCAGTGCATTCAAAGCAGGCTTGTAAGACCTGCTCTGTGTCGTTGGTCCATCTCTTAACAGTCCTTAATACTGGCTTAGTAGTTTTAAGTTTTTGCCTGTAAGTTGGTATAAGATGAACCAGGCAGTGATCAGAGAGTCCTAGAGCTGCTCTGGCCACGGAGCGATATGCATCTTTTATTGTTGTGTAGCAATGGTCCAGAATGTTATTGTCTCTGGTAGGGCATGTGATGTGCTGTCTGAATTTGGGCAGCTCATGTGTGAGTTTTGCCTGGTTAAAGTCCCCAAGAATGATAAAAACAGAGTCTGGGTGTTTATGTTCTGTCTCTGTGATAAGATCAGCCAGCAGTGAAAGAGCAGTACTCACGGTCGCGTGCGGTGGGATGTAAACACTGGTCAGGATAAACGAGGAAAACTCCCGCGGCGAATAGAACGGCTTGCAGTTAATGAGAAGCACTTCCACGTCAGGACAGCACATCTTCTTTAACACAGTTACATCCGTACACCACCTCCTGTTGATGTAAAAGCATGTCCCTCCACCGCGCGTTTTCCCCGTTGCCTCCGTGTCGCGATCTGCTCTGTACAGCTGGAAGTCCGGTAGTTGTAGTGCGCTGTCCGGAATGGCTTCGTTTAGCCAGGTTTCTGTGAAGCACAGCGCAGCAGAGTTGTTAAAGTCCTTATTTATGCGTGTGAGCAGAAGTAATTCCTCCATTTTGTTAGGTAGAGAGCGTAGATTTGCGAGATGTATGCTAGGAAGCGGCATTCTGAAACCGCGCAGTCTGTTTTTGATGAGCGCGCCGGCTCGCTTTCCCCGCCTGCGCGTCTTGTAGCGTCTCCATAGAGACGCCGCGCAGCCGAGGACAACGCTCTGCAAAACGCCGGAGAAGTCCAGAACCGGCTGGTGATCAATTGGTGTGCACTGCAGAATGTTCAGCAGCTCATCCCTGGTATAACTGATCATGTTGGATGAACACAAAACAGGAAAAACAAACAAAAACATCGCAACAGCTGGGGAGCTTCGCACCGAGGCTGCCATTCGCGGCGCCTTCCGATGATGTCACTACATTAAAATCAACAGATGCTTAAGTTTACAGAATGAAGCCTATGTATAGAACATTAAGTACAGATGTTGACTTTGGCTTTAGATAGAGGTTTTTCACTAATGTAAGAGAAAAAAATCTTTTTAAAACCTACAACTGCATGCAAATTGCCTAAACATGAGCTATGATGGAAACTGTCCAAACACAAATTTCCATACAGTCTTTTTATGTAACGCTGAAAACATCAGGGAATCATGGAAATATGAAACGAGCAAAGGTCATCGTCTCAAATTTGTTCAAGTTAATGCAGAATCTTATGCTTTTGCGTCGGCGTTCGGTCATTCCTGTGTGGCACAGCCCTGTTTACACAATTTCTGGTATAAAATCATTGCAGTCCAGTATGTATGCAAGTCCATAAAAAAAACTAACTGGCTGGTTGATCAGTGCATCACTAACTGTGGTGTAATGTACATTGACATTTGTGAAAAATATGGTTGCTTGTACCACAATTTTGGATTAGACTAACATGATGTGCAGAGAAATGCTAAAATAGAGTATAATCTATATGGTAGCTTATTTATGATGAATGCAGCCCATGGTTACTTACGAACTGAAAGCAGCTGCGCACACTGGGCTCAATATTGCTCCCTCCGAAAGACGCCACTTCACCCAGCTGCCTGGGGATCTGAATGGCATCATGCAGGAGGAGGCCGAGGCGCCGCTGGTCACAGAAGCCTGTGGCACTGGCCACCTCTCGAAATAAAACTGCAGGGTACAGGAGGTAGATATGAATATCACAGTTTTATTTTTTCAACAGCAAATCAGCATGTCAGAATTATTTCCAAAGAAGTACGTGACTCAAGTAGTGATGTCAAAATTCAGTTTGAAATTACAGGTATACACTGCATTTGAACATACACTTAAATATAAAAATATATAAATGTACAGTTTTTGTTGTACTTTGGACCAAATAAAGCCCAGCTCACACTGTGAGATTTCAGCCACGACTTGATTATCTAAGACAAATTTGAGAAATCCTAAAAGATTCCTGAAATCCTAGGCTAAAATCTGTTATCCTTGATTGTTGGTTTGATATGTTCACAGACAGCCGCTTAATACCAGTTGTGATCAGATTTTACCTCCAATGAAGTTCTGGGAGATTTCAGACACTTTCCAGCAGTGTGACACCAGCTGGGATGAGCGTCAATCCAATAGGAGCGTCAACTGCACGATACTCAAATGACTGCGTGGAAATGTCTTTTTTCCTGCTGGTTTTATTATTGAGGCGCACTGTGTGCAAAACTGCCGCAACAGATTGCTTATGTTTGCTGGGAGAAATCATTTTAGAACGCGAGATAGTGAAAGTGTCACGGATGGATGACGTCAAACTTCGAGGGAGTTTTCTTCTGTGTTTGACGCGACTTCATTGACGTTCATTCTAACATAATGACAGCTGAAATCTTACAGTGTGACATGGGAACCATGTTCGTACAGTCTGGCATGCTACAATCATTCAGGATTATTTAAAAATAATAATAATAATAATAATAATAATAAAAATAATTGCAGAGTGAGCCTCCCTTATATCCAGGCTTGGGTAAGCAGAAGAGACACTAAAAATTGTTCCATTCAAAAACTTTTTTATATAACATTTACATCAAAATTCTCTTATAGAAACTCTACTAGTGGCCAAAACTGTGGAATTATTAGAATTATTATGTTACTAAAACAATACAGTAAAACAGCAACAATGTAAAATAATATTATATATAAAAATATCTATAATAAAACAATAAATATATCAATCAACCAATTAAAGTGCTTAAGTAATATCTATTATTATTATTTTAGTAATAAACCTTTAACTTTTATTTAGTGTTTACAAACTGTATTGTAAATCATTTTAATATTACTAGTATTATGTCACAATAATATTAGTGAAATTAATTTAAAAACCGAATAAATATAAAATTACACATATTTACACAAGTAAATTCATATGCTGCATCCCAAATGGCACACTATACACTTATGCATTGACACACTCAACAGCATAGAATATGTATCTAGTGTCGTCCCAAATGGAACACTTATGTGTTTTTTTTTTACGAAGCGGAAATTCAAATAGTTTCCCTGATGACGTTTGACGGTTGCCAAATTAGAGAAATAAATGACCAAAGTACCAAATAATATCTGCCATCAGTATAACTGCATTCACCATCGGGAGGCGCTATAATCACTCTCGTAGGAGAATACTGCTTTTACAAACCAAAATAAATAGTTATCCAACATGTGCGCCCGATAGTCTCCCCCTTTCCGCTAGGTGAGCAAAGCAGCAGCTCTTGAGTGCATGAAGTGTTCACATTCAACACTTCATTTTACCAGTTGAATAAATGCATCATCAGGGTAATTAAAGTGCACTTATTATTTTTAGTTTTCAGTGTGAACGCACTACAGACACTATTTATACTGCAAAATGGCATAGAAAAGTGCACAAGTATGCGATTTGGGACGCATCTATAGACTCAATGATGGGCTAAAAATCTGCAGATTTCTGTGCCGCAGATTCCTTGTGGGCCTACTAATAACTCTCTGAAAGTTCACATTGACACCTAAAATGGTCATCTGTAAATTCAGCTTTGCTATAACAGGAATAAATAACACTGCAATATAGTGAAAACATGGCCTTCAGTTTTATAGCACTTTTGTTTATATCATCAGTGTGAACCGTTTTAACACACTTGTCAGTAATGCAAATGCCAGTGGTTGCTAGGAGTGTAAACATTGATTTTCGAGCAGCTGTTGCACTATACTGTGTGCTGTAAGCTTTGAATGAGCAAATTCCAAGGCTTTACAGCAAAGTTAACAGAAGTGCTATTAGCAAATAAACAATGGCAGCATACCACATGACACTACAAACACCTGAGAGAGCTGTAAACTGCTGCTAGTAGTGTAGTTCCAGAAAAAAACAACAACGACGATATATCTCGGCTCCTATTACAGCTTACAGACACATGAGAACAGCAGAAAAAAAGAGAAAACTTACATCTGTACTTATCTTCAAGGTGAGCTTTGCACAAAGAGATTATTCCTGTTTTGAAGGATAGGGTACGAATCTTCCCAGCTCGTCCTCTGCAGGAAATAAATAAATAAATAAAATAACAAGGTGACAAATGACTAAAGCAAGACCATCAAATGCTCTTTTCTTTTTTATCTTTTGCAGATAAAAAGTCGAGATCGAGAACAAAATATTCTCTCTGCATCATAGGTTGGTAAGATAGGTTACAAATACAAAAGGTTTACAAACAAGAAAAAACTTACGAATTAATCTGGGATATAAACAAGACATTTGAAATTGTTTTGCAAATAATAATAATAATACGTTTTTTAAAATGTATTTAGTTTCCTTTTCAGCTCAGGCACATATATTTATAAAAAATGCTGTTTATATTAGCAAAATATAGCAACTGCAAATTTTTAAATGCCTAAATTTAAACGTATACATTTTTTTTTTACTTGTGTATCAATACATATAATCGAAATGGCCCATATGGTACAGTTCGCTAAGCTTTTATGTCCGTTTCCACTGTCAAAAGGTACCAAAAAGCCAATCACAGCATACCTCTTTTGGGGTACCTTTCCAAAGGGTACCTAGCACAGCAAAAAGGGTACCTAAAGGTGGAGCCAGATCAGCAGCTAGGGCTGCACGAATAATCGAAAAAAGATCATGATCTTGATTCGACCCCACACACAAATGATTGTGTGAAAAGAAAATGATTCTTTCAGCAACCTAAAACATTAATAAACTGCCATGTTTAATAATTATGATCGCCTGTTTGACTATTATGAACACGGAAAGATGGAATTACTGTTAAATAAGACGTTTATGTTACATGTGCTGGTGAATAACAAAATTGAGGTTTATACTGATTTCATATACGTTTCATATCATTTATGAACCCAAATAAAGCCTGAATGTTTGTTTTGGTATTTGTGTTTTTGTAGGCAATAATCTGCAGCTATGATCAAACCATGCTTTTAAAAGGTTAGTTAGTAACATTTATACCCATGAAGGTCTATTTATGTGTATAAAGCATTTGTTTTGTATATAATATATGAACAACCCGTAGAGCTTTACTTTGACATTTCCTCAAGCAAGAATGACGTCGACTGCTCCTTTCTGTCGAACACCACGCCCACCACGCCTGTACAGGACCGAACTGAACTGTACCATTTAATGGAAATGAGGCACAAGTCGATTTTATGAGGTCGTTCAGTATTTTACTGATGTGATAAAACTTTTTAAAGAAAGGAAAGTGTGTTTTACACAGCGGACGCCATTCCAGCTGCAACCCAGAACTGGGAAACACCTTTACACTCTCACGTTCACACTCATACACTGCGGACAATTTAGCTCATCCAATTCACCTATAGCTTTAGACTATGGGGGAAATCGAAGCACCCGGAGGAAACCCACACCACGCAAACTCCATACAGAAATGCCAACTGACCCAGCCAGGACTCGACCAAGCGACCTTCTTGCTGCGAGGGGACAGTGCTAACCACACAGCCATCGTGCAGACAATATTTTATTACGAAGCTTCCAAAATATTCCAATGGCTGCGCCCACTCGTACATGAAGAATGAGGTCAATATTGTTCACTTACAATAAAAAAAAGTTACAATAATCACTTCTAATATACCCTTAAGCAATTGAAGACGTTTTATTTATTAAATATCTTAAATATTTCAGACAGAACTTTTAAATTGAAAACTTTTTATGTTCCCGAAGGAACTCCGTTAAATGGATTTCTTCAGTGAAAAACACTATTTCGCAAGACAATCAAAGTAAAAGGATGGCCTGAATGAAAAAGCCTCCAGTGGTTTTTTTTTTTCTCTGTTTGCTTTGGGGGACAGACAGGGGTCTTCTGTGAAAACTACCACCTCCATGTACAAACACTGCATGATTTATAGCTTACTGTGGTCCTACTGAGAAACATGCTGAGAAGCAGCTCCTTGATTCTCTGACTCATATCTTCTAATATTTAAAGGATTAGTTCACCCCAATTTTTACAATTTACTCACGCTCATGTTTTTCCAACCCCATCTGACCTCCTTTCGATCATGGAACACACAGGCACGCACAAATAAGAGAAAGTGCTGCCAGTACATTTTTCAAAATTTCACCTTTTGCCTTTTACATAGAAAGGAATGTCAATCTCCGAAAAAGCACAACTGTAAGTAAGTGATGACAGACAATTAATTTCGGAGTGAACTATGCCATGAACATTTTAAAGGGTGCCTATGACACAAAATCAACTTTTAGATGCTGACAGAAGTGTGCGTCGGTAGAGTAGTGTTGTCAAGATACTGATTTTTTTTAAATGTCCCTTTCCCACTTACATTTGAGCTCGTACTTAAACACTGCTGATTGGCCATTGTGATCACATGCTCAACAGAAATGACTGTGATTGGCCGTGAAGGTTACCAGTTCACTACTGTTCACAGAGTGCAAGCACAGAAACAGGGACACTGGAGCATTTTAAAATTGCATCGATCCGCTGGTCCATCTATGAGCTGACATACGAGCAATCCGCTGATGGATCAACTGATCTTCGTAGCTTTAAATCACTCCAGTGTCTGTGTATCTGTGTTTGCATTTGGAGAACACTGGTGAAGAATGATGAACTGGTGATCTTCACGGCCATTTCTCTTGAGCATGTGAACACAATAGCCAATCAGCAGTGTTTAAGTATGCGCTCAACATCGCTCAAATGTTAGGGGGAAACGGATGTATTTAAAAATCCAGTACCGTACTGAAATTCCAGTATCGTGAAAACACTAAGACGCAATGTGTCCACAGCCATATTAGAGTGATATGAACACAACAAGTCTCTCGTTTTTTCCACCACAATATGACATAGCAGTGCGGTTTTCCGCAATTATTAATGCCTCTAACTATGTTTACAAGACAGGATTTGCAAAGAAACTCAGATTAAAAGATCTGTTCCAACTTTCCGTGATCAATCTGCACCTCAAGAAGGAGCAAGTGGTATATTTAGTATTTTTATGACATTATGAACTATCCTTTTTGAGCTACGTAATTCATAACCGCAATAATCACCACAGCTGCATAGCGTACACAACTACAAACGAGGATGCTTCAATCACACAACAGAGGTTCTGGTTTGTGGACGTTAAATCAGGTTTATTTTGTATTATAATGGATATTTGTCTGCTTGGAGAGCATCCTGTGACATTTCCCAAAAGTAGATGATCAAAAAGGATGTGTCAGGATGTGTTAAATGCGTGCGTGTGTGTACGTTGTAATTGCATTTGTGTGCGGCTCATTCATCTTACTGTGGTATTTGTGACTGTGAGTCTTTGTTTGAAAGTGCCTAAGTTACTGTGTGCCTAAATCTAAACTTTAGATTTTATGTCGACTTTTATGTTACTAAATTCGACGACGACTAGTCGCTGATGACATCATCAAAAAAAAACAAGATGCAAAAATTTTGCAACATGCCACAATTTGCTATTTGTTTGCAAGAAAAAACTAATAACTCGTTGCAAAACAATGCAACATTATCAATGACTAAGTCCAAAACAAATGCATTGTCAATACTATTGATTTTATAAACAACACAACATTAACAAAGGCTAATTTAAGTGCAAAATAAATGCAGCCAACGCACTGATCATGGCAAGTTCTACTAAGAATGTAACAACAACTATTTTTTTTTTGTGTAAATGTAATGCATACGTGGTCAGCCCATAGAGCACCGATTTATGGCAAGTTATTTCATGACCACATAAAGCACAAAAGACAAAAGCTATAAGCCTAGTACACTGTCAGAATCCTGCTCAGATGCATATTTTACCGCTATGATAAAATGAGCCAAAAAGCTACTCAAAATCTTGCTGAAGTATGCCATTTACGCAGTTACTGGTTCATCTTTGTTATCAGATCTTGGTTATCAGCGAGTTTCCTCACTGCGTACATTCTCATCACATTCACATTACGTAATGAATAATACATCATATTAGCATATTTACACATGCTAATATGACGTTTGTCACACCAACATGTGTGCACGTCACAGTTTTTGGTCATTTAATTCACAAAATATGTCAGCGTGTAAGATTCACAGGGAACAACAGCCAATCCCATTACTTTTACAGTGTTACATAAACACGATTGGCTAGCATCTGCTCTAGGGTATTTGCATGGAGCAGTCTAACTGGCTGACACCTGTTTGAGGATTTAAAGTTCACTCAAAGATCATGTAAATCATTGATGCTGACATAAGAAAAATAACCTTTAAATTAATTTTAATAATTAAAAGCATGGTGGCACAGTGGTTAGCACTGTTGCCTCACAGCAAGGTCGCTGGTTCGAGTCCCAGCTGGACTAGTTGGCATTTCTGTGAGTTTGCATGTTCTTCCCTTGTTGGCGTGGGAAACTATGGGTGCTCCGGTTTCCCCCACAGTCCGAACACATGCGCCATAGTGTATGAGTGTCTGTGAATGTGAGTGTATGGGTGTTTCCCAGTACTGGGTTGCGGCTAAAAGGTCATCCACTGCCTAAAACATATGCCGGAATAGTTGGCGGTTCATTCTGCTGTGGCAAACACTGATACATAAGGGACTTAGCCAAAGGAAAATGAATAAATGAATGAATCCAAGGACGGTTTCATTCAATGAACCTACCATTCAATAAACCTACCATAGTGTCTATGCTGCCATGTACTTTAGGTCAAAAACCATGTGATCTGTGCAGCGTGACTAGTCAATCAAAAAGCGTTATGGCAGATAATTAAAGTCGACCAGTCTGTGCAACCCCTAGTCTATCCTGACATTCATCCTTGGTTATTAAACAGAATGTTCCAAGAGTGGACGGGGAGAACCAGCTTGTTTTCATTTAAAGGCACAGGTGCAAAAAACAGCTACAATTCCCTCTGACCCAAAAATTGACATTTTCAACAGGGTATAATAAATGATCTGAAGGGCATTTTGACTTGAAACTTTCCAGACACATTCTGGAGACACAAAAGACTTATTTTACCCCTTGTAAAAAGGCCAAAATGGGAGCCGTTTAAACAAGCAAAGCAACAATCGTAAAAAAGGTCAAACGTACGTATCGTAAACGTTGAGCAGCCAATTGAGACACATGTCCACACAGAGAGGCACGCTGACCAGGCTGCTGTGCTGCTGCTCCAGACGGTCGTAGATGCTGGTCAGACAGTTGATCACCTGCACGATGTCCATGAACTGCTCATTCTGTTTGAGATTGTGCTGCTCAAAGGCTTCACAGGCTGCAGGCATGCCCAAAAGATCCACTGCGCACAGGGGAAAAAAAGAGAAAAGTTGCTAAAGTGTTGAGTAGACTAGAACGAGACTGTTGGTTTCCAGAGATAAACTAGAGGAGATGATATGTGATATGATACAGGCAAAAACTACATCTTTGATAACAACTAAGGAATATTTTGCTGAGTGTTTTTTTTTTTCTTTGGCTGATTTAGGCGAGATATTTAGTTAGGATCTCAATGCCATATAGGCAGCACGGTGGTGCAGTGAGTAGCCCTGTTGCCTCACAGCAAGAAGGTTGCTGGTCCGAGTCTCGGCTTGGTCAGTTGGCATTTCTGTGTGGAGTTTGCAAGTTCTCCCCGTGTTTGTGTGGGTTTCCTCCGGGTGCTCTGGTTTCCCCCCCAGTCCAAAGACATGCGCTATAGGTGAAGTGGGTAAGCTAAATTGTCCGTAGTGTATGTGTGTGAATGAGAGTTTTTGGGTGTTTCCTAGTGATGGTTGCAGCTGGAAGGGCATCCACTGCGTAAAACATATGCTGAATAAGTTGGCGGTTCATTCCGCTGTGGTGACTAAGGAACTGAGCCGAAAAGAAAACGAATGAATGATTGAACGCTATATAAGCAATATTGGCTATATTCATGGCAATACTTGTACTAAGTATTCAATATATAAACTTACAATCATAACTGTTTGTTAATGATGCGTTACATAAAAATAAACATACAAAAAGCAACAACACTGATAAAAAGTCATATATAATCAATATGATCAATGATAAATAATCAAAAAATCCTCCAGAAGTGTTTCCTTAAAATATTTCATGAATAAAAATGTTGTCTAATATCATTTATAAATAAGCATTCTATTAAAATATGTTTTATAGTACAAATATTTTTGTATTTAGTTACAAATAGGTTTGTTTAGGTCTGTTCTGGATAAATGAATAATTTTTTTAAGGTGATCAGCGCACACTTGAACTGTATTTATCTTATTCTTCTATCAGGAAGTGCGCTCATTTTTGTAATTGTTTTAGAAC
Organism: Danio albolineatus; assembly: GCA_903798035.1. Classification (NCBI taxonomy): domain Eukaryota; kingdom Metazoa; phylum Chordata; class Actinopteri; order Cypriniformes; family Danionidae; genus Danio; species Danio albolineatus. The sequence continues at coordinate 11,684,962 of CAIGQQ010038154.1, forward strand.
TTCTGATTCAGTTGCCTATAGGAGAAATGACAAGGAATAATAAACGGCAGAAATTGGTCGAACCACTTGCTCTACAAACAAGTGCTTGTATGACTATACAGACAAAAAAGAATAATATAATAAAAAATTATCAGTTTGCAACATCAAGCAGCAAAACAAGCTGTTTTTAACATCTAAATATGAATGTAAGTGAATGAGACCAGAAATCTCGAGCCAAAAAGATTCCAACGGCTGCACCCACTAAAATGCAGAGAATAAGGTGAATACAGATATATCTGGCAGGACATAATTTGCTGCATACCTAAATAAATGTCCAAAAATGTCAATATGTGGGGAAGAAAAGCTAAGAGCAGGTATAAATAAATCTGAAGCACACTTGAAACGCACTTACGGGATGGCCCAATCTACTTCTTTTTAGCACAGACGTTAAAATGCTTTCAGTCATGTTTACTGACGTGATCTTCAACTACTTTTACTAAAAACGAACCCCACTGGAATGTAATGCAAAATACAGTCATTAAATATTAAAATATACATAACTTGGATAGAATTACAACGTTCACAAACAGGATAGTATCATTCATTTTACAGTCTGTGAAAAGCGACACATAGCAATTTGAAGTATCATTCAGCTCAGCAGGGTTAGCAGTTTGCTAACCGTAAAAATCCCTACAGTTTGCTTTAGCAACTTAGAACCCAAGTCATTTTAAACAGCTTTTTATAACCATCATTAATATTATTCATAACTTACAACAAAGAAGACAGAGAAATCTAACTCTGACAGAGAAAGCTAACTCTTAGCTAACAGAATGCTAACTGCTAACGTGTTCCTTTTTACAAGTAGTTTTTCTGACTTGTTTTCATACAAAGTAAAAATATTTGGAAGCGCTTTATAATACCAACACACTATAAATCATTTATTAAGCATTAGCAAACAGTTAATGTATTATTTTCTAGGCATTAACTCTACATTAATAGACGTAAGCAGTTTATAAATACAGCTACAAATGCTGTATTCTTGACTTATAAGCACATGTAAAACAGTTTTTTTTTATACTTTGTTAATAAAGAATGTCTATTATTGTCGAGTTAATGCTTAATAAATAATCAATTAACAATTTGCTCATGCTTAATAAATGATTCATAGTGTGTAATTATAAAGCGCTACCAAATATTTTAGCTTTAGCTTATTGAAAAGCCAACAATAAACCAAAAGTTGTGTAGACTTACAGCAGAGAGCCTTCTGCATTCGTCTGAGCTTCATTGCCGTCCTGTATGCAGAGAACCGCACGTTGTTGAGATCCGCTGTTTTAGCAAGAGAAAATGTGACAGACGTTTATGTTAGTAAGCTGAACATGCAACATTTCATTACCGTCACACAGTAAAGCCTCTCATCTCTGCATCTGACAATTTTTTAATTTTGATCTTATTTGTTAGGATCTGACAAACAGGCGAGAAACATCCAGCTAGTTTCATCCAATTAGTTTCTCCATTATTACTCCATTGATCAAAACGGTTTCATCTAAAAATCTGACATTTTACTTAAGGGCAATTACACCACAACAGAGATTAAAACGTGAACAGTATAACATCTTCACAGCATGTCTAGACAATGATGCTAATAAACGATATGCATTATTTGTATGTTTGTCAATATACTTCAAATGGTGATTTTATATGAAAAGGTGATTTATATGAATCATAGTTTTACAGTCACTTTTGACAAGCCTACAGCATTAAATATACATTGATAAGATTTGCTTTAATGTTAATGAAGTCTCTAATGCTCACCAAGGTTGCATTAATTATTCAAAATTGCAGTAAAACAGTTACATTGTGGAATATTTTAATTGTGTGAGTAAAAAACTGCTTTTTATTTAAATATTTAAAGCTTTAATTTATTTCTGTGAAGGCAAAGATGAATTTTCAGCAGTCATTAACTATCAAATATACTTCTAATAAGCTAATTTGATGCTTAATATTTCCTAATACCACAGGGAAGAAAAAAAACTTTGTGTTGTTGTTGTTATGTGATTTTTGTATATTTTTCCACATTTTATGTAAACAATAAATGGAACACGAAGACCTACATTAAATCTGACCTTGCACCAAAAGGTCCAAGAGTCAAGTTTTTTGAAACTGATATTTAAACATCATCTGAAAACACAATAAATAAAACATTTCGCCAAGATACAACTACATGAAAATCTAGAATCTTACAGTGCAAACAAAAATAAATAAAAATATTGCAAAAATCCCCTGAAAGTCCTTAGCAATGCATATTATTAATTAAAAATGATTATATGTTAAGCCAGTATATTTACAGAAGGTCTTTAAAACCATGATCTTTACTTAATATTCTAATGATTGTTGGCATGAGACTCACAAAAGACTAATAAACAATGTATTGTTGGCTAAAATAAACCTTTACAACTTAGAAACTTAATTTGTTTTGGGACAGTGTTACAAATATTATCGAGCAGCACTGGTGCAAGTCACCAGCAAAATCCTTGTAGTATATAATACACTCAATGGCCACTTTATTAGGTACTGCTTGCTAATGCAAATTTCTAATCAGCCAATCACATGGCAGCAACTCAATGCATTTAGGTATGTAGACATGGTCAAGACATGCTGCAGTTCAAACCGAGCATCAGATAGGGGAAGAAAGGGGATTTACGTGACTTTGAAGGTGACATTACCATCTCTAGGGTTTACAGAGAATGGTCCGACAAAAAGAAAATATCCCATACTTGTTCTGTGCGCACAAATGCCTTGCTGATGCCAGAGGTAAGAGGAGAATGACCAGACTGGTTCGAGCTGATAGAAAGGCAACAGTAACTCAAGTGGTGTAATGGTGTGGGGGATATTTTCTTGGCACACTTTGGGCCCATTAGTACCAACTGAGCATCATATCAATGCAACAGCCATATGGTTGCTGACCATATCCATCCCTTTAAGACCACAGTGTACCCATATTCCGATGGATACTTCCAACAGGATAACACACCATGTCATAAAGCGTGAATCATCTTTTTGAATGTGACAATAAGTTCACTGTACTCAAATGGCCTCCACAGTCACCCGAACTCAATTCAATAGAGCATCTTTGGGATGTGGTGGAAAGGGAGATTCGCATCATAGATGTGCAGCTGATAAATCTGCAGTAGCTGCGTGATGCTATCATGCCAACATAGACCAAAATCTCTGAGGAATATTTCCAATAGCTTATTGAATACTTGCCACAACGGATTAAGGCAATTCTGAAAGCAAAAGGATGTCCAACCCGGTACTAGTAAGGTGTACCTAATAAAGTGGCCGGTGAGTATATATTCAATAGTATAAATATTCAATACACTCAATACATTGCAGATTCCACATAGTCAGATCTGAATCAAGCCTACCTAATGACTGGTAGAGTTCTGCCATCTTTGGGTGGTCCCAACATGTTGTTTGGGTCTGGTGACTACAAAAAAAGAAAAAAAAGACATGATTGAATTCTGTAAACACGCATTATAACAAACACCCAAAGCTGCCAAAAGGCTATGCAACATTCATAACTGTGTTTATGACTCATATTTACTGCTACGGTTCAATGTCATCCATCTCATGTAATATAGATTAAGACATAGTGATAAAGTGTTCTGGAAGTGCCTTGAGTCGTTTTACATCAAACAATAAATCTTTCCGAGTCCTCAAACTCAAGAATAGCTAAACTGTTTTCTCCAAATAAAGGGCATCTTTAACAGATAGTGAGGCGCATTTAATACATCCATTAAAGCAGGACTATCCCAACAAAAAGCCAATACTATTTGTCAGTTGTGTAGCCTAGGATAACACATCTCTCTTTTAAAAGAACAGCTCACTCAAACGCTCTCGTACTGGTGTTGATTTAAAACCTGTGTTAAATTATTTTCTGGAAGGCAGAATGTGAATTTTATAAGGATCTTCTAACCTGGCCACTATTTTGAGTATAATGGAAGGGAATGAGAAATGGGTTGTTCTTTTAAAAGACAGCAGGCACATATCAAAATAACAGTCCGTTCAATGTTTGCAAAATATTCTAAGTGTAGGGAAGCCATACAACTGCTCTGTGTATTCATATATATGTATTTGTGTATTCATATAAATGTATGTATATTTATGTAATATGGAAGGAAACAAATATACAAATTTGGAATAACGTGACAGATTCTTCATTTTTGGATGCATTGTTCACCCCTTATGCCATCCGAGATGTCGTCAGGGACCAACATCTGACCTTTTTTCGATCAGTACAACTAAATAGTTAAAGATTAGATCACGCTAACGGCATACCCTTTTGCTAAAGTGGTTGGTAATGCACCAAATGTGTAACAAAAAAGCACTACATGTTTGAACCATGCATTACACAAGCCATTTTTCAGCTTGGTTAAAATAAGTATTAAAAAAACCCTGAGCTGCACAAGCCAGAGTGCATATGCATCACTTGACCAGTCGTTTACACGACCACAAAACAACAATTTTCAAGTCTGCTACAGAGCTCTCCAATACAAACCACCAATTAAACTAGTTTGAAGCCAAATGAAACAGTGCTGTCATTCTCCGAAACACTGACATTAAAAACAGCTACAGCATTGTACAACAACAATGGTTAGACGGCTTTTCTTTCAAAAATCACCAAATATTATCATGTGTTTCCTGTAGAAACAGTATTGGAACAAATATGGCAAATTCATATTGAATTTTACCATGTTGGGAATGTATAAAATAGTTATTATTAGTTTATTAATAGAAAATAATCATTGCCTTTTTGTTAGAAGCACAGTATATAATTTTCGGCACCAGTTCGGCATGTTCACAACAAACAAAGGCATATTTTGATGACGATGTGACTAAGTATGGAATCATGGGAGTTGTCATCTTTATTTCTAGTGGAAATCACGTTCATGGATGAGCTAAACTATTCAACACTAATGTAAAATTGCAGTTGTACTGACTGAAAAAGTCTCAAAATTAAACCATTTACTCACTGTCTACATCCGTGAATTTATCTTGAATTGCTTAAAGGGTGAATGGCGCATCAGTGGATCCAAAAATGAAAGATCTGTCATCAGTTCTCACTCACTTTCTCAATTTTTGTTTTTCCCTGACTGATGGAAGTTGTCACTTTTCTTTCTTAAGGAAATCATGTTCATGGATGAGCTAAACTATTCAAAACTTCTTTTCATGGTAGTATGAAGCAGAGTAAGGCTAAAAGCGAAAGGAAAAGCTGATAAGATAATCAAATTATAACCAATCAAATGTTGTCTAGTATCTGACATGCCCCACCCCCTTCAAGACGCTTCACATTTGCTGCACTTGAGCTCAACCACTCTCACTGGCAGAGCTGTGATACAACAAAACGCTACGTTTTTTTAAAAAAAAGGGAGGATCGTGTTTTGGTTGAGATTACGTCAAACATCGGATAAAACTGCATATTTCAAAGCACTTCACGGGACCTTTAAAGAAGGTGTTACCTAAAAATGTGATCATTGTTCATTCTTAAATGCAAGTCACCAACACTTTGACAGTCAAAAAAATGAATAAAAATAAAGATAAAGTTTAACTTGTGGCTCCTGAAAGATTTGAGGTCTTTTGTCTGGGCATTATTTGCCAGCTTAATCACTAACCCACATTGTCTGGAGTATTAATTTTGTCTTGCCTGCTTGTTTTTTTTAACTCTCAAACTGAAGGAAGTTAATAGCTCCATTCACACATACAGACAATTCTAGAAAATTACAGGCAATTTTCCTGAAAGAGAAGTTGTAACATTACCGGTAATTTGCCGGAATGCTGCTCTGTATGAACGCAGAAAGAAAACTGCTTGAAAGAGCGCGCTCATGTTTAGAATGCGCTGACGTGAGACAGCTCCAGCCAGTCAGAACACTCAGACGCATTTACATCTGTGCGGTTTATAAAAATAAAACACTTTGAATATTTTTCTAGACACATGTAGCTGCGAGATGTTAGTCAGATAATGTTTCTATTATCATAATTGATGCCAACTGTGGAAAAAAATTAACGATAAAATGCTTATGATAAACGGCTGTTTGTTTATCTTCAAGCTCTGCTTCAGTTGCTTGACGTGTGCTCCGGTGAACGCCAGGACACACACATATTCTCTCAACATGCGAATGTGTTCCTCCATATGTTTTCATTGAAGTTGTTCACAACACTTATCCATCCACAGAATTTGTAATGTCGTCAAATGTGTAAACATTTAGCTGCGATTCACGCTTCTGCCTTTGGATGTCTCTGAGATAAGCAGGTATATGAATGGTAAAGTGAAACCATCACCAAAAGCACAACCCCTTCTATTAGGGCTGTGCAATATGGACAAAACAATCATTTTGTGATTTTTTTGAATGAATATTGCGATTGCGATTTTGGCAACTGTTTTTTTTTAAACAAGCTACATACATTCTAAACGTATTCAGTGCACAAGAAGTGCATAAAACATTTCACAATGAAATAACATAGTATTCAGTTTAATGAATAAAACAGTAGTAAACTTATCTTTAAAACAGACAACATAAAATTAATTAAGATTAACTAACCTCAACTCAAATTGTGCGATTACGATTAATTGCACAGGCTTACCTTCTATGTTTACAAATACAAGTGCAGCCATTTAGATGTCATTTCTGGTTAATGATGTCAAAATTTACCAGAATGGATGTGTGATTAGTCTTTTCCAGAAAAAATCCGGAACGTCCTTGTCGTGTGAACAACGCTTTTTCGAATTTACCAGTAAAGTTGTTCCAGAAACTTTCTGAATATTTACCAGTATCACTGTGTGAAAGGGGCAAAGGACTTGCATTAGCACCACAAATTTAGCTAAAATCATCATTCATCTTCTACTGAAGAAAAACTTATCAACAACTTTAATGGCTATTCTGACATTTGGGTTGTTTTAAGTGATATATCCTTTATAAACTTGGGACAAAAGGACATTTCCAGTCTTAATTTCTTCTTAGGATCTTTTTTTTTTCTTAAATGTGTCAGCATTTTGACATTAAATTTAAACTTAAGTAAAGAAACTGGACAGGATGTGATAGAAGTCACATAGACAGTTGTGGGTGTGTTCAAACTTCAAGCTGATGGAGCTTAAAACTGCCAAAATCTCCTCTGTGCCAAAAAACTCATAATCACTTTATCTGATATGTTACATGAATACACATTTAAAGTTCTTTATTTAAATCCTGCTTCTGACCATGGGAATCATTCCGAGCATCTAAGTTATTGTTCTGGGTCCTCTTCATTTGAATCCTAAAGCAGCGAGTGTACATTTCAGCATTCACAACAGTGGCTGTTTTGTTACAAGGGCTCTAAATGAATCCATTAGTGGAAATGCAATTTACACTACTGAGATGCCTTGTTTTGAAGTGTTGCTATGGGCCAGAATGTTTTTGTGATTTTGGGCTTAAGCCAGCTAAGTGGCTGTGCTGAATTCTAATAAGGTGGAGAAACTTCAAAACTATAAATTATACCCAGACCCTACAGTGTTTTTAGTAGAGGAAAAACAGACTAGGTTTTCAACCATCAACAAAAATTAGATGAAAGTGAACTTTCATGCACTGTTTACCAGAAGAAAAGATTCTGAAGAGAAAAAAAACGAGCAGTCAAAGAGCAGTCGAAATGAAAGTATGAAAGAAGGTTTTAAAAAGGGCACAAGAAAACATCAGTGTCTCTGAAATGCAAACAATATGAGGTAGGTGGAACCACTTTCACACTTGGACCGCTAACAAAAAACTATCACGGTAATAACAATGTCATTACGTCACTGTAAAAAAAACTCTGGGTTCAACACAATTCCTTCATGTTCCCACAACACAAATCGATTAAGTTAACTTTCACAAATTAAACTGGATTGAACATAAAACAATTAAGTCGTCCCCCGCAAAAACGTAAGAATTGTGTTGTTTCAACTAATTGTTTTAAACATGCAGGGAAAGTTATTTTTTACAAGTGTATGTAGTAGGATAGCGACGCAGTGGGGCAGTAGGTAGCACTGTGGCCTCACAGCAAGAAGGTCGCTGGTTTGAGCCTAAATTGGGTCAGTTGGCATTTCTGTGTGGAGTTGGTACGTTCTCCCTGTGTTCGTGTGGGTTTCCTCCGGATTAGGCCGAAAAGAAAATGAATGAATGTAGTAGGATACATTTTCAGCCTTGAACTTGCTGTGTGTTTTTGATTTTAAAATAGGGCTGAACAATTAATCGAAATCGACATTCAGAACCTATAATCGATCACATTTTTCCAAGTCATTTTTTTTTATTATTTTCACTACCGGAATCACATGACCCTGTGACATAAAGTCACATTTGCACTATATTGACAATGATTTGAAGCTGTGCCAGAGACGGTACATTTTCCATTAAAATAAAACTATTATTTACATTAAGTTTTTTGTTTATAGAACATTCAAGAAACGCACTGTTTAAAATATTATTTACAGGATATACAAGAGTTCTTTTAATTAGAAAGATACTGCTTATTTTCTACTTTCAATATGAAATACATCAAAAATAATAAATTTTGTTTCCGAAAGTGGAAGTTACTATTTTCACTTTTTTTTTATAAGAAAAACGTGACTGTTGGTTTTAGGCAATTTGTGTTATAATTTCAGCTGTTCGACGTTGATGTTCAATCAATAATCATAGATTGTAGATAGTGTGTGTTCCCTTCATTCAAAATTATCTCACCAGTAATATGTGAGTATATTTACTGTACAATTTTTTTTTTAAATAATATAATCGTTAATTGTAATAGAGTTAAAATGTTCAATTAAACGAGATTTTGATTTTAGGCCAAATCGCCCAGCCCTATTTAAAAACCTATTTTCATTGATACTTTAACTTTTCTTACATTCTTCTCTATTCGGTTTTGGACAACGTTTGAAACTTTAGTAGCATCTACAAAATTCTAGGTGGAAAATAATATGTGACAACTATATCATGTCCAAATTTACAGTATTCTTAAAAGATTTGATTAAAAACTCCCCCAGATTACCTACAATGTCCTTCGAGATTCTAAAATGTGCTATAGATATGTTTTTATCCTAAAGAAGAATTCTAAATGAAAGTGATTAGGGCTGCAAGATATTGGAAAATTCTGATATTATGAGATTAGATTTTTCCGTGATAAATATTGCGGTATGAATACACTTTCACAAGAGAGCTTGAATAGCACTATTTGATGATTTTCTGGTAACAGTATTCAGATAGAGAAATTAATAATAATAATACATTTTATTTATAGTGCGCTTTTTTCAGACCTAAAGCGCTAAATTATTAAAATAATAAATTGAATAACCACAATGCAAAAAATGCTTTTCTTACTTTGCTTCGTATCGTTTCCAGTCCAAATATCTAAAAAAAATTCTAAGATGAGGTAAAAATATTGTTTTGTTTTCACCTTCAGAAGAAATAAGTTAAATTAGGAGTTTTTTCCTTAAAACAAGTAAATTTATCTGCCACTGGGGTAAGTAAAATAAGCTTGTTTTTGCTTTAAAATGTAGATATTTGGACTAGAAACAAGACAAATTAAGACTTTTTTTTTTAAACGTCATAGAAATTCCATATGAATATAGTAATTACATACAATTCAGTAGCTCCTGGTCAACTAAGAGTCAACATTGCATATCTTGCAATGTGACTATTGCAAATGTGCACATTGCGATATCAATGCTGAAATATGATATATTGTGCAGCCCTAGAAGCGATACTACTGGTGCTTGTAGGTTACACGACAGTAAAATCATGAAAAACAGATCAATTCACACTATATAGAACATACCTGTAAAATACTTATTTAAAATAGAAGAGCATGCCATTTACAACCCTCATATGGTATTGCAATAAACATATTATTATATACAGCTTCATGTTTTCCCTTAGAATATATTTTAAAATGTCAACATCAAAGAATATTGTTTACATGCAAAGCTGAATTTTCACAAGCAAGTCTATACATGATTCTAATTGAATATGTTCAGCAGGCAATTGAGAAATATTTTATAGAAATATCATTGCCAAAAAGTTGTGTTGCAAAACATTTTGTAGATGGCATGACTGGGCAGCATTTTATGCAAAAAATATTTTATTTTAATTTAGGAAAGTTTTTAGAAGTATTAACAATTCTGACTTAAGATGTTATTACATTTGAATGGCAGTTTAATTACTAAAGAAAAATAGCTAACATACTTCAGCAATACAAGCCAATTATTTAATTGCAATTAACATTTTTCTGAAAAAATAAAATAGTTTATACACATAATAACGTATATATTTCTTGTCTATTTGAGGAAGGATGGCCTTAAGCGTCCAAAAGTTTTTAAAAGCCCCAAACATGTGCAGAATTTCTGGGCATCACTGCTATGCTTTGAGACACACAGCCAGAACGTGGCAGCGCCCTCTACATTCAGGTAGTCTCAGTAGAGCATGCCAGTGGCCTGATGGCAAATTTCCCACAGAGATCTCCATACCTGCACATCTCAAGGCAGTGCATGAGCGGAAGTACAGCAGTAATGTGGGTTTGGGCAAGAAAAAAAGGAATGCCCACCTACATGCATGCCTGCCTGCATCTTACAGCACGGGTACCCACACACACGCGCTTCACGCAGACGCCTCTAATTGTGGTTCTGGGTTATGGTTGAACGCAAGCGAAGCCATAAGTATGTGGTTAGAACCAAAACAGTGATCTTCTGTGTGGCATACTGTTAACTTGTGGGAAGCGCACGAATATGGTGGAGCCTTTAAAGGCCAAGCCTTATCATCAACATAGGGATTTCGATCAAACACAGCTTCAAAACATTAATGACAATATGAACAGCGCGTTGGGTTTATCGGCGTGCGTGCTACAAGAAGGGCACAGCAGATGCATCAGAACTATAGATGTGTTTGGCATTGGAAAAATAAACAATTCAAGCGCTGAACTGGCATGTCGCTAACCCTCGGACATCCCCGGCTGCACGGGTTCCTTGTAAAAACCCGAACAAGCACCTGCTTATGCTGTAATGAAAACGAGCAAGGAAAGAAGCAATACGGCAGATGGACGAATGCAAAACTCCTTCGGCGTCCTCTACTCGCCGACATTTATTCCTGTTAGCGCGCACTTACTTTCTCAAGTTCTCCCTCATCTCGCCTCCCAGCAAACGCCGAATCCAAACTGTTCCTTTAATAAAATCCCGATGGCTCGGTGTTGTTTTGGGGGCGAATCACCTCCGCGGTGTTCCCTCTCTACAGTGGAAAAAGCATCCGACTTCCCTGCGATCTCCCTCAGCCAAAGCGGTTCAGACGAGGCGGAGCTTTTCCTCCTGCTCCCTTCCCCCTCTAACTCTTTTCTCTATCTCGCTCACTCGCTCACAACCTAGCAAGCCACCTACCTAGACCGCATTTTAGAGGGTCGATGGGGCGTTTGAGTGTTTAATTCCGAGCGTTTTGAGGAAATCGTTTAAATGACGGTAAAAGTTCTTTAAAACGCGGGAATGGAATGGAATATTACGAGAGTGACGTTATGGATCTGTGATTTGATAAATTGTAAAAAAAAAACGATAATAAACCATATGATAAAACGCCTGATCTTCCCAAACTAGAACGGAAGTGTTTTGTGGAAATAACTTAAATGTTATGCCTCTGTGTAATTCGATAAATTGTGAAAAATTAAATAATAAAATATTCGATAAAAAGCAAAAAAATTGTGGAAATCGTTTAAATGACGATAAAAGTTCTTCAAAACACTGGCATGGAATGTATTAATACGAGTATGACGTATATGGCTCTGTGTGATTTGATAAATTGTGAAAAAATCAATAATAAATTATTCGATGAATCTCCTGATCTTTTAAAACTGCAGAAAAAAGCATTTTGTTGAACTCGCTTAAACGGCGATTCTACAATAAATAGCCACTGACAGGTGTGAACACTCAGATCAAACATTAGAACACAATAGAAAGAGTCCATTTCATGTGATGCGTTGCAATGTTCGATTTCGAGCGCTATGTGCAAACCGCTTAAATGATGAGTAAAGTTCATAAAACAGACATGGAATCTATTGATATGCATATGACATTATAATAAACAAATTAGTTCACCTTTGAACGCTTCTGTAATGTAATTCGACAAATTGTTAAAAAAAGCAACGTTCAAACGTTACCATGCTAAAACTTATGCCAATTTTTTTACATTAAGTAAAAAAAAAGTTCTCTTAATTTAAATGGCAACTTATGATCGATGGGGCGTTTAACTCTGAGCATTTTATGGAAATCGCTTAAATGACGATTAATGTTCTTTAAAAACGTTGAAACGGAATGTATTAATATGAGTATGATCTTATGGCTCTGTGTGATTCGATAAATAGTGAAAAATTTGATAAAAGCCTAAACGATTTGATTAACGCATGATCTTTTCAAACTGTAGAAAAAAATGTTTTGCGGAAATCGCTTAAATGACATTGTTAAAACGCAGGAATGGAATTTACTAATGTGCTTAAGATGTACAAATCATTTGAATGCCTCTGATTTGACAAATTGTTCAGTGTAACAATTTTTCATGCTAAAATGATAAAACCTACTCAAATTATTAAAGTTCATGCTTCAGAAAAATTGCCACAGCTAGCTAGGTGCTAACACTAATCAAACGTTAGAACATTACTTTAGAAAGTTTTTAAACTATTCAAATTGAGTCCTTTTTTATGTGATGCGTTGCAATGTTTGTTTTCGAACATTTCTTGCAAATCGCCTAAATAATGAAGTTTAAAAAGGCAGAATGGGATTTATTAATACTCTTATGACATTATAATAAACATATAACTCCCCCTTCGAATGCTTCTGTAATGTAATTCAGCAAATTGTTAAATGCAACGCTCGAATGCTACCATGCTATTTTTCCACAATAACAAAAAAAAGCTCACTTGACGATTTAAATCACAAAAGACTGGTGCTAACGTTCTCAAAGCAAACACTGGACATTAGAAAGTTTTTACATCATTCAAATCTAATGGGTGTGATTTTTAGCTTGAGGCATTTTAAAGTAAAATTTCGAGCATTTTGTTAAAAATCGCTTAAATGATGAGAAAGGTTTGTAAAAACGCTAACCTAAGGACTTTACAGTATGCTGACATTTTCAAACACTTTTGTTTGATTATGAGGAAACGTAACTATTTTACGCTTGGTCAGTTTAGTGGTGAAATTGTACGAGTTCAGTCGTATGAAATGTACGATTTTTAAAAGGAGGCATGGCACATAACTCCACCATCATTGGGGGATGAGCAAATCTTGCTAAATTGTATGAAAGAGATTGTGTGATTACATACGAATTAGCCACTAAATCAAAAAGTTACGAATTGCCAAGAGAGCGCTAGATTATACCAATCGCTCACTCACCGATAAACTCGACACTACTTCTGAAAAATGCTTGAAACAAACAGTGATTCGATTTTAAATGTTCTTCAAATTTTGTTTAAATATGACCAAGTAGATCACATAAAAAGTAAGCTCAAATGAGAAAAAAAGAAAAAAAAGAAGATAATTTTTTAAAAATAAAATGATGTACAACTTGGAACTATCTTGTGAGTTTTTAATTAGGGGGCTTGTATATATTATTAAGTGTAAAAAAAAAATGTATTTTTTAATTTACAATAATACATATGATACCAGAATATATACTTTTTAAATTTAAAGCATCTTGATATCTGATGCACTTTTACAAAAGCAGTTTTCTTTATTCTTTTATGTCATATTTACAATTTCCCAACTTAAAAAAACCAACTTCCTATGAGTATTAAAGTGAATCCTGTCCAGGTAGGGAACACACTAGGTTTTGAGATACAGCCAGTGTGAAAATGGTCAGCATTTATACTGTCTTGTCAGGAAGGGCTACATGGGTTCTTTATTGTCAGACTAAAGCTGGTGCCACAGTGCAGGAATCTAATTTTACGAGGCTTAAATTTTGCATAAATCCAAAATAAATTGCGTTCAACATAATACGCAATAATTTGCTTAGTTTGCTTAATGTATTGAATGGGATGGAGTTCATGAATTTTACGAGAAGAAATCCCATAAAATGTTTATGGGTAAATATTTCATTGGGTAACACTTTTATAATAACTTTCATTAGCAGCATTAAAGAACATTTAGATCACTAGTGCACATATATAAATGTCACAAAGACTTGGATCGATTCATACAGCATATTTCATGTGAATTAGCGTATAAACTAACGATCTGTGAAGTATTAATGTTTGCTGATGACTTATTAATGAAAGTTATTATAAAGCGATACTCTCTATTGTCCTGCAGCTTATCATATGCACTAGGCTGGAAATAACAGATTCCAGTGCCATATGACTGTAAGTACTGCTCCGCTTGACCAGCATTAATGAGATTCATAATCTATGACAGCTTCATTAAGAGTCAGTTCTCTTCTATTTGAAGTCAGATTCATGCACTGCCATAAACATAAATGCTGCCCTGCCTTTATGTGAAGGTTGTGTACATACAGTATTTCAAAGATGAAATTACCTACCCTTTCCACAATGAACAGTTTTGGCTTTCAGCGAGATTATTAAAATGAGATAATATATAACAGATAAGGCCTTTCATAACTTATAAATTAAAATCTGAGGACGGTATTGACTTTGTGCCATACAAGTGATAAAATACCGCCACTGGAATTATTATTATTATTATTATCATAATTACAAGCCAATGGTGTACAGTAGGTGACAAATTGTACTCTGAAATTGTAATTAAATATGACATTAAGGAAAGAATGCAACTGTATTTTAGTATCTTTGTTTAATTTTCTTTAAAACAATGTCAAGATATTTGTATAGAGTCTAACCAAAGGATATAGGAGATAGATATGAAAGTAATACTCATAATTATATTGCAGGTTGTCTGTAGCTGTCTACTAAAATAAAGAAAGTGCAGCTCTAGAAATATGTCTTTATAAAAGGTGCTAAGCTGTGCTAATGTCAAAGGGAAAATCTGAAAATCTGAACAAATTAAACCTTAATATTGCCATTAGTTGAGCTGCTGGCACAGCTTACCCCAAAGAGTCTGACACAGATTTTCCAACTGCTACAGTTTTGAGGCAAAATTCTAATAATGAACATTGAAAAGTTATTATTAGTAGTACTAATATTACTATTAGTTAGTATTAGTGGTAGTAGTGGTAGTATTTTGGTTTCTTGTCCAATAATCAAATCAAATTTTAAACAAACTTCATTATACCTGCCATTAATAAAAAAAATACATGAATTTGCTAAATCTTTCAGTTACTGATCTTTCAGTCGTCAAACTGACTGTACAATCTAGTGGCGCAGCCAGTTTTAATCTTAAGGAGCACCTATTTTACCCCTTTTACATGATGTAAGACAAGCCTTTGGTGTCTCCAGAATGTGTCTGTAAAGTTTCAGCTCAAAAAACCCATCAGAGTATTTATAATAGCCTCCAGAATCTGCCTGTTTTGGTGTCTGACTACAGTGTAGTTGTTTTTGCCTGTGGCTTTAAATCCAAATGAACTGTTTCTCCCTGCCCACGTATGTGTCTGCTTCTCCTGCGTTACAGCAGATAAACAGCAGTCAGTGATAGAGACAGGCATGGGTGAAGCTGAAATACAGCTCATTAGTCAAAAATACCAAGTAAGTTTATTTGATGTATTTGTGGTGGAGTTTATTCAAGCCTTTCTGAAATGATGAGTCACACACAAATGGCGTTTGCAGTACACGTACACACACACACACACACACACATACATACAGTATGCGCGTTTACTGACACCATGCGGCCTTGGTGATTATAGCAGTTAAGAATTACATTGTTTTTTTTCTTTATTACAAACATGCTCTGTTTTAAAAACTTATAATTAAAAAAAATCACAGAGTTGAACAGATATTTTAGTCCCAGTTTATTTGCAAAACAATGTTCTGTGGACATGTATATTCATGTTATTATAGAAACATTGTGCCTGTCAATTAATTCAGTGGGCAGGGAAAACTACACTCCTACATCACATTGAGATGGGCCTAAAAATAATTGGGATTTGGGTCCTATTTTAACGTCAGGAAATTTGAAAAAAAGAGACTTATTGTGTTTCTATCACTTTAATATGACTGTGGACACACTATATACACACCTTTCTGTCCAAACAGCTCACAAAAGTTGATTTTCATTATAGGTGCCTTTTAAACGATGTACAGCACACATTTTAGACCATCTTTGCTTGTTTGCAATGCAGAGGTAAACAAAGAACTGTTTTTATTTTCGTAAAAACAGCATTTGCTTTACTTACAAAAAGAAAAAAGAAGCACTAAATATGTTTTATGTATTTGAGGAGTGTAGAATAATGTTTTCAGCCAAGCATTCATCATTTAGTCATAGCCAAGACTGTCTTTAAAGTTTCCTATTGTGCTTTTTTACACTTTCAATTTCCTTTAATGTTGCAGTTTCAGTATGAGACAGATTTGCCAAGTTACACAGCTCAAAGTCCACTCTGAAGGGAGTTATTCTCTACATCAGTAAGCACTGTTTCGGAACTCCTTCAAATGCTGAACTGTAGTTTTCTTTGGGGACTGTAAACACCAGAACATCCTGAATTAAAATTATTCCAGCCCAGGAGGAGGCAAATCCACAAATGTGTGTGTATATATATATATATATAGGCGCCACGGTGGCCGAGTGGTTAGCACGTTCGCCTCACAGCAAGAAGGTCGCTGGTTCGATCCCCGGCTGGGCCAGTTGGCATTTCTGTGTGGAGTTTGCATGTTCTCCCCGTGGTTGCGTGGGTTTCCTCCGGGTGCTCCGGTTTCCCCCACAGTCCAAAGACATGCGGTACAGGTGAATTGGGTAAGCTAAATTGTCCGTAGGGTATGTGTGTGAATGACAATGTGTGGATGTGTTTCCCAGAGATGGGTTGTGGCTGGAAGGGCATCCGCTGGGTAAAACAAATGCTGGATAAGTTGGCGGTTAATTCCGCTGTGGCGACCCCGGATTAATAAAGGGACTAAGCCGAAAAGAAAATGAATGAATGAATATATATATATATATATATATATATATATATATATAAATATATATATATATATATATATATATATATATATATTACTTGCATATGATACAGATCAAAAATTGTTGCACCTGCAAACACAAAATTCCCCCCTAAAATCACTTCTGATCGATCAAATCAGGGTGATACTGAGTGATAAGAGATTTTAGAATATCACAATAATTATAGCGCCACATATTATATAAATATCAACTTAAATAGGAACACAAATGAGAACTATAATATTCTTCCGCTGTATCTCCGCTAATAGGTCAGCGTTAGCTCATGGCACAATAGTACAGACACCACACACACCCAGCGCAGGTTATAAAACTCGAGAGCAGAGCTGTGGTCAACATGACTGAACGTAAACTAAGTATAATCTGGAGTTATTTTACTCCAGTAAATAATGATGAGGCTTCGTGCTTGTCACAAAACCGTTCGCCACAGTGGCAGTCTATTGACTGTTGTCAAGGATTTTTTTGTTAGGCAACTATTTATTTTACTATATTTTACTTTTCAAAAACAAAACATTTTTATCAGTAAAAGAAAAACAGACTCAGACTTGTTTGTCAGAAAAACAAACAATCATTTGTTTAATTAAATAAAACATTAAAGGGATTTTAAAAAAATTAAATTAAGTGTATTATTTTTCGTTATAAATGGTGCTATTTAGCCAATTATAGTTCTGTAATTTTAATAAATCATGTGTCTTGTGTCTAATAAAAATAATAATAATAACAATAAAGGTGATAAGCATAAAAAAAACCACACATTTTTTTTATTTAAGTATTGGTATCGATATCGATGATACTTGTCTTGAAATACTTGGTATCGGAAACAAAAATATTGCTATCGCCCATCTCTACTTATGATTATTATTTTGGTAAAATGTTAGTAATATAACGAAAATGAAAATGTCTAACCAAATGCAAAACCACAAAAACATCACTGTTGGATTGAAAAACAATCGTGGTTTTGAACATGAGGAAAATGATATGAAAGGCTGAAATATGAACTTACCATATCCTAAAACCATGAAAAATATATGATATTTAATCTGTATGTGTGCGACATTTTTATTTGAACTCTAAGCACATATAGAACACAAGATAAAAACACTGGCAAACTTCCCAGTTTGAAATGAAGCAAAGCATTTCTGAAATTTGCTCGCTCAGTCAACAGAGTGAAGAAGTTTTCAGTTCGCATGCTGCTACATGCATTGGCAGAGCCTAATTTATCATCTCAGATTATTCTGCTCGATTTTTCCAGGGTGATCTCCCTGTTCAGAAAAAGGTCATGTAAAATCACTTTTCTTTTGGTGGTCTGTAGCCAGCTGTGATGTATTTCTAAGACTGCAAAGCTTTCATAGTGTTGAAATTCAATTTGTTAATTCAGCAAGGACCTTGAATGTGCCTGACATCAACATGTGGGCCGAGTTTGAGAAGACTTACTTGATATAGTAGGGGACATTGTTGGGTGAAATGGAGCGTTCGAGAGGGCTTTCAACAGACGCTGTGTGAGAAAAACAAACCCCATTCATGTTACCTCAATTTCAAAGCTCTTTCCTATTCAAACACTTTTCTATTCAGTACATTTTACACTCATTTTATGTGTGTATGTGTGAGGAATTTACTCAGCAGATTAGTTAAACATCATAAATTACAAAGAATTCATTTATGATTCGCTGAGTACAATGCTCTGACATTGGAAAACAGGAACACAAATAAAAACTCACCATGCAGGAAATTCTGAGAGGGTCCCAAGTCCTTAAAGGCTGTGGTCAGCTGAGTCAGATGTTCCTCAATGGAGATCTAAAAAAAAAATATATATAATAAAAATATAATAAAAATGTGTTTTGGACATGGCACTTTTTGTTCAAAGGAAAATAAAAGCTGAGAAACATTTTCTTTCACAATGATGCCTCTTGTACGTCGTTTTAATATCATTTGGAAGAAGCCTGTGTCATTTCCCATGGTCGCCCACTGAAGCGAAGCAGACTGCGCCTGGTCAGTACCTGGATGTGAGACCACATTGGAAAGCTAGGTTGCTGCCGGAAGCAATAATATCCAGCTGCAGGCCCGCAGAACCACACACGTTTCAGGCGCACACAATCCAGCGCACACAATCTAGGCAAACCATATATGGTTGCGGTTACGACAGATGTTAATGTTATTAACGTCTTCTCAGACATAGTCATCAATATATTAATATAAATATTTTACACAAACAATAGTGTTTACTGTTTCGCAAATATTGAGATCGAGACGGGCGAATGGGGAACATTGTTTCCGATCGCCATTTAATATAATAGACTGAACAGTTTTCTATCAGTCGTCATGTATGATCAGTCTTTATTTATCTGACAGAGACACTATAGCAGATACTCATTTGCTTGGAGCAGCAGGGGACTCTCAACCTGCGGTCTGTGTGGGTCCTAACGCCCCAGTATATTGATGGAGACTCTATACTACTCAGTGAGCACCGTCTATTGGATGAGACGTTAAACCGAGGTCCTGACTCTCTGTGGTCGTTAAAAATCCCAGGATGTCCTTCGAAAGAGTAGGGATTTAACCCCGGCATTTCTGGTCAAATTTGCCCTCGCTCCACGATGGCCTCCTTACCGTCCACATATCATAATTGGCTTCATCACTCCGCCTTCTCTCATCATCACTGTCTTCCCAATCAGCTGGTGTATGGTTATGGCCAATATGGTTGCTGTCGTGTGGATAATGGGAGATTCCCCCCAAAAATGTGTAAAGCGCTTAGAGTGTCCAGAAAAGCGCTATATGAATGTAAGGAATTATTATTAATTATTATGAATTCTTAATTCTTAATTTTTTAATTATTATTATTATTATTATTATTATTATTATTTCGTTTTCTTGTCGGCTTAGTCCCTTAATTAATCCGTGGTCGCCACAGCGGAATGATCCGCCAACTTATCCAGCATTTGTTTTATGCAGTGGATGCCCTTCCAGCCGCAACCCATCTCTGGGAAACATCCATACATTCTCATTCACACACATACGCTACGGACAATTTAGTTTACCCAATTCACCTGTACAGCATGTCTTTGGACTTGTGGGGGAAACCGGAGCACCTGGAGGAAACCCACGCAACCACAGGGAGAACATGCAAACTCCACACAGAAATGCCAACTGACCCAGCCGAGGCTCGAACCAACGACCTTCTTGCTGTGAGGCGAACGTGCTACTCACTACGCCACCGTAGCGCCATTAATATTATTATTATTATTACTAATTATTTTTCATTATTATTAATTATCCCCCCTCAAAAAAAAAAAACTTGCTGGTGAACAAAAGAGACATTAAGTCAGAATTTGTCAGGGTATGAATAATTTCACTGCATATATTATAAAATTTAAATATATTTTCCAGTTTTCAGTTTACGCATTATACATTTTCTTAAGTGCTTTTGTAATTTGTATTATTTTGTCTAATCAGTTTTCTTTTATCAACTTTAAATTGACTATGTCAGTTTTACTTTTATTTCAACATTTCTATATTTACTTACACTTTTTTCATAATATGATTTTATTTCAACTTAATTTAAATGAATGGGAATTAATTTTAAAAGCTTGTCAATAGTGGAAAGAAAGAAATGCGTGACAGCAAAAGCAGTTAGATTTAAGACTTAAGACATGTTTAACACCATTATGAATGAAATTTTAGACCTATACAGGGCTAAATGCTAAGGATTTGTTTTCCGAAGTTAGAAAAGATTTTCACTTGCCCTATTAAAAATGATAATAATACAATAATGCTAATTTTGTTTGAATATTTTGTATTACTTCTCAAACAGATCCGTTCACAAACCCTGTAACCCTTACCAAAAATAGAACAAAACATAGCTGTGACTTACTTCAGTCTACAATAATAATAATTTAATAATAAAAAAGCACAGGTCAGGTCAGTATCCTCAGCAGTAAATAAATGGAAAACCTTTAAGCAAATATTACTGTAAGGAAAGTAATTAAATGCTATTTTTATTTTTATTAAATGCTAGTTTTATTGAGATGGATTGCTGGTGATTGTGTGGGTGATAATGGCCAGATCGGGAAGCTTTACATGAACAAGGGAAAATTAAGACCTGATAAAAAAAGATTTAAGACCTACAACACTATACATTTCAGTAGATTTAAAACTATTTAAGGCCTAATGTTTAGCATTTGAGATTTAAGACATTAAGACTATTTAAGACCCCACGGATACCCTCAACAGACAACTAAACAATTTCAAAGAAACTCATTAAATAAAATGTTTTATGTGCAAAGTATTTCATCATGATTTGTTTTTTATATTTCTGTCTTACTTACTTTTATCATATAATGCCTTTCTTTGTCCTTTGTCAAATCTCTGAAGGACAGATCATTTCTATGATCTTCTTGTTGCATCTTTTGCTGACACCTACACTGTTCCATCTTATTTGTACATCTTTTCCAAGATCGAACTGTAGTTCTTGTTTATTTTTGTTTCAGGGAATGGATCTTGACCTGACTTGATTCATAAACAGTCAGTCCAATGAAAATGAGCAACTAAAGTATACACGAAACAAAGCCAGGCCCGATTTACTTATAATAATATATAGAATATAACACATTCCTTGTTGTATTGTGAACAATTCATTTGTGCATGCTGTTTCAAATGAAAATATGTTTGTCTTTATTATCTTTAATTAGAAGATAAAATACATTCAACACTTAATAGCATATGATAACATTACATAATACTTTATTTTGCATTGTAATGTAATAACAGTACAAAATAAACAGATTAAAGCACTCCTAATTCTAATTATATAGTAATGTTGTAGATTAGTACTACTCTGAACTGTTTATTTACATTGCAATAAGGACGTCCTAAAATAAAGTACACCGCAAATTGTAAACTTTAATTTAATATATCTATATTTAGTTGAAATAATTATTCAGAATTGTACAATTTATTTTATCTTAATTTTATTTGAGTTGATTTAAATTGTAGGACTTAGAAACCTTATAGTGACACCAGTGGCTGTTTTCCGTAACTGAATAAACAACAAAAAATCACAGTATGAGTTTTTCTTTTGTTGCAAGCTATAAAAAATGTGATAAATAATGAAAATTCTTAACCAATCCCTCTTTAAGCAATCATTCACTTCAGAATATAAACTAAAGTTGTGAAAGGAATATACCTGCAGAAGCCTCCATCTCATGTTGAGGTCATCGATTCTGCTCAGGTTGTCTGGAGAAAGCTGAATGTCAGGTGGTCTAAATGTGGAGGCCAGCTGGTTGACATGATTTACGTTATCCTGAATGGGAGCTATCTCTTCCTGAAATGCCTGGAAAAAGCACAAAGCCAGAAGTTAAAAAATAAATAAAAATAAAGATATATAGCAGTGGATCTCTAGTTATTCATGCCCTGCCGCTCTGCACATTTTAAATGCTTCTCTTAAAACTTCAGATGTTTGTTCTAATTGGATCACAAGTGCCCTGCGAAGTGGACTTACTCCACCATTAGGGAGCATATGTGTTTCATTGATATGGCATTGCAATATGACAATATAATCATTTTATAAATGTATTATGTCACATTTCACACTTTTGTTATTTCACACTGGGATGATTTTCTCTCATCATTGTCAGTGATTTTTGGCATTCATACCAAAGCAAGTTTTAGTTAGCAGAGTGAATTTGCAAAAATTATTCCCTGATGTTAAATTTAATTTAAATTCATTCATTCATTTTCTTTTCGGCTTAGTCACTTTATTAATCCGGGGTCGCCACAGTGGAATGAACCACCAACTTATCCAGCATTTGTTTTATACAGCGGATGCCCTTCCAGCTGCAACCCATCTCTGGGAAACATCCATACACACTCACTCACTCACAAACACACACTATGGACAATTTAGCTCACCCAATTCACCTGTACCGCATGTCTTTGGACTGTGGGGGAAACCGGAGCACCCGGCGGAAACCCACGCAACCACGGGGAGAACATGCAAACTCCACACAGAAATGCCAACTGGCCCAGCCGAGGCTCGAACCAGCGACCTTCTTGCTGTGAGGCGAATGTGCTACCCACTAGGCCACCGTGGCGCCTAATTTAAATTTATTAAATTAAATTTAATAAAAAAACAGAAATACTCCAGTACGCAAGGTGGTGCTGCACAATCACTTTCCGCATCTGACACTCACTCATCAAGTCATCTCACTCATGCTTTTTCCTTGGGTATTTATCATGTAAACTTGTCCACTTCTGTTGAAGCTTATTCACTACAGTGCACAAACAACTGGTCAAAAGTTACAAGCCATCAAAGAAAATGAAATGAAATGAAACTCAAATTCTCTTTGTTCTGCAACTCTGGCCTAGCTAGACTGTTTTGTGCTTGAGTGCAACCAAAGACTACAGAATACACAAGACATGTCACTCTTATAGTATTGAATGGGGCAAAGCGTAACGGTCAATATGGCGAATGAAGCCCCGCCTACTAGTACAGGAGCCAATCATTGATCGCTATGGACTAACGTTTCTCTGGGGGAGAAGCTCGGACCAGATGTGTGTTTTTACAACATTTTTTGTGATTATAAAACACACACTGGAATCTCAGCGAATACTTGCTTTACAGATATAAGAAATATATCCACATAAGGCTTGAAATCTGTACTTTTAAATGAACTAACTTCATTTGAAAACAATCGTTTTTTAGTTTTGTAACCTGCATGAAACGCACACGAGGTACAGTTCGTCTTGTCAAATGCACATCACATGACAGCAGCAACTACTCAAACGCACACAAACTTGCAAACAAAGAGTCACTGTCATTTCTGGAGGAGACTCGCCATCAAGACCAACTTGTGATTTACTTCAGAAGAGCAGCACGATCCGACGATCATTATCAAGAGGATGATAATGTGTAGAATGGCCATAAATGAGGTTGGTGTCGTGATCTCGTTACTTTTGAGTGTGGATGCGCATTACCTTGGGCAACCTGAAAAATATGCAGACTTTGTTTGATTCTAACATTTCGAAATAAAACTTACGAGATCGTTGTGGTTTATTGTATAGGTGGTTCCAAACATGTAATGTAATCGTAAGCTTGGCAAACAGTTTAGGAGAATTTGATGTTTCCCCATTCAGACAGGATGATCTAGCATACTGCTCGAAAGGCATTTCAAAAATGGCAGCCGAGTGAAATGACTTGCCTTAAAGAGACTTTGGTGCCACCAAGTTGTGTTTTACTGTAAGCTCAAGACATGTGATCAACAGCACCAATCTCATTGGTTAAACATTTTTAAGGTGTCTCATTAAACCACAAAAATGTGAGCTTGAATATTTTTTTTTCAAATAACTCTTTAAAGGCTATTGTTTTGCACATTGGTATGAATGCTCACACTGGCATCCTTTGTTTAGTCAAGAGCTGTTAAACGATGTCTATATACGCTAGCACAAATCGTCCCGCTATCAACAGGCCTAAAAACATTGTGAACCAGAAGTTGCTACACTGTAAAAAATGCAGGGTTCCAGACAATTCATTCATGTTGTCCCAACACAAATCGATTAAGTTAACACTTTTAACAAATTTATGTGGATTGAACATAAAAAATCAAGTTGTCCCAATGAAATCTCAAGAATTGTGTTGTTTCAGCTCATTTTAAATAAGTAGGTTGAACAAGCAAAAAAAAATATTGTTTTGAGTGTAAGACTTTTATTTCACTATGTTGATGTACTTCCAACTGAAATGGAATATTGAGTAGGGGGCGGGGCTTTGTTTTTGCACATCATTCCCTCATAGCAAACTAACAGTAAGAGAGGCATGGTTAGAAATATTGTGGCTGAAACTGTCAAACTGAAGTGAAAAGAGAAGGACTGCCACTCCATTGACTTTGTTGAGAGATTACCAAAACAATCAATTGTTTTAAATAATAGAGACTGTGAACCACTGATACATACCATGGTATACATGCTACTCCATGGTGCTTTAAAACAGACAATTGTACTGCAATAATACAAAGAAAGCTGCTTTTTATTACAGATAAGCGTATACCAACCTTCACTCTGTCTATGTGGTTTTGCAAATCGTCTACAAGCAGCTCCCCAACAGGCTTCCAAGAATTCTTCACGCTCTCAGCCTGTCGTAGCTTGTACTCCAGCTGATCCTGGGCGTCCTGGAGCTCCATCAGCCTCTCCAAGGCCAGTTCCAGCTGTTGCTGCCAGTCAACAGAAGCTGCACCCAGATTCTTCCATCGCACCGTTACATCCTCCACTTCTTTACGCAATATGCGGCCCACGTTTTGAACCCGCTCCTCAGGACTTACATCTGCACAGCACACGAGAAGCAAAAATACAGGTAATAGTCTATAATTGTATCGTGAGTATGTGTGAAAGGGCAACACAAATGCTATACCTTTTTGTCCAGGTCTCTGTTTCAGGCCCTCACGAGGCATCTCAGCGAGGAAGGTTTTCGCATTGTCGAGAGTTCCATTGATTACAGGTTCTTTGGCACCCAGCTCTCTTCTGAAAGCCTGTGAAAAGCACAAGGACTTGCTATCCAAAAGCACTATGTGTGACAACGAGAGGTGAACATTTATTCAATTGTACAACTTACAGTATGCCAAAACCCTTCATTTTCTCCACATCCCCCCTCCAGTCAAACTTAACCAGGTGTTACAGTATTTGTGCTGGTATAGTGCTACCTCATGCATATTTAAATCAAGCCATTGTTGCTTCTTCCTGAGCAAATATGCATCCTTCTTATGCAAATAAGGCATGTTATAGAACGCAGTGGATTTACAAATATCAGCGCAACCGGATTCAATTAGCACAGTGCTGTTACTAATGTTTGTGCTGTGTTTTGTGGTGATCCTCATCTGAATACTTTATTGCTAACTGCCTGTTTTTGAGCATATTTTCATGCAGTTGCCCTATAGATTTGTAAATTTTATGTCTGTGTTTATGTTATTATATGATTTGTGCAATTGCTTCTATGAAACAGGCACCAAAATGGCACACACACTGCATGTCAGTTACTGTAACTGAAGAGTAAAAAATAAAAACAAGCAATATTCTATTGTAATTAATTCTACAATGAAGTAATATACAATGAAATGTGCCCACTTTTAATGTTAAACAATGTATATCCACTACCTGACAAAAGTCTTGTCGTCCATCCCAGTTGTAAAAACAACAAATAATCACTTGACTTCTAATTGACCTTTGGAAAAATGGCAGAAGGTATGAATCATCTGTTGAACTGCATCCCAATCATCAGACATACTGCGTAAGACCTTTTGGAACACACATGGATCTAAGATTCTCGCAGAAATCAGTCAAGTTTGGTGAAGGAAAAAAATTTTTTTGGGGTTACGTTCAGTATGGGGCCGTGAGAGAGATCTGCAGAGTGGATGGCAACACCAACAGCCTGAGGTATCAAGACATTTGTGCTGCCCTTTAAATGAAAAACCACAGGAGTGGTTCAGCAGTATAGCGCTCCTTCTCTTACTTCAGCCTCCACATCAAAGTTTCTGAACGCAAAGAAGGTCAAGGTTCTTCATGATTGGCCAGCCCAGTCACCAGACATGAACAATATTGAGCATGTCTGGGGTAAGATGAAGGAGGAGGCATTAAAGATGAATCCAAAGAATGGATGAACTCTGAGAGTCCTGCAAGAACGCTTTCTTTGCCATTCCAGATGACTTAATTAATATTCATGGGAGTCATACACAATATTAATTATTTTTCCACTGCACCATGACTTTATATTCTATACTGTCATTATTTCTGTTCAGTGACCAAGTCTAAGCAAAGTCAGACCTTACTGTCCTAATTAAATAATTAAAAATCTTGCCTTTAAGCCACTTCTGATACCAAATGATCAACTAGAAGTCAAGTTATTATTTGTTGTTCCTAAAACTTGGATAGTTGCATGAATATTATGTATGACAGTGGGCACATTTCATTTTATGTTGTAATTCTCTAAATATTTTTTTATATTTAAAAAACTTTTATTTCTACATGTATTGTTCCTAATAATGTTTAGCATTTTTCTAATTTAAACAAACAAACAAACAAACAAACAAAAAAGCAAGCAGATTACTGCAATTTATATCATCAGCATGCATTTTTGAACGCAAAATGAACAGTAAAATTTAATTTTACTTCACGTTGTTCAACATAATTTTAGAAAACAACATTTATACATTTAAAGGGATAGTTCATCCAAAAGTTCCTCCCTCAAGTGGTTCGAACCCCTTATACGTTTCTTTTTTATTTCCAGTGAACAGAAAAGAAGATATTTTGAAAAATGTTGTATACCAGTTGTCATTAATTCCATAGTACACTCTCAGAAAAAATGTACACAGTGGTACAAATAATGTTCCTTGAGGAACAGTTTTGTACCTTTGTAAAAATTATACCTTATATGGTACTGAAAAGACCTCTTATGATGCTCCTCTGTGCCTTTTATGGTACAACTGATATGAAGGTACACAATTGTTCTCATGTAAAAGGTACAAAAGTGTTGAACAACTCCTTTATTACAGTATCTATGAAAATAAATATGACTGGAAAGGCAAAGTGGTTTTTATAAATAATTTCCATATTAAAACAAGAATCATCATTTAAAAGTATATGTTTAAAGATACTTATAAACATAAATTTTTAGTCCTACAATACAATAATCCAAAACAACTGGTAAAACATAAAACTATAGGTGTTGAAAACTAAACATTTAAGGCATTTTAATAAATGTTTGGTAAGCATTTTTGACACTGTTAAGGTAAAAAGTGTCTTGTCACTGTGGTGGTACCTTTCACAAAGTATACCATATTGTATCTGCAGGTACATTTTGGTTTCCCACGGTACAAATCATGACCTTAAAAGGTACACATTTGTTTCTTTTCTTAAGGTACAATTCTGTTCCATAAAAAGGTACTGCCCCAGTGACAAGGGTTTGTACCTACTTTGGTACAACATTGCACAATTTTTTCTGAGAGTGTAGAAAACAAAAAATACTACGGAAGGCAATGGAATGGCTACTCATCATTGCATTTCTAGTTTCCATATTTTCCCTGACATTTGCTCTAACCCATCACACCGATGTCAACTCATTACCAGAATGCATAAAAACTGCTGAGACTTTCTCTGCAGCTCCTACACACTCATTCCTGCACCTGTGGAGTGTGACGGTTTCTCCTCTACACTAACTAATCCACAAGCGCATCCTGTTTACAGCGGCCCCTGACAGATGATGGCCATCAGCAGATGTTAATTGGTCCGCACAGCCATGCAAAGAGACAGGAGTCTTTGCACCTCTCCTACGCAAGATATCATCTCCATCTGTTTAAATATTTAACAAGAACTCTGATAACGATCACACTCGGGCGCAGCAGAAGACAGAACGTATAAATCACATCGCGACGCATCCTTCACGCTTTTCGTTGAGGCTTGAATTGGATTTGTCCTGGGCTCACCTTGTGCGTAAGGAGCTGTTGGTGAACGGTCGGCACGTCGCCCCCTACTGGCTTCTGCTTCTCCAGCTCTTCCCTCTTCAGCTGCAGCCAGTTGAGCAGCTCTTGTAAGGACATGTGCATGTGTTTCCACTGATCCATGCCGGCGTCTAGATAGGGCCTGAGGACGGTAATGATAGTTAGACGTCACACTGAATGGTGTTCAATCAAGCAGTCCACCAGAGAGCACTGTACTGTCTGTCATGCTGAAGTTGATTTCGACATAGAAAGGGCTATTGCTGGTGATTTGAATATGAGTGAACATAAACCTTTAACCAGACCCTCTTCAATTCGCTTATCAGTCACATAAAGGGGTTGAGGATGCTACAACAACACTACTGGACTTTGTGACTGGTCACTTGGAGGGTGATAAAACGGTGTGATAATGTTTTGTGGATTTCTCTTCCGCTTTTAACTGTATGCAACCTCATATTTTGGCCGACAGGCTTTTAAAATTTCCAAGCATTGACCTGGGCACGGTATGCTGGCTGGTTAATTTTTTTTAACAGTAAGGCCTCAGAGAACTCGAGTTAATAACACACTGTCTAACTCAGGCCCCGTTTACACTAATGCGTTTTTGTTTTAAAACCCATACGTTTTGCTACAGTTACGCCATCCGTCCACACTACGCCGGAGTTTTCAAGCTCCGAAAATGGAGCGTTTTGGAAACGCTGGAGAGGCTGTTTTCATTCTAAAACGCTGCTGCTCCGTCTCAGTGTGGATGGAGGAAATCGAAGACATCTAAAAAAGGAGGTGTGGCTGCTGGACACAGAAATGGGAGCGTCGTTGACCGCAATATTGTCTGTTTTAGGCGCTATAGTGCAGTTAAACTCTGCCTTTTTTACTACAACAGCTGCATATATTCGCAAGAGGCAAGCTATTGTTCAAGCACTTGCTAATCGCTCGCGTTTCAAGCAGCATAAACCCTATTTAGGACACCGATTTTGGGTTAGCGTTTGTTGACTAACAATAACCAAATGCCGAGCGAGACACATGCTTCCTGTTTATACTTGAACGCGCATGCCCAGAGTGCGCGAATGGTCACATGATATATGTTTTTGGTAGAGTAGTGTGAACAGAGATATGTTCAGAAACGCTAGTGTGGACGCGGATCGTTTTCATGCTAAAACGCTGTTTTAAAACTAAAACGCACTAGTGTAAATGGGGCCTCAGTTTATTGCTCAACAGGTTTTCCACAGGGATGTGTTTTATCACCACTATTGTTTGTATTTAACACTATTGACTGTCAGAGTAAATTTGAATCTAGGTATATAATTAAGTATGCTGATGATTCTGTCATTGTCAGTCTTTTGCTTGATCCTGAGGAGGGTCATGGCTAGGCCCACACGGAATCTGTCTGCGCAGATTTCCACAGATTTTTAGCCCATCATTGATTCTGTTTATTTACTTGAGTAAATGTGTGTAAATTTATATTTATTCAGTTTTTTAATTAATTTCACTAATAATATTGACTAATATGAAAATATTCATATGATTTATGTACAATACAGTTTGTAATGTAATATTTAATGTCTTTTAGTAGATATAGTATATGAGAGGCTTGCTTTGTTTACCAAATAAAGTGGATCTAATTGGATTTGCATTGTGAAAATTAAATAAATGTTAAAAATGTATAAATTTTTATTTCATATATTAGGGTTTAAGTTATGATACTTCCAAAATCATTCCGCATAAATCTGCAGATTTTTAACAAACTTCTCCGGAGAAATAGCAAAAAATGTCCGCAGATTCCGTCTGGCCCTAGTCATGGCCCAGTGTTGGACAACTTTGTTGCTTAAAGAAGGCTATAAATAAGGCCAAATATAAATATGTCCATTTTAGCAGATGAGAACCACCCACTTTATTTAAAGTTTTACCTCATGCCATCAGGCAGAAGGTATGCTTATTCTAGACGGGCAAGGTCAAACAGATATTTGTATTCATTTGTTCCAACTGCAGTTGGGTTACTTAACAAGCTTTAAGTTTTTTTTTCCCCCTCTATGATCATGATCAAATTTATTGTTTACTGGTATTTTTATGTTGTTGAGTGTGACTTGTTGCTGTCAACTGTCGGTTATTGCTGTAAACCTAATTGCCCTTCGTCCCCAGACGTTCTAATCTAATC
Source organism: Danio albolineatus (assembly GCA_903798035.1). Taxonomy (NCBI): domain Eukaryota; kingdom Metazoa; phylum Chordata; class Actinopteri; order Cypriniformes; family Danionidae; genus Danio; species Danio albolineatus. The sequence goes on from CAIGQQ010038154.1 coordinate 11,715,668, forward strand.
TAATCAGGTTTTTATACTTAAAGGGATAGTTCACCCAATTTGATTCTGCCATCATTTACATTTTGCTAGTCCTCCCCGCCCACTGTTCCCACGTGCCTGTCAGTGTGCCTCGATCTCCACTCTCAGCTGCCTCAGACAACAGACAGACATGAAGGAAGCAGATTTCACGTAACGTTTGGGTGACTGTGGTGATGAAGTAAAGCAGAAGTAAATCGCTGTAATTCATTAAAATGCTCTGTTTTAAAACATGTTAAATTTGTGAAACTCTTGATCACATTTGATGATGACTGATGACCTTAGCGAACTGAACAGATATTTTAATCCCGGTTGCTTTGCACACGTCCTGTCTTGTTACTATATTACTACGAGACATGTTAATGTGCAGCTGTCAATCAATTCGGTGGGCAGGGAAACCGCACTCCTATGTCAAGTTGCGGTCGGCCTCAAAATGGGAGGGATTTGGATGCTATTTTAACGTCAGGAAAAAAAAAAAAAAAAAGAGACTTATTGGCTGTTTCTCAATATGCGTTCTTCAGCGGTCTTGCGTCCTCGTGTTCTCGTGTAACGTCATCATCAGCTGCCAAAGTTTAGTTCCAATACTCAAGACCGCAAGAACGGAGGACGCATGAAAGCTCCCGGATGTGTTCTCGGTATCGAGGACGCACCGATGCAGACTTGAGCACCGAACTTACTCTCAAAGTCCCAGAATTCATTGCAACTGGAGGTAGGAAGCACAGCATTTTATTCAATAAGTTCAGAGAGCGATGTACTTATTTACATCTTATTTACATCTTTAAAAATCTGCTTATTTACATCCTATGTACTTATTTACGAGTTTCCCTAAATGAGACGGTGAAAGTAAACATTAACGTGAAAATCTGAATAAAGGCATAAACACATTAAAGGTGTTTATTTGTTAAAATTCGTATTAAAATCTGTTTTATTTGTGATGTGCAGCGTATATTTGTAAAGTCTTTATGCAGAGTATATATTGTGAAACATGGGGAAACAATAAATCGTATGAATGCTGTAATGTTTAAATAATTTTCGGTTAAAGATACGTGAGGGTCATGTGACCATCAGGAAGAACGCAGCATCTCATTCCTCAGAGGACGCGTTCTCTGTCCCTCGCGGTCTCCCGAGTTTGTTCTTCCGATGTGACCTGGCAAGACCGGTCTCCACAAGAACACAAGTCCGTTCTCTGCTTTCTTGGAATTGGGAAACAGCCATTGTCTTTATATCACCCCAATATGACTGTGCACACACTATATCTACACACAGTTCTGTCCAAACAGCTTAAAAAGATGATTGTCACCATGGGCGCCCTTTAAGGGGTAATGTTATTCACCTTAAAATGGTTTTAAATTAAAAATTGCTTTTATTCTAGCCGAAATAAAACATATCAGACATTCTCCAGAAGAAAAAAATATTATAGGAACTACTGTGAAAAATTCTTTGCTCTGTTGAACATCATTTGGGAAATTTTGGAAAAAGAAACAAATTCACAGGAGGGATAGTAATTTTGGCTTCAACTCTACATGTATCATCAGGAGCCACGGATATTAATTCTGTTTTACCTTTATATGTTTTTTTTTAACTACAAAAGAGTTGGTATCTATTGACTTGAATTTTATAAATCACTAATGACCAGTCTCACCTAAAAATCCTCTTCAATGATCAAACCTACATCTTGTATGACCGGAGGGGGAGTAAATTAACAGCAAATTTCCATTTTGGGGGTGATATATCCACTTCTGCTTTAAATACGGAGTCAAATAAATGCAGTAGTTTGCACACAGGCCTGGGGCTTGTAAATGATCACGTTATTTTTCAAAGCTGATCTCTGCTCGGCGTGAAATCTTCCCCAGGTTAAATATAGATGATTAATTGGTCGTACCTTATACTCATAACTTTGTTGCACAACTCATGCCAGCGCTGCCCCATGTCATCAAGCCGTTTTTGTAGCACCACAGCATTGTCCGTTCCCTCCAGAGACGACACAATACGCTGTCCATTTTCATCTAATGAATGGTACGTCTCCCGGTGAGCATCAATCTCTGCCTGGAGATCCTGCCATGATTAAAAGAGATCGCAGACATACGACTTTCAGTTTGCTGCATGATTAGGGGTAAACAAATAGTTTCTTGATCTTCCCTTGAAACGTGTTTCATCTGTGTAAATGTTGATGTGGTTTTGGAACAGTTTGCGCTCAATTTATTTAACACATAAAAACAGCAGTAATAACAGTTACATATACTGTACAAATAATAGAACGTATTATGTGCATCTATCATATTACTTTCAGTATCACTGAGGTTTATTATTGTAATTATTTTAAGTTTGTTGTTTTGGTGTTTTTCTTGATTTTTAAAAATTTTAAGCTCAAATGATTTAAAACAATAACACACAAAAATAATGTAACATATGATATGCATATTTGACATACTATTGTGTTAATTTTAGTATCACTGGAATTTCTTGAGGCATTTATTATTGTATTTTATTTAAACTTGTTGTTCTGGTATTTTGCATTTTTTATAAATATTTTTGGCTCAAATATCTTAGAACAGTAACAAAACAATAATTAAACACATTATACGGATATATTTTATATATCATTGTGTGATTTTTAGTATATTGAGAATAATTGAGACATTTATTATTGTAAGTGTTTATTTAAATTAGCTTTTTTGGTATTTTCCGTTATTTATACATACTTTTTCCTCAAATCATTACATATTATATGCATGCATTATATATCATTGTGTTACTTTTAGTATTACTGAAATTTATTAAAACATTTTTTTTTGTAAATATTTTTGGCTCAAATATCTTAGAACAGTAACACATAACAATAACTGAACATATTATATGCATATATTTGATATATTATAGTGTTATTTTTTTAGTATCACTGGTATTTATTGAGACGTTTATTATTAAACCTGTTGTTTTGGTATTTTCCTTTTTTTGAAAATATATTTTTCACTCAAATTATTCAGAACAGTAACATATAAATTTTTTTAACGTATTATGTGCATGCATTATATTTCATTGTGTTATTTTTACTGAGATTTATTAAAACATTTTTATTGTATTTTTTAATACAATTTTTTTTGTAAAGTTGTTGTTTTTGCTATTTTGCATTTTTTATAAAGATTTTTTCACTCGAATATCTTAGAACAGTAACACATAAATAATAGTTGAACATATTTTATGCATATATTTGATATACTATAGTGTTATTGTTAGTATATTGAGATGTTTATTATTGTAATTGTTTTTTTAAATCTGTTGTTTTTGTATTTTTCATTATTTATAAAAAAAAATATTTAGATTATGTAGAACAGTAATACATAAAAATTATTTAACATATTATATGCATGCATTATATATTAGAGTGCTATTTTCAATATCACTAGGATTTATTGAGACGTTTATTATTGTATGTGTTTATTTAAATTAGTTGTTTTGGTATTTTCCTTCTAAATATTTTTTGCTCTAATTATTTAAACAGTAGCACATAAAGAATTATTTTATGTATTATATTTTACAGCTTTTCTTTAGTATCACAGATTTGTTGAGACGTTTATTATTGTAATTAGTTTATTTGTTTTTTCATATTTTTCATTATTTATAACTATTTTTCACTCAAATTAAATAAAAAAAGTGACACACAAAAATTATTTAACCTATTATATGCATATGTTATATAATTTATATTTATTGAGACGTTTATTATTGTATTTGTTTATGTGTCTATAAATTCTTTCACTCTATTAAAAAAACATTAACACAAAAATAATTTAACCTATGATATGCATATATAATATTTGTATATTATATTAGATTTATTGAGACATTTATTATTGTTTATTCAAATTTGTTATTTTGTTATTTTCCTTCAAAATATTTTTTGCTCAAACTATTTAAACAGTAACATATAAAAATAATTTAATGTATTATTTGCATGTATTATATAATAGTGTTATTTTTAGAATCTCTGAGATGTATTGGGGTGTTTATTAATGGATCTTTTTATTTATAAGTTGCTGTTTTGGTATTTTCCATTATTTATAAATATTTTTCTCTCAAATTATTTCAAACAGTAACACATAAAAATAATTCATCCTATTACATGCATATATTCTATATATATATATATATA
>CAIGQQ010038154.1:11729835-11741203 GCA_903798035.1 Danio albolineatus
AAGAAAGAAAGAAAGAAAGAAAGAAAGAAAGAAAGAAAGAAAGAAAGGAGAAAGAAAGAAAGAAAGAAAGAAAGAAAGAAAGAAAGAAAGAAAGAAAAATGGATGGATGGATAAGAAAATGGATGGATTGATGGATATAAATTTGGGTGATTTTTGGACAGTTATCATACATTATTTTGTCAGATTAGCTTCAGGTTTGACTGACTCATCTAATGTACACATACAAATATAATACTGTATAGAATATTAATTAAAAAAAAATAATTATGATCTTTCCCCAGTAATATTATTTTTAATAGCCGTGACAAATACTACTGGACATTTTTTTCCCATTTTTTAATTGTCCTTATTTTATACTCCTACTATTGTATTATTTTTATTTAAATAAGCATACATTAACATGTACATATATTCTTATGGGGTGGCATGGTGGCTCAGTGGTTAGCACTGTTGCCTCACAGCAAGAAGGTTGCTGGTTCGAGCTTCAACTAGGTCAGTTGATATTTCTTTGTGGAGTTTGTATGTTCTTCCCGTGTGGGTTTCCCCCACAGTCCAAAGACACCCGCTACAGGTGATGTGGATGAGCTAAATTGGCCGTAGTGTATGAGGATGAGGGTATGGTTGTTTCCCAGTACTGGGTTGCAGCAGGAAAGGCATCCGCTGTCTAAAACATATGCCAGAATAGTTGGCGGTTCATTCCATTGTGGCGACTCCTGATAAATAAGGGATTAAGCTGAAGTAAAATGAATGAATAAACATATTCTTATGTTAAATAATAGAAATGTAGTCATTAAAGTTACATTAGCAATGCATTAGCAATGACTAAAATAGAACAGATCATAAATGAACACATAAATAAACAAAAAGCATTAGTTTCTTTGAACAATCATCAATCTTTAACCTTAATATAGAGTTATTTCTGTTATAGTTTTGTAATACAACATTAATAAATAAGAATATGATTTTTCCATTAAGTAATAACAAAAGCAGAGCAATAGATCCTAAACAAATGCTTCATAATCATTCATTCATTCATTCATTCATTTATTCATTCATTTTCTTGTCGGCTTAGTCCCTTTATTAATCTGGGGTCGCCACAGCGGAATGATCCGCCAACTTATCCAGCATTTGTTTTACACAGCGGATGCCCTTCCAGCCGCAACCCATCTCTGGGAAATGCTTCATAATCATTGTGCAATCAAAATCAATTGAGTCAGGCCGAGCCCAAGTTAACCAGTCAAAAACAATCTGAAATCACACACACTATAGTACAGATGTACACATTCTCTCATAATTCCAGCAACCGAAAGAACTAATGATTTCCTGAACTCATTAGTTCCAGAGAAGTGAAACTCGTGTCCTGATGGGAGAAGCTACGATGAGAGCAGCAAACTACGAAGATGATGCTGGGAGTCTAATTAAACACACTGTCTTTGTCATCTCAATGACTCCCTTGGTGCAAATTCTGAGACAAAATGACATCAGTGACTTTGCGACAGTTTATTAATTTTATTATTTTCCTTAAATACTTTATTAAAAAGGTCAAACTATACATTATAACAATGTAAAACTTTTCCTCAGCCTTTGAAAAACTTTATTTGAAACCCTATAAAAGTCAAACTCATTAGCCCTACTGTGATTTTATTTTTTTTCTTTGTCAAATATTTCCTAAATGATGTTTAACAAAGCAAGGTACAATAAAAGCAACAATAGCCATACAATATCAGCTACAATTTAAGCAGTCAATTTTAAGGTCAATATTAATAGCCCCTATAAGAAATAATTTTTGTTGTTTTGATTGTCTTCAGAACAAACCATCCTTATACAATGGTTTGCCTAATTAAATCAGAAAAACTTGGGACAGTATGGAAAACACAAATAAAAAAGAAAGTAGTAATTTCTAAATTTATTTTGACTTGTATTTCAATGCAGACAATCTGCTTGTTAAGTGTGATGTCACGCGAAGCGGCTTCCGGGTCCAAGCGCTCTATCAGATTGTGTGGGGAGACTCATCAAATGGTAATAATGAATGTTTACAAAGTGATGTAATACTTTCGAAAATCACGATTGCGATATATATACATTCATGCCTAATATTTGATGGCTAGAAAGTGATTAATTTTTTAAAAATTGTTTAAATATTGGTGTTTATGATGCAGCAAGCCCAGAGACTGATGTGATTTTATATAAAATTCACTTTAATGTGTGATAGGACCAGTGTTGGGTAAGTTACTTTAAAAAAGTAATTAATTAATAATTACTTAATCAATATTGTATTTAAAATACTTTTCTAATTACAGTGTCTGAAAGGTAACTTAATTACTCAATAAGTAACTTAACTAAATACTTCTTGAAATCCCTATAAACCTTGAGTGGACAAATAATCAAAATTTAACTCCGTAAATAATAAATATTTAGATGAAACATATGAGTCAAACATGAAATAGTTTAGCCTTTTAGTTTTCTGAATCATCTTTATTATATTCTATTTTTTTAAAAATCTATAATAATTACATGCATAATCATTTTTAGTATGCAATGTAACCTTCTTAAATATTATTCTGCATATCTATCGATCAGGCAGGATCATGCAATCTTTACAAAAAAAGCATTATTTTTCGCGGTATTAGAATGAAAGCCCGTGCAGTATGATCGGAAGTGGACAAAAGGCTTCAGATTTATACGGCATGTTTTTGAACTGGATTGTGTCTCTCTTGTTTACCTGTGATCCGATCGAGCAAAAGGTGTCTTATTACTCTGTAAACAGAGCAGCATCAGTCATGTTTAATTCGCCGACTCCCTCTGTCACATATGCGTAGTCATCCTAGCCTTTCTCATAGTAATCTTTATGAACCAGCCCATGTAAGGTGCGCGATAGCCTTGAAAAAGCCGCGCGCTACAGCACGCAGGCGCGCAATGAGGAAAAATAAATTGATTAATACTGTAATGTTCTTGTCTGGGAATATTTTCATTTCGTAAAACAGCCACTCGCTTCAGGTGAGTCCGACATCTTCCGCTTTATGACTAGCAGCAAACTGGCGCGTGGCGCTATCACATGCATCTGCACTACGATGATTTTAAAGCGCCAGAGTTTACTTTTACCTTTAGAACATAAATTAATACAATTGTGTAAGATTATTCAGCGAGTTTACTTATTTTACAATGTAATGCAAGTACATTATAAGTAACTGTAATTAAAATACGTAAAAATGAACACTAATTAGTTACTTTACTTTTTCAGTGGAAAAGTAATTTAATTACAGTATTGTGTTACAGTAACGCGTTACACCCAACACTGGATAGGACTAAAAAGTGGTCATAAACAAACATTTTCTCAATTCAAATGAGTAGTGGCTTGGACCCGGAAACAGTATTCCATACGTCACCGATACGTCACGACTTAACAAGCAGATACGAACAAACATTATTTAATGTGTTCCTCATGATTTTTATGATTTTTTCAAAATAAATACGTATTTGGTTCTTACAACACACTTCAAAAAAAGGACAGGAGCAATTTAGGGCTAGTAATCAAGTAAACTGGTTAAATAACGATGTGATTCGAAACTGGTGATGTCAACAGGTGATTGTAATTATGACAAAAGCAGCATCCAAGAAAGGTCTAGTCCTTTGGGAGCAAAGATGGGTTGAGGATTGTCATGTTTCCAACAAATAGGTGAGAAATTTATTAAAATGTTTAAAAACCGTGTTATTCGAAGAAAGACAGGAAGAAATTTGGATATTTCACCGTAACAGTGCATAACATAATTAAAAGATTCAAAGAATCTGGAGGAATTTCAGTGAACAAGAACAAGGACGCAAGCCTAAGCTGAACAACCGTGATCTCCGATCCCTTAAGTAGCACTGCATCAAGAATTCTCATTCATCTATAAGCGGTATCACTACATGAGCTCAGGGCTACTTTGGCAAACCTTTGTCAAGTACCACAATACGTAGTTACATCCACAAACGCCAGTGAAAACTGTACTGAAGTGCTGTTGACTTCTCTGGGCTCAGGCAAATGGACCATTACAAAGTGAAAACATGTACTGTGGTCTGATTAATAAGTTTTTCAGGTTTTTTGGGAGAAATGATGCTCCAGACCAAAGAGGAAAAGATTTTTACCAGCAACAAGTCTAAAAGCCAGTCTGTCATGGTATGGGGTTGTGTTAGTGCTCTTGGCACAGGTAACTTGAACTTGTGTGATGGCACCATTAATGCTTAAAAATACATAGAAATTTTAGAGCACATACGCTGCCTTCTTTTCCAGGGGCATCCAAGTATATTTTAACAAGACAATGCAAAACCACATTCTGCACACAATACAAAGTTCTGGCTGTGGAGGAAGAGGATTCAGCTATTTGACTGGCCTGCCTGCAGTCCCAACCTGTCTCTGATAGAGAATGTCTGCTGCATTTTAAAGCACAAAATGAGACGAAGAACCAAAATATGTGTTTATTAAAAAAATCATGAGGAACACATTAAATAATGTTTGTTATATTGTCTGCAATTAAATATAAGACAAAGTAAACTTAGAAATCACAACTATTTGTTTTAATTTGGTTTTCCATACTGTCCCAAGTGTCTTGAAAAACATCTAATAAAATATTATGTACTGTCATCATGGCAAACAAAAGAAATCAGTCATTAGAATTTATCATTAAAACCATTACATTCAGAAATGTGTTGAAAAGAATCTTCTTTTAGTAAAACTGGGAATTGGGAAAAATATACAGAGGGGCTAATAATTTAATTTAAAATTAATAATAAAGACTTCAACTGTATCATTACACTGCCTTGAGATAAAAATTACTGCATGAAGCTGAAATAAGACACACGGCAGTATTATGGCAGCGGGACCATGGATAGTGAACATATGTGCTGGATCACGTCTGTCAGATTACCTTTGGGTCCACTGCAGTAGGCGACTGCTCAAGCTGGGTCTTTGTATTGGAGGCCCAAATTGAGAGTTTGGAGAGCTGTTCTTGGTACAAAGACAAATCCCTGAGGAGATCCTCGATTTGTCTCTGCTTCTCAGGAAGATCAGTGGACACCTTTGGAGGAATAAGAAAACATTTAGAGCTTTTCGGTAAATCACAGGAGGGGGAATCTTACAAAAACCCTTCTAAATCATACTAGTTTAAATTATGAAGACATTAAAATATTAGAACAGAACAACAGAATTTAAGGTCATGCATGTTTTCATTAGTTAATATATTCACTAACATGAGCTAATTATGACCAATAGTTGTGTTAATCATAGTTCAACATTTACTAATGCATTATTAACATCCAAATTCAAGTTTGTTCACATTAGTTATTGACCTGTGAGTTAATATGAACTAACAATGATCAGCTGCATTTTCATTAACTAATGTTATCTAACATGAAGAAATCAATGTAATCAATGAATTGTTCATGTTAGAAAATGCATTAACATTAATTAATACAACCTTTTTGGGAGGTGTTACTGAATATAATAAATAAAACAAGACTAACTGTTAATTCATCAAGGATATAAAAGCTATTTTTGGGGGGTTTTGGATGGACACATTGTCTGGGAGAAAAAATTAAATGCTTGAGATGAATATTGTAAACAAATTGGATTAACGAAGCAGACACTGACTTAAGTTCTGTATGATTGGTGTCCAGTGTTGGGGGTAACGCATTACAAGTACGTAATAATATTACTTTTCTAACAATAACCTTTCTAACAATCTTACTTTTTGATGCATTACTTTAAGAAATTAAGTGATAATATTTGAGTTACTTTTTAGTGTAATTAATTAGCTTTAAAAAAATTAATTGCTGAATGAAAATTAAAGTAGTCACAATCAATCATGCAGTCAATGAGAGAATGTGTTCAATGTTTTGAATGCATCAGAGAATAGTAAAAGGGGATTGTCTCAATGGACAGTGAATTTTCTTAAGACAAATAGTACAAAAGTAGCAGACATATTGCATTAAACTTTCAATAATCTGTACAGTGCTCAAAATAATTGAGTACAGCCCACTTTGAAAATAAAATAATATTTTCATCCATTTCTCAGTGAATATAGGCAGTGTTTTGGTGCATTAAAACAAAACAGATTTATTAAACAGATATATTTATTTAAATAATATTTTAGTCACCGAACAAATTTAGAAATAGAAAGATAATACAATTAAATTCACGCAAAATATTGCAAAAAAAAAAAAAAAACCCTACAAAAATTCAACTCAATTTTTTCTTTTTGCTTCTCTTGATTTAAATTTTTCTTTTTTGTATTTAATATTTTTCTATAACAAATAAACGTGGGTGTACTAGTTTTTAGGCTGTTATTTTGTTAGATAAGCTTCAGATTTGGGCCCAGGACTTACTAATCTAATGTATATGCACAAATATAATATTGCATAGCTTCCTATTAAAAATATGAATTTAAAAGATTTGTGAGGGCTGTACTTATATATGATGAGCACTGTATATATGTATAGCTCTAAGATCAGGAAGTTCTCAGATAAGATTATCCTAAAATATATATTTAGGTATAATTAAGGTAAATGTAGTTTATACAGTGTGTTGTTAATTGCAGAGCTCCTCTATTTAAAAAAAGAAAGAAAGAAAACAAATTTTGAAAGTGATCAAGCCTCAGACAGGTAAAAAAAAGTAATGCTAAAGTAACTCAAAAGTAACGTAACACAAGACTTTTCATAAAAAGTAACTAAGTAATGCGTCTAGTCACTTTTTCAGGGAGTAACTCAACATTGTAATTCATTACTTTCAAAAATAACATTCCCCAGCACTGTTGGTGTCATATCATTAAGTCATTATAAAATCACTAAGAACAATAAGTCAACCTTTTTTCATCCTGAACAATACTTCATACAAGACTAACCGTTTTATGACACAATTTCAAGTTACTTTTGTGTTTTACTTTTCACATTTTTACATTTTCCTAGTCTAATGTGAATCAGGACCTTGGGGTGGTAGTTAGTTGGTAGAGGCTGTAGCGCTACGCTAATGACTGTTTAACTGAATGAGTTACATTGTACACAGAGTTATTCTGTACTTCCATTCACAGCTTTAAGTCAGTAATCTAAAATTTAAATCACAGGTTAAAGTTCATCTAAGATTGCTGACATGATCTTCTACAGTACGAGTGCTCCAGTCAGAACTTCCATTAGCAGCATTTAACTCAGGATCACACAGACTGCATGTGAGTTAGCCACGCCCACTTATTTACATGTTGCGGTTTACACATGTAACCCTGCCCTGGGATCGATCTGCCAATTCTCTGCTACTTACTCCTCTGCAAAGTACTTCACTAGCTGGCCTCTCTTACACTCACCCTCTAAACCTCACTCACATCCGGATCACGGCACCAATGTAACCCTGCCGGTCCTACACTACCAAACCAGCTCGGAGCTGGGATCGAACAATTCTCTGCATGGTAGTCGGTTGCTCTAAGAAAAAGGCTAAAGACCATGGCCCCTAGCGTCTGTCCTCAGAGCCCCTTTTAGAGGTCAGAGGAGTGAGGTTTACTTGCACAGTACTTCACTTGCTGGACTCTGTTACACTCACCCCCTAAACCTCACTTACATCCGGGTCACGGCACCAACGTAACCCTGCTGGTCCTACACTACCCAACTAGCTCTGAGCTGGGATCGAACTAGTTCTCCGCATGGGGGTCGGTTGTTCATTAGTTGACCTCTGTTGCACACACAATAAAATAAAGAAAAATCGGGAGAAAATTTAGTCAGCATTAACGATATATACCATCATACAGCCCTACATTCACCCATTGACTTCCTTAGTCAACGCTAGCTACATAGCTATTAGCTAATCTTGCCCATCTACGATAACTTAAATCTCACAATTAAATCATAATGCCCTCATTAGGCTGTTAACAAAAAATGGCACTTGCGGTTATAATGCCAAGGTCACAATATCATTGAATTTAATGGGCCTGAGAGATCAAACCGTGGAGAAGGAAAGAAATGGTTTCGATTACCTTCGCCCAGCGCATGTTGATAACCTTTAGTTGCTTCTCCAATGGTTTGACTTTATCAGCAGGGAGAGATGAGCCTTTGCTGTTGATCTGATGAAGAGCTTGCTTCCTGCTCGGGAGTTCCACCACCCGGGCCTGAAGATTTTCACACACACACACAAAAACACATTAATTATACGCTTATCTTTGTGACTCTTTTTTGGTGATTCGCCTCATGGGAGAATTTGAATATTTGAGGGGACATATTATGCCCCGTTTTTGTTAGATGAAAAAAAAAATCCCTGGTGTCTAAAGTTATAGCTCAAAATACCTCACAGATCATCGGTTAATGCTTGTCAAATTTGTCCCTATTTAAGTCTGATCAAAGGTTAATCTAAGCTAAGGTGTGACTTACAATTTTATTGGCTCCCTCAGATGTGTTACTAACTGAATAATTCATGAATACTCCGTTTTGGCCTAAACCATTTTTATGGAGAGGTAAAGTGTAGATATTTGCAAAACCTACATAATCAAGTCACGTTTCTGTGGTTTTCTTTAAAACATCTGCATAAAATTCATTCATTCATTCATTCATTTTCTTGTCGGCTTAGTCCCTTTATTAATACGGGGTCGCCACAGCGGAATGAACCGCCAACTTATGCAGCATTTGTTTTACACAGCGGATGCCCTTCCAGCCGCAACCCATCTCTGGGAAACATCCATACATTCTCATTCACTCTCATACACTACGGACAATTTAGCTTACCCAATTCACCTGTACCGCATATCTTTGGACTTGTGGGGGAAACCGGAGCACCCGGAGGAAACCCACGCAACCACAAGGAGAACATGCAAACTCCACACAGAAATGCCAACTGACCCAGCCGGGGCTCGAACCAGCGACCTTCTTGCTGTGAGGCGAACGTGCTATTCACTACGCCACTGTGGCGCCGCGCATAAAATCCATATTAATCATATTAGAAATAGTGGGGCCCCCTGGGAAAACATAATTGTCCCCACAATTCAACCCACAAGCAACAGTCCTGACTAGCATTCTTCAGAAACAGAGGTTTCTTGGTGAACTAGACTGAAATAAAACATATTTAGTACAAATATATAATACTTTTAGCAACATCCTTTATTCCTTTCATAAAAATCAATCACAACGTCCTCAGCGGTTCACATAGTACAACAGGCCAACAACAGAAAACTTACATTTGCGTACAGACATTTTGGAGACACTTTTGCCGAATCGACTTATAATTGAGGAGGCATACAGTACAGCAAATGAATTAAATGGTAGAGTTAGGGAGTGTTGTTGTTTTTTTAAGAGGGGAGTGAAGTGTTTCTACAGGTGGTTTGTCAAACCAACTCACCTCTGTGAAGTACATTTCATAATTACATAGTGACTTGTCTGTGTGTGTGTAAGAATCATACCTGTCAACCAGGGATTTTCCCGTATTTTACAGTTCTATCCGGCTATCATCTCGTAAATGTATTTTCCTGTATTTCTCCTGTATTTTCTGTCTTTCTCTGAAGGGTGACAATAAACATTAAAGAGCCGATCCTCCCTATACGCAACCTTTACCGCTGAACCACCAGGGGCCGCCCATTACTCTAAATGTGAGTCCGTTCTGTGCTTTAATTTTATTTAGGCAAGACACACTTTGAAATAAATATTAAAACGGCGGGATTCCTTTTCCTTTTCATTACAGGTGCCGTCACCTCATACTACAGTTTCTCAGGAAATCTTGACCAATGAAATGCTCTTAAGTATCTGACATGCCCCACCCCCTTTAAGACACATCTTATTTGCTTTTCATTTGATGCGCTTAAGCTTAACCACTCTCACTGGCAGAGTTAGGCATGGGATGATAATCGTTTTCAAGGTATACCGCGGTTTGGAAAAGTCAAGGTTTTCATACCGCCAAAATTTTCTACTATACCATTCCTAAGGTATGAGTAAGATTTTTATTTACTTTTTTTTTTTTTTTGGTGTAAATTGGAAAGACATCTGTGTTTCTGAAACAAATGAAGACAGCAGAAGTCAATGATTCACTTGAATTATTTAGCCTGACATGTTTACTGCTCCAAAATATTTTAAATGTTTCTCAAAATAAAATATATTGTGTTCAAAGGTGAAAAAGGGTTTTGTTTTTTTAGCCACACATTTAAAAATAATATATTTTAGAGCAGTAATCACAACACCGTCATACCGTGAAACCGAGATTTTTTTGTCCAAGGTTATCACACCGTCAGAATCTTATACCGGCCCATGCCTAGGCAGAGTTGCAGTAAAACAAATCACTATTGGCTGTTTTTTAGAAAAGGGGACAAGCAACACTAACTCCCACCCTCTATTTGTGTTTCTGTTTAGATTACGTCAAGCATTGAATAAAAAAAATGCACATTTCAAAGCACTTCACGGCATCTTTAAATAATAAGATCCTATTGTACACGTCATTAGGCGATGGAAATCTGAACGGAGCATTTTTCCACATGCTTGCAGAAAAAGGTTTATTAAAACATAATAACTGGGATGCCCTTTTTCACAATTTTGTCAACTGGTTCATGCACAAGGGACACAATTACAGCCTCTAAGCATGGAAAAAGTCAGAATTTCATGATATGTCTCTTTTAATACGGAGCTAAAAGCACCAGTTTCCCCCATCCTGTGAGCTAATAGTATCTCCTATTTTAATGAAAGTGATTTGTACCTTGACTTTTTCTAATGTTGCACTGAGCTGTTCCTTGCGACCCGCTTCCACAGGAAGTGCAGCCACAGCCTCCGCATCATCCAGCCAGGATTGGAACTCCCCCATGTCTTCATTTAACTCGGCGAGAAGTATTTTTGCCCCTGCAGACCTAAAACACGCAGCAGCCGTATTTATGCATTCCATCAAAATAAGGACAAAAGAGGGCAATTATGTAGGTGTTTTGCTGCTCAAATTGAATTATGCTAAGATATTCAAACATGCGTGGCATCTCGCACAAGCTGCATCCTGAATTTTTTTTTACACACCGTCTCTTGATCTCAGTGAGCTGGTTGGACACTTTGGCCCAGCGGGAGTTGATCGAGGCGAGCTGCTGTTTAATGTGGTCCCTGTCGTCTTTACTGCACTGTGGACTCAGATCAGTCCCAAGAGCATTGAGTCCCTTCACTGCTGCTTCCTGCTTCTCCAAACCCGCCTGAAGCTCCTGGGAAAGCAGAATAATGGCGCAGTATAGATGGCCTGAAAACTAATCTAGCATGACTTATTGCCTGTTGAAAAAAAATCAGCTAACACTTCCTATGAAGCCGGTATATAATGCTTTATTATTCTAAATCATTATTGTTTATAGTTTAATACATTTTTATATTATATTATATTATATTATATTATATTATATTATATTATATT
>CAIGQQ010038154.1:11747458-11758646 GCA_903798035.1 Danio albolineatus
TATTATTATTATTTTATTTATTTGCAATAAACAGCTATAAATCACAAAGTCTTAGAGACACTTTAGGTGGAGATTTACACTTCAGGGGAATTCTTCTAGCTATTAATGTTACAAAAGGCATATTCTTGGTCTTTAGCAATACTGTATGTTGTCACTTGTGACTCCAACAAAAAAAAAGCCATTACTGGGATGGGGTGAATTCTTCAATTAAATGCAGAGTTTAAAATCCCCTGGCTGTAGTTTTGACCATGCTTCTAACAGACCAGAACAGAAGCTCCTCATTTTTATTCTAAATTTGACTGGGTCTCTGACTTGAATCATAAAAAAGCAGTTTCGCCCTTACACTGACCTTATGATTATCTTTAATGCCAGATGACTTTACTAGTACAGGGTTTCATTTCAGATATACCTAATCCTACAATCTGACTGTGTGATATGGATGTCCTTTCAGAACCAACAAAAGAAGCGGATCCCAGAAACATTTCATATTCTACTGTATATAAAACTGCACAGAATCAACTGGTACCTGTTTCACTAATCACTGCACAATTGTTTTAGGCATAGATTAACTCTTCAAGCATGAAAGAAAATGTACTGAGGTGAGATGTATTCAATTAATTTATTATCTCATTTTTAAGGAAAAGGTGTCGTTTATAGAATGAATTCCAACATAAAATTTTAGTTATTTTAGAAGTGTAATCAACCTGACATTACATACAGTCGAAGTCAAATTTATTTGCCCTCCTGTGAATGTTTTATCAGAGCAAGGAATTTCCTGTGTTGGGTGTGCGTCTCTTTCCTTTCCCTCATGTGCTCTCTCTCTTTTTCTCTCTCTTTCTCCTGCTCTTTCTCTCTCCACAGGCCGCGCCCTAATTACATCAAAGACGTGGCCTGGGATTGGCTGGAGTGACCCAGGGAGTCTTTTACAAAGTGGAAAAGGTGTGGAGCTAAAAGTAGAGCGAGTTGGTTGGCGAGTTGTTTGGCGTTTGGTGTAGTAGAAAAATAATTGCAAGTGTTGTTTTTGATTGTGTTTTCCCGTTGTGTGTGTGTACATTTTGTTTGTTGTTTATCCATATATTTTGTTTGTTATTTATCCATCCCGTGTCCCCCCGTATACACGGTGAGAAGCAGTAGGGGTTGGACGCCACACTTTTCTTTTCTTTTCTGTAAATATTTTCGGTCCCACTTTAAATTAAGTGGCCTTAACTACTATGTACTTACATGCAAATATAATTACAATGTACTTACTGTGTTCATAATGTATTGCAGAACACTTCTGTTGCTCTTGAGGATGGATATGGGTACGGTTAGAGACAGGTTTGATGGTATGGGTAGGTTTAAGGGTGGGTTAAGGTGTAAAGGATGGTTATCAGTGTAAATACAGATGTAATTAATTACAGAAATTAATTACAGATGTCATTACATGCAGGTATTTAATCAAGCATAAGTACAATGTATAAACATGTATTTACACAATGAGTGCAATATAACTTATTATTAATTATAGTGTAAGTACATAGTAGTTAAGGCAATTTAATATAAAGTGGGACCATATTTTCTTTTGTTTTCATATATAGTTAAGGACACAGGAGTAGTTTTGCATTTTCAATCATTCATTCATTTTCTTTTCGGCTTAGTACCTTTATTAATCAGGGGTTGCCACAGTGGAATGAACTGCCAACTTATCCAGCATATGTTTTAATCAGCTAGGAAAACTCCCATACACCTTTTGCATTCACACATATACACTACGGCAAATTTAAGTTTATTCAATTCACCTTTAGTGCATGTCTTTTGACTGTGGGGGAAACCGGAGCACCCTGAGGAAACCAACGCGAACACTGGCAAACTCCATACGGAAATGCCAACTGACCCAATTGGGTTTGAACCAGCAACCTTCTTAGCGTGAGATGATTGTGCCGCCCACTGCGCCACCGTGACACCTTGTTTTGTATTTTTATTTCTGATTTAGGTGTTAAGTTTTATTTGGGTGTTTAGGTAGGGGATATTTTATTTGTTTATTATATTTCTGTGGGTCCTCTCTGAGGAATTTGGCTTCGCATTTTGGGTGAGAAAAAAAAAAAGACAAATAAATGGACCCGACTCCAAGGGTTCTTAAAAGTGATTTTATTTGTCCAGTAGTTTTTATGTTAAGTCCTTGACGCCCTAGACCAGGGTCGTAACACCTATAATTTTTTTTCGTCTGGAGAAAGTCTTATTTGTTTTATTTTGGCTAGAATAAAAGCAGTTTTTAAGAAAAAATAAATAAATTTTAAGGTCAATGTCATTAGCCCCCTTAAGCAATATATGTATTTTTTGATTGTCTACAGAACAACTGTTATACCATGACTTGCCTAAATACTCTAACTTGCCTAATTAATCTAGTTAGGCATTTAAATGTCACTTTAGCTGAATACTAGTATCATGAAAATTTCTAGTAAAATATTATGTGCTGTCATCATAGCAAAAATGAAAGAAATCAGTAAATGCAAATGAGTTATTCAAACTTTTATTTTCAGAAATTGTTCTAAAAAATCTTTCCGTAAAACAGACATATGCAAATATGCAGGGGGCTAATAATTCAGGAGGGCTACTAATTCTGACTTCAACTGTATTTGTCACAGTTGTCCTTGGTTTGTACTTGAACACATATTCAAACTGACATGTTATGAGCCTAATGTCAAGAGCTTGTAAAAGCATTGCTCTGGCTGTATTTTCCAATAAAGCATGTACTTGACATGTGTCACCCGCTCAGCACTTACCTTTAGAGTGTCATATTTGTCATGGAGAAGGTTGTGTTTCTCTCGGACGGCCTCTCGTTTATCTCCGCCGGGAGTTCTCTTGAGGAGATTCTCCCCTTTTAGGAACAGTTCATTTAGAGCCTCCTCGTCTATAGTCTGCAAATAAACACACAGGAAAAAACGATACAATTCTGTCAATCCATTACTCTCTTTACCCTCTATCAGTCTATAACTGCATCTATCCATCCATTCATCCATTTTTCTGTCTATCCAAATACTGTATCATCTCTCAATCCATCCATCCATCCATCTCTTTATCTATCTATCTATCTATCTATCTATCTATCTATCTATCTATCTATCTATCTATCTATCTATCTATCTATCTATCTATCTATCTATCTATCTATCTATCTATCTATCTATCTATCTGTGCATTAATTTATCCATTCATCATTTTCTTTATCAACTATCAAGCTATAACCATTTATCTATATATCATCCATCCATCCATCCGCCTGTCTGTCTATCTACATAAGTCATTCTGTCCATCCATCCATCCATCCATCCATCCATCCATCCATCCATCCATCCATCCATCCATCCATCCATCCATCATTCTCTTTATCATCTATTAATATATAACTATACCTATCCATCTATCTATTCATCAATCTCTTTGTCTATCAACTATCTGTCATTCTGATCATGCATTCATCCATCATTCATCCATCCATCCATCCATCCATCACTTTGTCATCTATAAATATACTGTATAACTGTATTCATCAATCCATCTGTCTATTAACATATCTATATTTCATTCAGTCCATCTATCCATCAATCCATCTATCTCTTTATCTAATAATCTATCAGTGTATTCATTCATTCATCGTTCTCTTTATCTACTATCAATTTATAACCACATTTATGTATCTATCATCATCCATCCATCCATCCATCCTTCCATCCATCCATCCTTCCATCCATCCATCCATCCATCCATCTGCCTGTCTGTCTATCTACAGTACATATCTGTCATTCTGTCAATGCATCGTTCGTCCATCCATCCATCCTGTATCAATATATAACTCTCTTTCCATCTATTTATTTGTCTACATCTACATCCATCTACATCTGTCATTCTGTCCATCCTTCAATCCATCATACACTTTACCATCTATCAATATATAACAGTATCTATCCATCCATCTATCTTTGTCTATAGACATATCTATCTGTCATTCTGTCTGTCCCTTCATCCATCCCTCTCTTTATCATTATCAATCTATCGGTGCATTCATTCATCCATTCATCAATCTCTTTATGAACTATTAATCTATAACTGCATTTATCTATCATCCATGCATCCATCCATACATCCATCAATCTGTCTGTCTATTTATATGTCTGCATTCTGTCCATTTATCCATCACTTCATCATTCTCTTTACCATCTATCAATCTAGAAGTGCCTCTATCCATAATTTTCTTTATTATCTATTAATCTATTAGTGCATCCATCCATTATTCCCTTTATCATCTATCTATAACAGTATCTATCTATCCATCCATCCAACCATCCATCTATCCATCAATCTCTTAACCATCTATCAATCTATCAGTGCATCTATCCATATTTATTTATCTATTAATCTATCAGTGCATCCATTCATCTATCCATTCCTCCATCCTTTATCATCTATCAATAACAGCATCCATCTATCCATCCATCCATCCAGCAATCCATCCATCCATCCATCCATCCATCCATCCATCAATCCCTGTCATCTATCAATAACAGCATTTATCCATCCACCTCATCCATCCATCAAACTTTACATCTATCAATCTTTCAGTGCATCCATCCATCATTCTCTTTATCATCTATTAATATATGTTATAGCCACGTATATAACCACATGTCCATTCTTCTCTTGATCTGTCCATCTATCTACTGTATATA
Organism: Danio albolineatus; assembly: GCA_903798035.1. Taxonomy (NCBI): domain Eukaryota; kingdom Metazoa; phylum Chordata; class Actinopteri; order Cypriniformes; family Danionidae; genus Danio; species Danio albolineatus. The sequence continues at coordinate 11,752,165 of CAIGQQ010038154.1, forward strand.
TCTATTTGCCATTCGTCCATTCATTCATCCATCCATCCATCCATCCACCCATCTATCCATCCATCCATCCATCCATCCATCCATCCATCCATCCATCCATATGTCTATCCAATGGATACAGGGAATGCAATGATGTACTACGCCAGCATTTGTTACTCATGAACCAGATCCACTCACTGAAACTCATTACGTTTCTTGTCATGAGATCTTTACGATAAAGCTCGGAGCCTTTCGCAGGCCACGCGGTTCCAATGACTGAAATTAATTTTAGCCAAAGAAACAGCTGAGAGAATTTTCTTACCGCATCCTCCAGGAAATCTTCCTCTTTTAGACTTTCACCTAATTTAATCTCCTCGTCCAGCACCTGGAGCCATATATTAGCCTGTCTGTGGTACTCGTCTAACTCTTGGGAGGAGGCCTGGAAGAAAATATGATCAAATATATTCAAATCCAATTATATTCATAGAAAAAAAAATCTATTTTCTAAGTGGCATAATAAGACAATGTCACTAACGAATTTAGCTTCAGCACAGGGAGAGAAATCAGATTCAAATTCACTTTTGTTATATCTCCTTGTTAGTTTGAAATACGTAAAACTGCTCAGAATACAGATAAACCCATACTATTCCATGATGGGGATATGTAAACAAATGGAAATTAAAAAATACTATTGCTACTAACCAGCGTGTTATTGTTTATAATTATGAAAATACATTCAAATTATATGATAAGTAGTATCAGTTTGGATATTAAGCCACATCCTGTGTATTATGTGAATATATACACCAATAAAACGCTTAGTTGTCAAATAAGAACAAACTCAATGTTGGGTTATTTTTCAATTACATTTAAATCACACTTTTTAACCCAATAGTAGGGTTTGTCTATATTGTTCAACATTATGTTATGACAACCCAGCATTTTTTTGAGTGTTGAATATGCACTGCTTGACAAAAGTCTTGATGCCTATCCGAGTTTTAGGAACAACAAATAATAACTTGACTTCAAGTTCACCATTTGGTATCAAAAGGCAAAGGCCTCTAGACTACACTTAATTTATCAAAATAAAATATGATCATGACTTGATTTTTGATTATTTAATAAGGTAAGAGTGTAAGGTCTTTGATTAGACAAAAGTCTTGTCACTTAACAGAAATAATGTACAGTATAGAATATAAATTCATGGTTCAGTGGAAAAAGAATTAATATTGTGTATGACTTCAATGAGCTTGGAGGATTGCATCCATACATCTCTGCAATGACTCAAATAACTTATTAATAAAGTCATCTGGAATGCCAAAGAAAGAGTTCTTGCAGGACTCCCAGAGTTCATCAAGATTCTTTGGATTTATCATTGATGCCTTATCCTTCATCTTACCGCAGACATGCTGAATAACGTTCATGTCTGGTGACTGGGCTTGCCAATCCTGGAAGCACCTTGACCTTCTTTGCATTCAGGAACTTTGATGTGGAGGCTGAAGTATGAAGCACACTGCCCATTATATTATAAACCTCCTGTGGATTGCAATGTAATGGGCAGCACAAATGTCTTGATACCTCAGGCTGTTGATGTTATATCCACTCTGCAGATCTCTCTCAGGGCCCCATACTGAACGTAACCCCAAACCGTGATTTTTTCTTCACCAAACTTGATGATTTCTGTGAGAATCTTGGGTCCAATAGGTCCTCTGCAGTATTTGTGATGATTGGGATGCAGTTCAACAGATGATTCATCTGAAAAATCTACCTTCTTCCACTTATCCAAATGATCAACTAGAAGTCAAGTTATTATTTGTTTCTCTTACAACTGGGATCAATGACAAGACTTTTGTCAGGTAGTGTACAGACATGCAGCTTTTCATAACATTACCTGTCCCATTAAAATCCTTCTTGCAACAATGTCAAAACGTTGGTTGAGCTGTTCAAGCTTAGGTTTCACTTGAGCTTTACAATGTTCCCCTCTGTTCTTTATAAGATCCTCTGCTAAGACCTGCACTGCTTCAACTTTTCCCTTCATTTCTTCCAACTCCATTCGCAAACCCTGAACATTCAGAAAAGAACAATAAATCAGTTACGCATGATACATTTTGAATATTTAATATAAATCCAATAAATTCATAGGTGTTATGAAAACACTGTAGCAATTAAACTCGACAATTAAAGACCCAATAAAAAAAATGAAGTTGCAGTGAGTAAAAAAATTAGTTATGAGAACTAGTAAAATTAAGTTGCAGTAACAAAAAATAAAAATAATTAAGTTGTGGTAACTACAAAAATTAAGTTATAGTATAAACAGTAAAACAATTAAGTTGCAATGGCTAGAAAATTTAAGTTGTGCTAATTGCAAATATTAAGTTGAGAACTAGTTTTTATTATAGTAACTGCAACTTAATTTTTCTGGTCATTGGCAACTTATTATTTTCTAGTTATTGCAACTTAATTTTTCTGGTTATTGCAACTTATTTTTTCTAGTAACTGCAACTTAATTTTTCTATTTCCTACAACTTAATTTCCTAGTTCTTATAACTTAATTTTTACAGATCCTATATTTTTTTTACTGTAATTTAATTGTTCTAGTTACTGCAACGTAAATAAAGTTAACATAAACAAAGATTAAAGATTGTACTGCTGAATAAAGTTATTGTTCACTTTTAGTTCATGTTTACTATAGCATTAACTAACACAATAATATATGTTTAGTTACCATTAAAGAATAAGTAATGCTTAACAAATGTGTTGTTCGGCATTGATTGATGCCAACTAATGCATTACTAATACAAACTTATTGCAAAGTGTTACCAAATATTTTGGTAGTAAGTTGCAAAAGAGGATTATATTTAATGTATAGGTGGTACTGTTGAATGATGATCTGTGTTATAAATCTAAAATACAATTTTTTGGCCATCTGTCTGTTTTGTTCTCCTTAATGGCTTAATCTAGAGTTTTATTTGCTGCAAATTGCTTCCAATTAATGAGCCATCAAAACATTATTGCCAAAGAAAGATGGATAACTTTTCCTTTAATTTGATGCAAAAGTATGGCTGCATAAAACCATCTCTAGTCCTCAAAAATATTCGCTATTATCTGTGAAGTGCAAAAGCTTTTTATAACCTTTATAACGTGCTCAACGCAGCCCTGGCTGTCCATATCATCCAGCTTCTCTTCTGCACGATCCATCCAGGTGTTGATCTGAGAAATGTTCTGCTCAAGTGTTTTCATTTGACTTTGATAATCCTGCATGACAGATGGAGATACTGTACGTTTACATTCGGCTTCACTTATTAGCATAAGGAAATATGCTTCATAACAGGCTGTGAAATTACAGTAGATGCTACATTAAAGGAACTATTCATCCAAAAATTTACATTCTGTTATTATTTATTCACTGCTGTGTTGCTACAAACATTGTATGTTAAAAAAAAAAAGAGCGAAACATACAAAGCTTTGGAAAATATGAAAAAAACTGCTTCAGAGTTATTTCTGGTTTTCTAGACGGCCGTTAATAGAAACACTCACCGGCCACTTTATTAGGTACAACTTACTAGTACTGGGTTGGACCCCCTTTTTGCCTTCAGAACTGTCTTAATCCTTTGTGGTATATAAGTAAATAGTATATAAACTCTGATTTACACTGTGAAACATTAGTCTTTCTTCAACTGCATGCAAAAAATAGAAAAACATAATCATGAAACATTTTCCTTTGGTGCTGTATGGACAAAAAAAGGTAAATAACATATAAGTTAGAAAAACTTTAACAGAATCTTCATTTTATGGATTTACTTTTCTTTAATCCTTTCATTTTAGCTTCAAGGCTAAGCCTCATCTCTTGACATACTGTCCCCAAGATATTTATAGTTATTTACAAAGCGGAATAAGTAGAAAACATAGTCAAAAAGATAAAAGATGAGACAAACGATGTGGAAACGGCAAGCGGCAGAAAAGGTAATAAAGAAGAGCAGGAGATAAATGTGCTTTAAAGTTTCATAACATTATTGCCGCCTCCAGAAATGGCCATCTGGATTTAAAAGAACAATATGGAGATGTGAAATTGAAAGGAAATGAATTTAGCCTTGTAGGGCACATTTAGCTCAAGAAATATTTTGTCTACAATGAAATGACTCAGAGGAGGGTCAGACGGTTGCTATGAAGCGGTTGTTGCTCACCAGCAGGAGTTTGAGCCACTGTTCGCTCCGTGACGTCACCGCGATCCAGTTGCAGTTCAGCAGACTGACCTTGTCATCAATCAGGTTCTCTTGGCTATGGAGTAAACCCTTCAGGGTCTCTGCCAACTCCCTCACCAGTTTCAACTGTGGCTTATGACGCTCAGTGTCCTCCTGCGCTGCCTGGGTAGGAAAAGAAATCATGTTTAATAAGGTTTTTATGAGCGTTTCCTTTTTAAAAGTTGATAGTTCACCCAAAAATATAAAGTTACTCGCTATTTACTCAAACCTTTATGGGCTTCCTATTTTTTTGTTAAACACTGAAGAAGATGTTTTCAAGAAAACCTGTAACCATTGACTTTAAAATATGGGAAAAAAATAAAGTCAATGGTTACAGGTTTCCAACATTTTTTTTTTTTTTACACATCTTTTTTTGCGTTTACAATAGAAAGAAACTCAGAAAGGTTTGAAACAAGTAATTGGTGAGTCAATGATGTTTCATTTTTGGGTGAACTATCCCTTTAACAAAATTTAGGTGTGGTTTACTATTATTTGAGAAGGAATAGTTGATTTAAATAATTCATGTGTGAAGTATAATTTCAGTTGAAAGTTGAAGAAAAGAACATAAACAGAAAACTCTTTCACTTGAAAGTAGTTCTATTTTTGTATATTATTAGGAAATTACCAATTTAGGTGTGGTTTAAGACCATTTTTGAGGGAATCGTTGATACAAACAATTTGTGTATGGAATAGAATGGCAGAGAGTTGAAGAAAAGAAAGTTGTAAGAGCATTTAAGTCAGCAAATAATAGCAAAACTATCATTTTATGAGATAAACGATGGCTGACAAATTGTATAAACAAACACAGCTGCTGAAATGAAACCAGTTGTAAAGAGAGATTAGTTACCTAAAGTGAATAAATATGTTGCTTAAAAGTGACAAGTTGATTTTACTTAAATTAAGTAAACCTATTGTAACCTGGAACTGTTAAGCTGAGTTAACTTATTGTTTTCATAATTATGCACATAGTTGTTACTTAATTTTAAGGCAACAGAAACCAGAAACAGAAATCCAAACAAACCATATACGAAATAGAATGTCAGAAAGTTACTAAAGACAGCGAATGATAACAAAACTACTGTACTAAACTACTATAGTAATCAATATCGTAATAACTATTACTTCAATGACTGGTAAATTGTTTCTGAGTGTATACAAAGCTAAGCTGTTGAGTATTAATTTACCTTTGCCCAAGCCAACTCTGCATCTAAATCACTTGGCATTCCCTCCACTGATGAGCGGCGCGTCAGTTCCCCATCAGTAGTGGCCAGCCATTCGGTCAGACTGTTCACCTCCTTCCTAAACTTCCTCAGTAACTTTAAAATCTTCTCCAGCTCCTGCTTTCCTTCTGTTACCTGCACGGAGAAAGAGTGGGAAAAAAATGATGTTTGATCATCAATGACAAATCAAAAAGGTCTTTTAAAAAAAAAAAGTTTGGCATGAATGGGAACCCTTTTAATGGCACAACACTTATAAAAATGCATTTTCTCCATAGGGAACTTGATTTTTAACAATAACCAAGAAAACCAGTAACACTTTACAATAAGGTTGTATTAGTTAATGTTAGTTAATTTATTTACTGACACAAACAACACATTTACTACAGTATTTGTTCATGTTAGTTCACATTAGCTAATGAAAATACAGTTGTTCATTGGTAATTCATGTTAATTCACAGTGCATTAACTAATGTTAACAAGGATGAACTTGCATGTTAATAATGCATTAGTAAATGTTGAATTATGATTAATTAAATGCTGTACAAATGTTGTTTATGATTAGCTCATGTTAGTAAATGATCTACTAATGTACCTTATTGTAAAGTGTGACCAAAAAAGCTTTATTGAAAGACCTGTTGTGAACTATGAGGTTGCTAATTAATTGATAGTATATGCTTTTATTGAACGCATCAGTTTCCATTAATTCTACATAGCGGAATTGAAGAATGAATAAATGAATCAATCAATAAATCAGTCAGTCAATCAATCAGTTAATTAAATACAATAAATCATTCAGTGAAGTATTCATTAATTCATTCAATCAATTAAATGAAATCATTCTGTCAGTCAATGAATCATTCTGTCAACCAACCAATCAACCAACCAACCAACCAACCAACCACTCAATCAACCAACCAAATCAAATGCAATCATTCAACCAACCAACCAACCAACCAACCAAATCAATCAACCAACCAATCAACCATTTACCCAATCAATCAATCAATCAATCAATCAATCAATCAATCAATCAATCAATCAA
>CAIGQQ010038154.1:11761148-11778525 GCA_903798035.1 Danio albolineatus
AAACCAATGAACAAACCAACAAACAAACCAATGAACAAACCAACAAATGAATGAATGTATGAAAACAGTTGCAAAACTAATGCAACATTAATAAAACTAAAGTTGTTAAAACATTTCTATGTAGCGGTCTAATGATTGTACGATTTAATTAATTTATTAAATAATTAATATTTCATGAGGAGAGCAAAACATAAATCAATTCATTCATTGATAATTAATGAGTTTATAATGAAAGGATAAATAATGAGTTTCAAAAATGTGAACGTACTACAGTATACAGCAGTTTCAACATACAAACAAACTAATGTAAGTGGTGCAAACTGCACTAAACAATTCAATAAAAAAGGGAAAAAAATAAAAATAAAAACAAAAAACAAACAAATGAATAAATGAATAAATAGATGAATAAATAGATGAATAAATGAATAAATGAAGAGTCATATTTACAGCATTCTAACACATAGACAAATAAATACATGCGAGTTAAACAGTATAGACTGATTTTTACAAATAATTAAAAACACAAAAAATGTCAGAGTTGGAAACCCTATAAAAAATTTATAAAGAGGTCTGTGTACTAGCTTACACACAGACAGACAAGACAGACAGACAGACAGACAGTTTATATGCCCCATCAGTGAGACAGTATATGATTACCTGTGCTTCCTGTGGTATCTGCGCAGCATCTATACCATCTGCTATGTAAGCGGTCAGATGTCGGTCAGTGGTGTTCAGAGAGTCCTGAATGAGACGCAGGGTTTTGTCGTTCTCCTGGGCCCAATGCAAGCTCTTCTCCAGCTGCTGGCGCCTTTGTAAAGCCTGTTATTGACATCAGAAAGCGGAAATAAAAATCAAAACATAAGTAAAAAATCCAATGAATACACTTAGAGGCCGAGCTGCAGCGCTCCGGCCCAACCATCTGAAGCTCCTACCCTTTGCATCAGTTCATCCCAGCGTGTGTTGTAGTCTTCCACCTTCTTGTGGATGAGCTCGTCCAGGACTCGACCATCCATCAGGGTCTGCGCTAATTCACGGATCTGGTTACGGTTGTATTCAGGATGCTCTCGAATCATGGTGTCTAAAGACTGGAAGAGGATGAGAAACTGCTTTAATATCAATGAGTTAGTTTCAGCAACAAAAAAAACTAAACAAATTAAAGATGCTTTCAGACTTGATGATGCAAGATTGGATTGTCAGTATGGTTATTTTATCATCATCATCATCATCAGTGCATGTTTTCGCTTGTAGGAAAGGGGGGAAAAAAATCATAAATGAGATCTATTTAGTATGCTAAATTTTCTTCTAGGCAGAAATGGATCCTGCTCTGTGATAGTCCTCATTGTTCATGAACCTCATAGACTATAAAATAAAGGTAATATTTGAATGATGTAACTTTTTTCTCATTCTCTGATGTTGGTTAATGACTGAATATAAACCTTTTGTGTAGATTTTTGCGCATGATTTACCAAAAAGGATAGTTTAAAAACGAAAGTGATGTCACTGTTTACTCGCGCTGCCCTTGTCTCAAACCTGTTTTGAGTTTCTTCTGTTGATCACAAAGGAAGATATACTAAGTAATGGCTATGTCAACATGGACATCCGTAATCAAATTATTTGCCTTAATCTGAATAAGAAACTAATATGATTAAGGTGTTCATGAGTTGCTTTTTTATATGTTTTTAAAGGTGTTTTTAAATGTTCCTTTCATGATTACATGTTTTAGCACATAATTTGATTAATGTCATTGCGTCATCACGCTGTCCACTTTGATTTAATGTAATTTCAGGTGTTTAACTTTTAATTTGTGGACTTTAACTGCAGTTTGGCACTTTCACTTTCATTCAGAAACATTTCATGCATGCCCCTGTGACAAACGAGATACTGGATGCGAGTATGAACTGCTGGAAGAGTGTTGTTTTAATTGATTTTGATACTGCATGCCGTATGGGGGAGAAAACCTCGCATTTCACGATGCAGGTGTCTTAAACATTAAGAATATGTACATTTTTGGGTGAATTATCCCTTTAAAATGAAGTACATACTGTACATGACATACAGTTGAGAGCAAAAATATATTCGTCCTCCTGTGCAAAATTTTACTAATATTGTCAGATGATGTTTAACAAAGCAAGGTTTTTCTCCACAGTATTTCCTATAATATTTTTTTTCTTCTAGAGAAAGTCTTGTTCTATTTTGAGTAGAATAAAAGCAGTTTTTTATGTTTTAAAAAAACATTTTAAGGTCAATATTATTAGCCCCCTTAAGCAATATTATTTTATTGTCTACAGAACTAACCACTGTTGTACAATGATTTGCCTAATTACCCTAACTTGCCTAATTAACCTAGTTAAGCCTTTAAGTGCCACTTTAAGCTGAATACTAGTATCTTGAAAAATATCTAGTATAATATTATTTACTGTCATCATGGCATAGATAAAAGAAAACAGTAAGTATTAATGAGTTATCAAAACTATTATGTTTAGAAATGTGTTAAAAAAAATCAATTTGCTACAAAGAAAGGAGCTATCAATTCTGACTTTATATTTATATGTAAAAGACATGTACAGGGCTCCATAATATAGCTTCAAAACAGCTCCCAAAAATATATACAGATAAAGTCAGAATTATTAGCCCCCCTTTGAATTTTTTTGTTTGACAAATGAGATACTGGATGCGAGTATGAACTGCTGGAAGAGTGTTGTTTTCATGGAATTTGATACTGCACGCCGTATGGGGGGAAAAAGACCTCCGCATTTCACGATGCAGGTGTCTGTGGTCTTTCACTGACTCTGTAGGAGCAGAGAATAGTGTCAAACCATGTTTGTATGGAATATCCTGTCACAAAATGCGAAATGAAAAAGTTTGATTATGACTTTAGTCGGATTAAGGTAATCATTCTTCAGAATATTTAACTTTGTGTTCAACAGAAGAAAGACATTTCTAAAAGTTTAGAACCACTTGAGTGTGATTAAACATTAAGAATATGTACATTTATTATATTTGTTTGTGTGTTATATATATACATTTTATGAAGAACTCACAAAACCCCAGCAGTTCCCTCACAAACCCTCAGCAGCTTGGAGAAACATCTTAGAAGAGATCTCAATAAGCATTCGACAACGATCAGAGACAGTGTAAACACCAATAAGAATGGCATTTATAGTCGGTCTCCTGCAATATGAAAAAGTAACCTCTAAAATATAAAATTTTCCTATGGGACAATGTGACCTTTCCAAGTCAAACTCTTGCCTAAAATGAAAACCGTGTCATCATTCACTCGCCTCATGTCATTCTGAACCTGTGTGCTTTTGCTTCCCCATATGCTTTTATGCAGAGTGTTATTATAGCACCAAAAATAAACAATTTTAAACAGCCTGAAACTAGTTGTCAGTAATAATTTCAACTTTCTTTCACAAACCTGCACACATTTGTAACGAATCTGCATAATGGCAGCCTATGCTTTTAAATGGGTGCCCACGAGTTATGTCTACAACCCTTAAAGGGATAGTTCACCCAATAATTAAAATTTACTCAGTTTACTCACCCTCAAGTGGTTCCAAACCTTTTTGAGTTTCCGTCTTCTTCAGTTAAACACAAAAGAAGAGATTGAAAACTTGTAAATGCTCTGGAAGTCAATGGTTGCAGGTTTTAAGCATTTTTCAGAATATCTTCTTTAGTGTTTAACAGAAGAAAGAAACTCGCAAAGGTTTGAAACAAGTAACTGATGACAGAATTTTCATTTTTGGGTGAAATATTCCTTATAAGATGTGACGTGCAAAGCTTTTTTTGGTCCAGATGAAACCAACTTGATGCGTCAACAGTAGCTGCTAGTTTTTTGACATCAACTTGATGTCTCTCCTTGCATGCACTTCCAAATAATTTTGCATTAGATTAGATTTAACATTATTATCAGGATTATCCGAATAGATATGATATAATATATGTTGTTATCAGTTATATACAGTAATTACAAATAGAAGAAGGTCACTGGTTCGAGTTCTAGCTGGGCCGGTTTGCATTTCTGTGTGGAGTTTGCATGGTCTCCCCATGTTCACGTGGGTTTCCTCTGGGTTTCCCCCACAGTCCAAAGCGCTATGGGTGAATTGGATGAACTAAATTGGCCCTAGTGTATGTGTGCGAGTGAACACACATACACACACGGGTGCTTCCCAGTACTGGGTTGTGGCTGCGTAAAACATATGCTGTCATCTGAAAATCATCCGACCGTCATTTTAGTAATTCTAATTTCTTTATTTTAAGCATGATGATTGGTCAGCGTGGATCGTTCGTTAATAACAGCAGATTCAGTGAGCTAATCTGCACATCCAGAGACAACATGGAAGGGCCGTACTGTACATCAAGGCAGCACAGGTCCACACTGAGACTAGACTTAACTTCCTGTGGTATTTTTTGCTGTCCTGACGAATGTAAGAACTTAAAGTGCTTATCCGACTTTGACCTGACCGGCCTTTCGATTTACCACACGTGATTTTTTATATTTGAGGTACCGGTCTTGTAGCTTTCATATACATAAAGCAATTCACAGCAGTTGCATATTTAATAACCAGCACTTGACTCATCCTGGTAACCACTTAGCTAAAACACTCCCACACGGCACTTTTCTTTCCTTCCTTTTGTTTTGTTTTTAATTCTTTCTTTGTGAGTTTCGGTTTCGCCTCCATTACTGCTTTAACAAATAGGCCTCTACCACACAAATATTTTTTTTACTTAGCCTGCAAATTAGGGTCCATTTGCCTGATGAAAAATGTATTAAAAACACATTTGTATTTTACAGAATGTGTTTAAAAATCACAAAGCAGAAACCATTAACAATAACCACTAATATTAACACTCACGACCCACCCGCAATTAATCACAATGTATTTTTTAATTACCCGACCGATACGCGGATTGTCCACAGTAGAGGTCTGCATTCCCGTGGCTGTACCAGATTTCTTGTGGAGCGGGAATAAATTTCCGAATAAAGTGCGGGAGCGGTCGGTCTAACTGTGGTGTAATTTAATTTAATTTAAATATCGCTCCCGAGCAAGCGAGTACACGCGCATCTGCCTGGGTGCTGTTTATATGTGTGTGAGTGTGTGTATATGTGTGTGAATGAGAGAGAGAGAGAGCATGATACTGTGTCTCGCTTGCTTGGTGCTGTCTATGTGTGTGAATGAAAGATAGCGTGATGATGTATGTTGCTTGTTATAGCTGTCAGGACTCATCCAGCTGGGTGGTTTCTTTGTTTGGCTCTTCTGTTCGTGAACACCTCATCTCCTACAACCCCCCCCAGGTTAGCCAGAGCGGTTGCGTCAGGTAGAAAATGGGGCGGGTCGGACAGCGAGTGAACAAATGCTTAATATGAGCGGGAGCGGTCGGGTGCGGACTAAAACCTGGCGGGAGCAAGCGGGAGCAGGATTAAAAATTTGTCCCACGCAGATCTCTAATCCACAGCGTCTGTGGATCTAACCGCCATCCACGCACACTCCATTACACGAGAGCTCCAAAACAGCATATAGGGGCACACTCACAGTCAAAGCTTCTTCGATTTCCTCTATGCCTCCTTGAAGCCCTTCCGTTTCATCAAGCTTCTTTTCAAGTAGGTCCATCCAGGCATTCTCCAACTCCAAATAAGACAGCAGCTCACACCAGCATGCCCACACTTCCTACAAGAGCCGAAAGAGATGGAGAGACACGTGTGGTTAATCAAACATATTACGCTGGGCCCAGGTCCTGAGAATTTGATCAAAAGGTTAGAAGAAGTGCGTTAGTGGCTTGAACTAGAAGAGCCTGGCGCTAGCAACATCAAAGTCACGGGTTTGATTCCCAGGGAACACACACATGCGCGCGCACAGATAAAATGTAAACTTTAAAAAGACTTTAAGTTGAAAGCATCTGGCAAATGAATAAATGTCAGTGAACCAGACACTATCTGACTCCCGAGCACAACCCCATCACTGGCACAATATCAAGCTCACCTCTAAAGTCTTGCATTTTCCATCGAGTCGGCTGCACAGTCGCTGGTAGTTAGAAGTCAAAACATCCAGTTCTGCCTTCAGGGCATCATGGGCCGCGGGAGGAGCCTTTGAAATGAAATTGGTGACTTTATCCGTCAGCAGCTTCACCTTTGTTTCCTTTTGATGGACTTCCTCTTGAGCCCGCTGAGTGGGAGAGAGAGGAGAGGAGATTACAAGAGCGTTCAAATCTTTCCTCCAAGGTTAGCGAACATGGGCATTCTCCCGAGCCCCTGTTAAGTTACTCTTGGCACCGGGACAGAGAGAGAAAACAAGAAAACAGAAAAACAATCCCTGCTGTTGACTGTTGTTGAACTAAGTCAAAAAAAAAAGTGCAGCTTTATTTCATTAAACGCATTTAGCGGCTGGATCACACCGAGGTGAGAAGCATCCGTGCACCTGTTAGGAAACGAATAGATCTCTGTCGTCTAGGTGTCAGGCTTCCGCTATCACGACAACTGTCTAGGGACGCTCTCTGACATTTTGTTGTCGGTACAACGTGTTCATTTTTCTTTTCTTTAAACTTGGCACTATCGGTGATTGGGGTGCAAATTGGTGTCCCTTGGCTGTTCTTAAAAGCAATAACGGCACAAATCCCATGTTCCCCGGCGAGATTAGATGTGTTCGGTAAGCTGTTACTGAACATAAAATTAACACAGCATGAAAAGTAGTAAAACAATGTCTAGCTTTCTGTTAAAAAGTTGATTTGGGCTTGTTACACCTTACTGGTTCTGTTCTTCTTGATAGTATGCTCATGTATAAAATACTATGATATAAACTATTAGTATCCCTTATCATATTCATTATAAACTATATAACAAGGGTAAAATGCATTAAAGAATGCCTGTTTTCAAACAAGTGTGTAGGGTCTCTTGTGACCCGAGATATACAGTTGAAGTCAAAATGATTATCCCTCCTGTGAATATTTTTTCTTTTTCAAATATTTCCCAAATGATGTTTAACAGAGCAAGGAAAATTTCACAGTATGTCTGATAATTTTTTTTCTTCTGGCGTAGGGCTGTGCAATTAATCGCAATCGCAAATCAAATCGATTTAAGTAGATGCAATTTATAAATCGCGTAAGGCTACAATTTTATCTATTAATTTATTTAGATTTTTGTTCATGTTCATGTGCGCATGATTTTAATATGTTAACCAATTAGAGCTGACGCAGCACACCGGGCAATTACAGCTAAGCTGAGCGGGAGAAAGATGTTAACCATTCAGAACTCACTCCGCGCACGACAAAGTTGAGCGGGAGAACCGATTAAGTGGTTTTGATTTACGTTAGTTTTTATTTATTGTTATGACTGGAATTCTTTATTTTTTCATGTTGTCTGTTTTTAAGACCATTTGTTACAGTTTTGTTTATCAAGCAGTTAGTACTACTGTGTACAATATGTTTTTAAGTTAGAGTTGAGGTTAGTTGATCTTAATTTAATCTTAAAAATGTATTTTATGTTGACAATTTTACTAGTTTTATTTATTAAACTTAATACTATGTTATGAATACATTTAGAATGTGTGTTTGAAAAAGCACACAACCATTGCCAAAATTGCAAATAAAATCGCAATAATCGTAAAAAAAAAAAAAAAAAAATTGCAATATGATTATTTTGTAAAATTTCTTTTGAGAAAGTCTTATTTGTTTTATTTCAGCTAGAATAAAAGCAGTTTAAAATGTCTTTTTAAGCTGTGTAGTGTATTTAGGGTATGCTGGCAGCTGGCTCTCAGCAACTCTCATATGGTCGCCCACTGAAGCTAAATAGGGCTGCGACAGATCAGTATCTGGATGGAAGGCCACATGGTAGAGCTAGTTTGCTGCCGGAAGTGTTGTTAACGGGAGCAGCAGTGGGCGCTCAACCAGTGATCAGCGTGGGTCCTAACGCCCCAGTGTATTGATGGGGACTCTATACTGCTCAGTGAGTGCTGTCTTTAAGATGAGATGTTAAACTGAGGTCCTGACACTCTGTCGTCATTAAAAATCCCACGATGTTCTTCGAAAAAAAGAGTAGGGGTTTAACCCCGGCATACTGGACAAATTTGCCCACTGGCCTCTGTCCATCATGGTCTCCTAACCATCCCATTTGATAATTGGCTTTATCATTCTGTCTCCTCTCCACCAATCAGCTGGTGTGTGTTGTGTGGTCTGGTGCAATATGGCTGCCGTCATCCAGGTGGATGCTGCACACTGGAGGTGGATTAGTCCCCCCAAAAAATGTGTAAAGCGCTTTGAGTGTGCAGAAAAATGCTATATAAATGAAAGAAATTAATAATCAATTGACTAATTATTAAAACTATTATGTTTAGAAATGTGTTGAAAAAAATTTCCATTAAACAGACATTGGGAAAATATACATAATATTATACATAATAATTCTGACTTCAACTGTATAAAAGTAAGAGAAGTGAGTCTTGTCAAGTATGGTTTTTACCATTGCCTTAACCTATCCAAGTGCACGCACACATTGTGTGAGGAGTGAGAGTGCACACAAACACACACTGTGGGCATTCACCAGGAGCAGTAGGCAGCTATTGCTTCCAGCTCCCAGGGAGCAATTAGGGGTTAGGTGCCTTGCTCAAGGCCACCTCAGCTGGGAATTGAAGACGGAGAGAGTGCGGTTCATTCACTCCCCATCTTCAATTCCAGCTGGGACCAGGAATTGAACCTGCAATTGTCCAACTCCTTAACCATTAGCCAAATCAGGTAAAATAAGTAAAAAGTGCCGTCTCATTACCTGTTTGTTGTTCTATAATTTGCATGACCAATGCTGACACTTACATTGATCTACTGAAATGTCAATAGAAGATACTTTATTGATCTCTGCTTTGGCATCTGAAAGTTGAGCAGTTAACAGATATTTTGTACAGTGTATATTTCTCCTGCACAATAACACGTATACAGTTTATGTCACATTTATTCTACAAAGTGTGATCCATAATGGTGATCTAATTTCTCAAATATCACAGACATTAAACCAGAGCAAATGGTGTGCAAAACCTAAAATGGCTTTAATGACCTTATTGCAGAGCAATTACTGTAAGCAATTAAATATAAGCATCACTGTCACTTGATATTGGATCTAGTTAATGGCTGTCAGCCATCAAAATATTGATTTTTGAAGATGGAGGACAAAACAATGTTTTGAGAATATGAGTCTGATGCAGAATATACTGAGGAAGAGCATTCTGACAGTGATCGTGAAATTATCTGCTCAGATTAAAGCATTTAAAGTTTGAAAAGATAACAAAACATGCTATATTTTTTGTATTTTCAATGAAATTTGTGAGTTTTTTTTGTTTGTTTTTTTACAGCAGTTATAGTTTACTCACACCAGGCATATTTGCCTTTAATGGAATCCGAGCATGATTGTCTCCCTAGAGCACACTTACATCATTATGATGCGAGAGAAGCGCTCTTGCTCAGCACGGTGAAGAACTTCACCCCTTTATTCACATTCTCCTTTATTATTTTCCATTGTTATTTCTGAACAGATCCAGCACTTTAGTCGCATTAAAATTTACAAGCAATCATCCTGAGCGTATGAGCAGGTCTGCAGGGTGCAAGTTAAAGGCTTTTAATAGTTTTTAACCCAAATTCTGTGAAGAACGCCAATGGTCTAAACCTGTTTTTTTCGGAGTCTAGACTTCTATTTCATATTTCAGAGTTCTAATAGTGTGTAAGACATTAAACTGTGGATGTACTACTTTGATAATTAGTAAACTTGTAGTCTTAGTTTTTTAAGGTCTAAAATGAAATAGAAGGTGATATTTAAAGTTTTTCTCCATGCGCTGTTGTTTCAGCCAGCTTAATGTATGGCTTTGCTGTAATCAGACAACATTCGTCACCACAATGAGTGTTTGAAAGGGTAAGGATGTCAGTTTCCTGAAAAGAATAAAACCGAAGAAAGCTTACAAGATGAGTGGATTGAGAGGTGTGCGTTCATTCTGCTCCAATCCAGCACAAAACTGTTTTGTTTGATTTGTGATAAGATTAGAGTTGTGAGGAATGGAAAGAGCACTAAGAACGGCGCCAAGAAACAAAAGTTTACATTGCTCTGTATTTGGCAGAATATTACTTTTCACCTTCCTCTAGCTGTTTTGTTCATAAAAAATTGCTGACACCTAAAGTCACCATGAACTGGAAGCTGCAACCGTTATTTTTTTCGTATTGTGACACAGTTCCTAGAAAAAACAGAATATTAAATGACACAACAGTGGGCGTGGCTTGTTTTTCTACTGCGAGCTGAATTCATTCAGGCATTTCATTCAGAAAGATGGGGAAAGATGTAGAGTTAATACAACCTAACAGACTGCTCTTCCTCACCATTTCTGCTTGTTGTAATAACTGACAGTTGCAGAAGCGTGGTTTAATATATTAGCCATACACATTTGCTAAGATATACATAACCTGACAAATTAACTGAAGAAAAAAAAAAAAAAACCAGGAAGTGCATTTTTTAGATGCAACACTGGCAATATGAGCTAACAAAATCCAAAACCATATGGTTAGTTTTGATTTCTTGGGTACTTTAAGTGTCACTTGTTACTTCTAAAAACGTACATATATTTTTTTAAACGGCCGATTTATCTGTGCGCATTTTTATGAAACCAGTTTTGTTATAATCCATTTTCTGGATCATTGATATTTCAGATTTGGACATCAGAATCGATACTTTCATATATGTTATTTTTATTATTAATTTAATATTTAATATTTTCAAATAAATAACTACAAATCGAAATTCTGATAGTGTCAACAATACTACAGTATGCTGCATTCATGCACTTTTTTGAGCTTAGTCCCTGATGTATCATTGGTCGCCACAGCAGAATGAACCGGCAACTACATTAGCATACGTTTCACACAGCGGATGCCCTTCCAGTTGCAACCCAGTACTGGGAGACAACGATGCGCACTCTCATTCACACACGAACTCTACGGTCAATTTAGTTTATTTTACTCACTTATACTGCATGTGTTTAGACTGAGGAGGAAACTGAAGCACCTGCAGGAAACCCACATGAACATGGGGAGAACATGCAAACTCCACTAGAAATGCCAACTGGTCCAACCGGGACTCGAACCAGCGACCTTCTTGCTGTGAGGCAACAGTGCTAAGTACTGTGCCACCTCAAAACTAAAGTTTAAAATGAAATTAAAAAATATATATGTAAAATTCTTATATAAGAAACATTTAAAAGAACAAACCTTCAGCTCCTCCACTGCCTTATGGAGCTCCTCAGGTGTTTTATACTGGAAGTCTCTCTCTAGGTACTCTTCCTCGGCCTGAGTGATCCACTCCTGCATCTCCTGCATCTCCTTCCTCAAACTCACTGTCATGTCCAGCCCTCCTTTCAGGGCTGATTTCTTTGCATAAGCCTGAAAACCAACAACAGCAGTTCAGTTTTATTTAAACGGCTACCTAAAACTGCAGAAAAAACTACTCTAATAATAACAACAACATCTAGAAGTTTCACTTAGATATTTCCAAGGTGTGAAAATGATATGCATGGGCTTTTTTAAGATGACTAAATCATACCTCAGCTCGTAATTAATTAGTATAATGCAGCGTAAGCCCATGTGGCACGTTAATTACCTGTTTGCAAATGAGCTCCCACTGCGCATTGAGCTCATCAAGCATCTTCTGTATTTTGATGGCAAACGGCGTCTCAGCTTCCCTCTTCAAGGCCAGTCCCACCTCATTGATGCCGTTCAGACTGGGTTGGACGGTGTGGATGTCATTCACCAGAGCCTGTCAAATCAAAGCAGACCGTTTGAAATAGATGGTCTTGGCCGTCCCGAAAACCAGGTCATGCCAATGCACTGACCCAATTCTACTTGATGGAAGCGTGGCTATTGCCATTATTGGAGCTAACTTACCACGGGGCACACAAAAATGCTGAAATACAATTTGAGAATGTAATTTCGTGTTAAGCTACAGTTTTCGTGCCTCGTAATATGAAAATTCATTTCCTGCCACAGCCTGAAAAGAGAAAGCGGGGTCTTTACTGAGTCAGGTCCCAAAGGGTCTACAGCTTATTCAACCACCGCTTCTGCAATATTAGCAGGTCTCCCAACAACATTTTTTTATTTGCAGATTTCATCTTAATGAGAAACAGTTCTTCTTCTTCCAGACCAATGCTTTAATTTAGGCTAGGCTTTTGCCTTTGCATAAAAAGCTTTCTCTCCTTTGAATTTTAATTTTTGGGCCATGTTTGTGAAACACAATGCTACTTTTTTTTGGATCACGGTTGTTATTTAAGTACGTGCTCCAGATCACTATGGCACGAGGAGTCTATTTCAAGTTTGGGAACACAAACTTAGTTTTTGTGAAGTTTCATAAACTAATTTCGAGAGGAGCTCGTGATATGATTAGCACGCCTGGCTGATCATCTGTAATCAGCAATAATCCAATCAGAGCGATCCAAGCTTACTATAAATGGATCAGTTCTTTCCCTACCACTCTATCTGCGTTTTGGAAGGACACAAGCTAAGCAACACGCCTCAGCAACCTACCAACCTACTAGCCAACCAACTACCAAAACAAACAATCCAACCAACCAGTCAGACAACCAAGACACTTCTCAACAAGAATTGACGCCGACGAAATGGAAATAACAGCAACAACAACAACGCTATGACAACCAGTGAGAGCTCAGCTCTCTCCGACACGCCCGCAGCGGCGCAACGACAGGCAGCCCCGTCAGCAAACGGACTCGAGGCCCCAGCGAGAGGCCGCAGGCCCATCCGCGCGGCGATAACACAACGCCGCCCGAATTCACCATCGCCAAGCCGCCACCTACCTTCACCAGCTTCCTCCGATGCCTCCGCCAGATCGTCATCCCATGTCTCCAATAAAATCACCATCCTGGAACTCCGTAAACATCTTTCAGACGCCGGTATTCCCGTCCCACCACGATGCAATAAAGCTGATCTCATAAGCTGTACTCCGCCATTGCTCCTCAGACTTCGCCCACCATGGACACGTCAAGAAGCCGCCCGGTCACGCCACGCCAGCTATCCCCAGCTCTCCAACGCTCAAACTGAATTTTCTCAACCCGGACAATCAAAAAAGGCTACACAAAGTACAGCACCAAACAGGAAATCATCCAGACCACGTTTTTAAGAAAACAGGACCACCCCAGCTTCATCACAGCAACATAATGAAATTGCCGACACTTCCGCCTCGCCAGCAATCGAGCCCCGCAAGACGCCAGCCCACCAGCTCTTCCGCCTTCTACTTCAACATGCTTCTCAAAAGACAACTCCGACTAAACTCAAAGACGCCGGCGATCCAAGCCTATGCAAAGAAGCCGGACTTCACCCGCAGTACTGTACATCGCATGCTTGAGGAGAAGCCCCGCAAAATAAGTACTCCAACTAAAACATTTTATAAATCTGGAAGACGAGACCAGCGTGAATAGAATGATTTCAACCCAAAAACTCACCTCAAACCTCCCGCCGGTCCACAGATGCATAATATTCCAACAGCTGAAGCAACCAGACTGCAAGGGTCCACGAAATATAATCCGGGAAACATTAGTCCGCAGTATATTCATATGTCGACAAACCTCCATGAAACGCACGGTTGAATCCAAGCTGATCGCTGAAACACGTTCACTACAACAGCAAGTCACGTCACAATATAAACACTGTGACATTCGGCCAATCAAATGGCCGAGACTTTGATTGACACTCCTTTGAACCAATAGCTGAAGAAGAGTCAACATCCAATGAGCTCCCAACTTGAGACGGTCTCGCCCATGACAGATTTATGAATGGACTCCGTGAAAAAGCCTTGTGAATGAACTGGGCCAGATTTGCTCGTCAGTGTATCCAAATATAACGCTATTTTATCATGGATTAAAACAAGCCCACGATAAACATTTATTCTGGATACCATGTGGGGATATAAGTTTCAAGTTCAGTGTTTTAGAGAAGGGGAAAACAAATAAATAAATAAATAAATAAATAAATAAATAAATAAATAAATAAAATTTATTTAAAAAAAAAAAAAAAAAACACCTTTCGCTTGCCTGATATGAATGGAAGAAGGGTGTTTCTGACAATGCAGTGATTGTTTCATCCATCGACTCAACGTTAGATGGATTTGCTTTGTTGTTAAACAATTCTATGACACTAAGGGGTTTAAACTTAAACTCTGTTATTAATTCACTGTTTCAGTCTTCAAGAGGTACTTCCTGGACCACCAGCTCTTCATTCATCTGCCATCCTGCAGGGGAACGAAGGCCCACCTTTTTATCCTTGCACATTATGACTACAAACTATTGTAGCACACATTAACAAAGCATGTAAAATCACAATTGCACTCGCCCCTTTAAGATGCCTCACCCTGATATCAGCCAAAACAACTCATTATGTCTGCTCTACATGTACCATGTTGTATAACATTTCATTTCCGATTTTCTATTGTTTTTCAGAGACGGAGAAGCTAACCGCAGAATCTGACCCTCATCCAGCCTGTTTCATTCCACATCCATTCTAAATACATTCACGCTCCACGCAAGGATGCATTCCCACTCACACAGCTCAGGCCCTCAATGCCATATTCTCACTGTTTCAATCTGACATCATTTTTATCCCAAATTCCCCTATCTGATCTAACTTGTGGGATGAAGGAATTATTGTACTTTACTACCCATAGCAAAACAAGATCAATTACACACAGGACATTTTATACACATTTTGACATCCCCTCCCCCACACACCCATCTTAAAACCCCCTTAAGCTTCCTTACACCACAGTAGAGCTATTCCACCCAGCTAACCCTTTCCAGCTGACTTTCTCCCACATGCATTCTAAGCATAAGCTTTATTCTGCTGTTCTTCCCCCATCCCATTAACATACAAGCTCCTTCTACCATTCCCCATATTTTCTCATTTATAGTTTCCTCCTAAAGGTTGGCCCTATTCAGGGGTTGCCCTGAGCTTTAATCACTGCAGCAGTGAAGCTCCAAACCAGCTCATATATACTTGCTTCCCAATACCACTTCATCACACCCCCCTCATAAATACAGCAGCATATGCTGGTGGGAGCACATATGCCTCCATACTGACCCACTGCACCTCGGCAGCAGCACAGATGCTCCGCTGAGCTACACTCACCCATTTAAATCACTGCAATCGCAGTGACACTTTAGCTGAACCCTTATTCATTCATTCACCCTTACACATCACTACTGACAGCTTTTACTTTCATGCGTCAACTTCCATAACTTCCAATACTGACTACCACTGCACCTCTGCAATAGCGGAGATGCTTCGTCGAGCTACACCCACACATAGCACCACTGCTACTGCAGTGGCGTTCTAGCTGACCCCTTTTTCGCTTCTTTACATACCACTACTGACAATATTTAACACTCATAATGCACCAGTGCCGACTACCACTGCACCTCTGCAAAAGCAGAGACGCTCTGCCGAGCCTTATTCCCCTTCTTCCAGCCCCCCCCAAATTACCGCCCCCACAACCCCTTCTCTTCATTTATAGATGTCTCAACTTGATCCATGTGTATTTACTCTTTTTCAGAATTGGGGCAGACACCACAGAAGGACAAGGCCCTTCAACAAAACCAAATCCAGACTCTGGCAAGGCGGGCATCCATTGCCCCAAAGACTTACTTGTCTTCGCCAAGGGCACCCCAAATAAGCCCTGATGACCCTCACCAGCTGCCAGCCAGCAACTACTCAAGGGGGAGGGCATGACCCAGCCAATCTCTCTTCTTTTGCTACCTTCTAGCCTGAGTAGTACTCGGCTTTTTCCCCCAGTCACATAGCAATTGGAGTTCCTCTCCCCCCTATTTGTAGATGACACAAACCACCCAGTAACACGAGTCTGGTTTCAGAAACACCTCAAAGCAGTCCTCCGCCTTTCAGGCTACCCCCCAGAGTCATACTCCAGTCACTCATTCAGAATAGGGGCAGCCACCACAGCAGCTCAAAAAGGGCTCTCACAACAACAGATCCAAACCCTGGGAAGATGGTCATCTGATGCATTCAAGACGTACATACGTCTCAGCCAAAGGCACCTTAAAGAAGCCCAGTCGACCCTCGTCAATCATCAACCAGCAACAACCCAAGGGCGAGGGCATGACCCAGCCAATCTCTCTTCTTTTGCTACCTTCTAGCCTGAATAGTACTCGGCTTTCTCCCCCAGTCATGTAGCAATTGGAGTTCCTCCAAGCCCCCTGGTCACCCCGCCCCCCCTGGCCTTTTCCGCAGGAGACTACACCGCCCCATCCTATGTCCTGACTCCTGTCGGACCCTGCCCCCCCCCAAGGCTCAAACCCTGCAAAGATTACCCCGAGCCAGAACCCCACAGAAGTCACCTCATTGCCCATCCCAGGCCTTAGCAACCCTCATCTTATATATATATATCTATATATGCAAGTACATAGATATATATTTATATATAGCGCTGCCACTCCCCGCTCTATCTCCCAGTTTGGAGTGTTCCTTGAGCACCTAACCCGCCCGTCACCCTCTAACAGGAGTCTTCATCACCCAAATCCCCTTTCCCCAGACTCCAGTTAGAGTCAGCCAAAGTAGCCCTGTTCCCCGGGCTAAGACCCCCGCAGGGGTCTTGTCACCGCCCCCCCCAGGCCACTGAAAACTCATTATATATATATATCAATGGACCCAGGTTTATGGATATATATTTATATAGAGCGCTGTCACTCCCCGCTCTATCTCCCAGTTTGGAGTGTTCCTTGAGCATTGACTCCCGCGGAGTCGTCGCCAACTTGCCGCTCACCCTCCAGTAAGAATCTCCACTGCCCAAATCCCACATCATGATTCTTGCTGGAGATGGCATATAAGAACTGCTACCCAAGTCCCTGCAGTAAAGTAAAGTAAACCAATATCAGAACTGCTACCCAAGCCCCTGCAGTCTCCCGGACTCACTGAAGTCTTTCAATTGCCCCCTCCAGGCCCTAGATTACCCCATTATATATATATATTTATATATACTCTAATATATACATATATATTTATATTTAGTGCTGTCACTTCCCAGCTCTATCTCCGTCAGGAGTGTTCCTCGAGCATTGTTATTTTTGACTCTCTACAAGTCAACCCCGCCCACCCCTTTGGCACCCTCCACCACCGCCCCTCCCTCCCCTGCTCGGGCTCCCACAGGAGCCCGTTTCACCCTTGCTCCAATAGGAGCTCCCTATGCTTTTTTCCTAAATCACTATATCCAGCAGCCGGATATACTAAACTTTCAAGCTTTTTGGGGGGTAATTCTTCGAAATACGCGGCTGCTGTCCCGAATTAATAATAGCATTTTTGGGGAGCCTTCGAGACCTATCTGATCTCGGATCCCCTTATATGCTTA
>CAIGQQ010038154.1:11778535-11791939 GCA_903798035.1 Danio albolineatus
CCAAACCTGCTATAAACGCTAAGCATATCTAAGGGCGAACTCTTGAAATAGCTAAAAAAAATAAAGAATGTCCTCACCGTGCACTGTTCCAACTGTTTCTCCAAAGCCTCTGCGTCTCCCAGAGCTGGCCATTCCTCATTCAGGAAAACATCCACCTCTGCCATCCACTTCTGCAGAGTCTTTGTGTCATTCTACCAGTGGGTGAAGAAAAATACAGTCACATTTTAGAGTATTTTTTTTAAATAATATACAATCCATAAGAATGTATTTATAAAGAGCTAAACTGAAGTATTCTGGATTGAAAGCACTTGCAGCATGCATTTATATTTATGTATTTGGCAGACAGTTTTATCCAAAGAGACCTGAATTGCATTTTAGAGTTGGATTTGTTGAAAGGTCAAAAAAAAGTCAGACTTTGCAAGATGAAAAATCTGAAAAATAATAAAACTTTGCGAGATAAAAACTGAAAAAAATTAACAAAGCTATCCTGGGGATATTTTATTTTGCTTACCTTAAAGGGGTAATTCACCCACAACTGAAAATGCACTCACTGTTTATTCACCATCACAAGGTTTTACAAGTTTCTCTATTCTTTTGACCACAAAAGAAGATATTGTGAAAAATGTTGAAGCCCTTGAATTCCATTGCAGGAAAAACAAATACTATGGTAGTCTATGAAATACTATGGGAGAGCTATGATGATTACAAGTATTCAGCTTTCTTCAACAGATCTTCTTTTGCGTTCACCAGAAGAAAGGAAATACACTGTCAAATAATTTTATAACAGAATCATTAACATTTCATTACATCTAATGACATTTTAATGACAAATTTGTACAGGGTTCATACACATTTTTACTACTAAAATTCTATGATTTTTCCAGGACTTTCAAGTACATTTTCATGACCTAATGTTTCATGTAATGTCTACTGTACGTATACATGTTAAATAATGATGCATGTACAGGATATCATAAAATATCATGCAATAATCCATTTAGTTTAAATTATAAACTTTATATCTATGTAAAATGTATTTAGATAATGCTCACACAGCACTAATGTGAGAGCATGTGTTTGACCATGGACAGAAAAGAAGACAACTAACTTATATTTAAGTATACAGACATTTCTTAAACTAATTTCCATGACTTTTCCAAAACGTTGTGGCTTTTTCAGTTTTTCCAAAACTTTTCCAGGCCTGGAAAATGAAAATATCATGACTTTTCCAGGTTTTCCATGACCGTATGAACCCTGTTTGTACTACTGTATTGGAGGTCAAGAAAAATACCAATGATCCTGTAATAAAATTCCTGACACATTAATAATGGCCTCATGACAATCATGTTTATGACAGATTTATGACGAGCTATGTTTTCTTTCTAATGTCAGGTTTTCATGACGAAGAAGGTTATGGTGTCTTTGTTTACATCGAGTTGGCATAGCAAAGACATCTCAATGTCATCATTGCATTTAAAATGACATAACTGAGCGAATGCCTCTTAATGACAGTTGTAATAAGCATGCATAAAAATTGCATTCATATTCATTATGAACACCCCCTTCAAGTAAAGTGTTATGGGATGAATTATACTGTACATTTAAGGCCATTTTAACCCTTTGTGTCCTTGTTCTTGTACATTTTCTAACTGATTCAATAAAAATACTCAGAATAGTAGTAAGACATTATAGGGCAATTAAAAATAAGATCAAACAGTATTTCAAGAGTTCACCCTTAGCTCAAGATTTATAAATAGCTTGTTTGGCATGCTGCCCCGGGAGAGAGTCCTGAGCTCAAGGGATCCTCAGGCCCAGGGCTCCCTTCCTTTCGAGGGGCAATGGGAGATTGAGCTCAGGTCGATCTCAAACCTCACACCGCTGCTGAGGCTAAGGTGAATTCCAGATAGTAAGACATTTAGAAAAAGAGACTTAGACTAATTTGTCTAATGTATAGAGCGTATTTGTACGGTGGGAGGAAACTGGGGGACCTGGGGGAAACCCACGCAGACAGAGGGAGAACATGCAAACCACTGAGCCGCCGTGCCGCCCACACTAGATAAAGGTGGTAAAGGGGGAGGAAGGGGGTTTTCTTCCAGACGAAGATAATTGTAGAAAGGAAATGAGGATGTAAATAATGACTTGGGATCATATGATTGGAGGATCGTGATTAGCTAATATGGGCCAGCTGGGTCAATCATGAGCCCGTGCTCCTCTCAAAATTAGTTTAATATTAAACTTCACGCAGTCAGAGCTGTATTTGAAAGCTATGTGAAGCTGAGAGATGAACACAACTTTACTCTTATTACCTGTTATTACAATGCTGATCATTGAGCTTTATCTCTACCGAACCCAGAACAACCACACAACGCTCTTCTCTAAAGGATGTGGTTTCAAAATTTAGTAAGCTCTCTAAATAGTCAGCTGACACGATGTTGAGACGCAGCCAACATCTTCAGGTGCTTGCATTCGAGTGTCGTGCATTTGACTTGGAAAGCACCCAGAGGTGTGTAGGTGTAGTGCGTCTGCTACACACAGACTAGAGCCACTGTAATTTGAGGAAAAGCCTCATCAGCATCTTGTTTCAGCACGTGCCTGGAACTGCTGTAGCTTGGTCATGTGATCCTGCAGTTTCTGGATGTTCTCCTCCAGCTGCTCAGACACTCGTCTCCAGCGCACCATCACGTTGTCCAGCTCCGTCCGGTACTTCTGACAGATCTCAGGTGGAGCTTTCTGGAAAACCTGCTCAGCCATCTTATTGAGGTCATCCACGTCACCCTGATGCTCCTTCTGGGATGCTTGAATTGCCTGCAAAATATGACAGAAAAACTCTCATTTAGTGTGCAGAAAGGGAGAAAAGGAAGAGAGGAAGGAAGAATAGAAGGGAGTAAAAAAGAAAGAGAAAGTTTTTAGACTTTTAACAATTTTATTTTGCCTTGTTAGAAGGCAATTAATACAAAATCAGTATATAAACATTAAAAGAATATAATAATATGATTGAAAAACAAGTTATTTGAAAACCAAAATTCAGGACAAGATAAGTCTTCCCCGAAAACACTGCATATCTTCCCATCCAAACTCCAAATATCCTTAAAACCCTCAACATTGTCTATCAATCCATAATAATTAAATTCTAGGTGTAATCCAGCTCTTTTTATGCATTAAAAAAAATGGAACAAGGTAATAATCCAGATGTTCTATTTTCCTTTTTCTTGTTGCATAAATTGCTATTTTCGCTTGTCTCAACAAATAATTTAACATTTTACAAACATTCTTCCTTTTTCTCCCAATTTTCACTCTAAAAATGAAACAAACATCAAAAAAATGTTTCTCCAAACACATTAAATGATGAAAACAATGAATGTATGTCCCTCTACAATTACAAAAAGCACATTTATCACAAATAGGTAAAGGGAAAGAGAAAAAGAAAGCAAACAAGAAAGAAAGAGTTCATGCACAAGCTTTAGCCTTATTGTATCCTACCATGGGAGGTAGGGCATTCTCTTACCGTGCACTTAAACTGGGGAATGCTCTTCCCACAAACATTAGGAATGCTGGTAGCTTGGACTGTTTTAAGAGGTTGCTTAAAACTTTTTACTGTATTTCATATTGTTTTATTGTGTTTTGTTGTTTTTAACTGTTTTGTAAGCACTTTGGGTCTGAGAAAAGACTTTTATTAATTTTATTATTATTATTTTTATTATTCATTCATTCATTTTCTTGTCGGCTTAGTCCCTTTATTAATCCGGGGTCACCACAGCGGAATGAACCGCCAACTTATCCAGCATTTGTTTTACGCAGCGGATGCCCTTCCAGCTGCAACCCATCTCTGGGAAACACCCATACATTCTCATTCACACACATACACTACGGACAATTTAGCTTACCCAATCCACCTGTTCTGCATATCTTTGGACTTGTGGGGGAAACCAGAGCACCACCACGCGAACACGGGGATAACATGCAAACTCCACACAGAAAATGCCAACTGACCCAGCCGAGGCTTGAACCAGCGACCTTCTTGCTGTGAGGCGACAGCACTACCTACTGCGCCACCATTTTCTGCACCCCTATTTTTCTATTATTATCATTATTATTATTATTATTATTTTTATTATTATAAGTATTATTACACATTCACAAACTTGAACAAAATATTACTATTATTTCACAACCTACTTCAACTTTTTTTGCATTTTCTAAATAAAATGTTTGTTTTATTTTAAGAAACATTAAATTAGTAATGATTTGAAAAGGTTTCAGAAGTCCTAATACAGTTAAATGTAAAGTTTTTTAAATTAATTAATTTCAAAATATTTTCATTTAATGCAGCATCGCACTTGAAGCAGTGTGCGATGTAAAAATTCCTTCAGCCAATTTTAAAACAATTAATATTTTTTTAAAAAGTGTGAAGAATTGATTTACACTACCACTCAAAAAGCTGGGGTTGTAAAGAATTTTTGTAAATATATATATTTTTGAAATATTAATATTAAAATATTATCACAGTTAAAAAAAAAAATTTCTTTTTTTTTTCTTTTTCGTTCTGGAAAAAGTGGTTTTATTCTACATCTGCAGTTTAAAACAAGAGCACTCCAAGAGATAAGTATAATAATAATAATAATAATAATAATAATAATAATAATAATAATAATAATAATAATAACGCTAGTGTTTTTACATTTAAGTCTACTATCTCGGAAAGTTTTACTTCTTGAGTGAAATTTATTTTGCATTCAAGTTAGTAGTCGGAAAGAATGATTCCTTAGATGAAAGTGTTTTTACATTTAACTTAAGTCGGAAAGAAGTATTCCTTAAGTAAAAGTGTTTTACTTTCAGGTTTACCAAGTCGGAAAGAATTATTTCTTGAATGAATGTGTTTTGTAATTAAGTTAGAAGTCTGAAAGGATTATTTCTTGAATGAAAGTGCATTTAAGTTAGCTTTGTTGTAAGGAATTATTGGTTCCCCTAGTTAAAAAAAAAAAAAAAAAAACAGCCACAGTATGAGAAGAGTTCCAGCTCTGCATTGCATCAAACTACGCCTCTTAGCTGTTGTAAATTCACTATAAGTCATGGCTTCAAGGGGCTTATTGCTTTAGCCCACAATGGAAAAAAAATAAAAACACAATCAAACCTTGATATCTTTGAGCCTCTGCTCCATGATGGGATACTCAGTCACTGCTGTGGAAGGGATGGCTAGTTTATTCTCACACTGCTGCAGCCAGGCCAACAGCGCTGCCATCACATCCTTATAGCGCGCTGGAGGAAGACTAGACTGGACTAATACAAGAGAAAAAACAACACAAAACAAGTCTGAACAAACAAGATCCGCTGGTAAAAATCCTGCAGTATTGCACAGAACTCAAAACACAACACACACCACACTCCTCATATACAATTTCCTATTAAAGAGTTAGTTCGCCCAAAATTAAAAGAAATTTTTACTGTTTTTAACCACACAAAAGTTATTGGAGCTTCTTATGATTAGTTGAAGTCACATGGAATGATTTGACAATGTTCTTTGGCTCAAAAAATGATTGATGTGAAAATAAAATTTGCTGTTTGTTCAAAAGACTTATTTAAAATAAGCTGAAAAACACAATTCTTGAGTTTTTTTGTGACAACTTAATTGTTTCATGTTCAATCCACTTAAATTTGTAAAAAAAAACAAACAAGTTAACTTAATTCCTTCATGTTGTCCAAACACAAATGCATTATGTGGAACCCAGCATGTTTTACATTATTCTTTTCATCTCAGTATACTGTTGTTCTTTGTGGAGGGTGAGAGAGCTCTCGGGTTTCATCTAAAATTTCTTCATTTGTGTTCTGACAACAAACGAAGGTCTCAGAAGATTGGAATGGCATCAGGGTGAGTAATGAACAAGAGAATTTTCATTTTTGGATGAACTAACCCTTTTATGGAGACACCACACTCTCAGAATTAACTCTCAGTATATGGAGTACTATATTATATTATATATTTATACCCTAAAAATGTGTAGGTGAGAAGATTCACATGAGTACTTTAAAGGCACATACTAGTACCTAAGGTGTACATTAAAAGTACAAAAGCAAACCTTTTAAAATGGTACTGACAGTTTTGTACCTTTATTTCTGAGAGTGTATGCAAAATCATTTTCATATACCTGTCAATTTATAGATTTTAAGTTTTTTATGAGGTAACATCCAACATACGCTTTTAAGAGCTTCTTTTATTGCATTTTATCCATTTGTGTTTTTCAATTACACTATTTTTAAAGGTTGCTTATTCAAAATGATTTTTGTTCTCTTGCTCTGAGCTACAGTATAAATCTCTACTTCAATAGAACTTACATCTACGTCTATTGCATTTTTTTTAAGAAATAATCAGCCCTCCTGTAAAGTTGTAATATTTTTTTCCAATATTTGCCAACTGCTGTTTGACAGAGAATATTTTTCTAAACATTTTTAAACATAACAGTTTCTAATAACCTTTTTTTGTCTTTGCCATGATGACAGTATTACATAATATTTTACTAGTTATTTTGCAATATACTAGAATTCAGCTCCAATTGCAATTTAAAATGGTTTGTTCTTCAGCCAATCAAACACAATATATTAAAGGAGCTAATGATATTGAAATTTTGAAAAAAATGTATTTAAATTAAAATTAAAACAGCTTTTTTTTCCTCAGCGAAAGTAAAAAAATAAGACTTTCTCCAGAAAAAAAAAGAAAAATATAGAGAAAAAAAAAAATTAATTTGTCTTTGATTGTATATTTTGACAGTTTTTACAGAGAAATTTGTCCATCTATCATTGGCCTGACTACACAGTGCTCTGAATTACAGAGTGATTATAGATTTCCTCTTTGTTACAAACTTTCGCTCAAATGTCAATACTATAAAACAAATTCATAGATTTTTCAGATCGGTGGGATAAAATTGTACGCAAATTAGTCCTTATTTACTGAAATAATTTCAATATTCAATATTTATATTTATATGCACTATTTATAATATAATATTTAAACACAACATTTTAGAAACCACGTAATACAATACAATGCAATTATTAATTCAAATCAATCAACTAGCAAAGTATGGAAATGACTATTCACTAGCTAATCTTTAAACTTTTGCATCTTATAATGCAGTGTTTTTGAGTAGTGACCTTATTCCTTGCAGACAATAAACTTTTCTTACAGTCTTGTATATAGTAAATTTCAAAAAATAAATAAATAGATCAGTAAAAAAAAAAAAAAATTTCAGAAATTGTAAGTCTGAAAAATTTCTTTAAAACAAGCAAAATAATCTGCAAATGGGGCAAGTAATACATTAATGTAAAATAATATTAGTTTCAGTTTGAAATATGACTTAATTTAGCTTGTTTTAAGCAAAAACACATTTAATTTATAAAAACAAAACAATATATTTTTTACTCGTCCATATTGTTTTTTGTCAGATATTTGGAGTAGAAACTAGACAAAAACTGAAATGCATTTTTGCAGCATACTCTTTACTACTATTAATAACAACGCACTCTCATTTCCTTTTATTAAAAAATTCTGCATAATTCTGATGATTCTCTCCCCACTCAATCAGCACAGAACTCATAAAACACTTAAACCTGCTGTCCAAGTTTTAAGGAGTCTTTCTAGATTATGCAGAGGCTCATTAGGAACGACTTACCTTTTAGCAAGAGAGCACCTAAAAAATCAGAGTGCGGATATGAACATTTCAGACGCCTGTGTAGCATAATAGAATAGAGAGGCTGGTTGATTTTCGAAAGATTCATGAAAACGCTGGCAGCTCAGAGGCTAAACGTGATCAAACCAGACCAGACTGCAGTCTCCATCCCACGTTTAAGTGCTGTCAAAGTACAGTATGCGACTGATCCACTTTTAAACTCCCTCAACGTAACGTTCACCCAAATAGCGCAGCGCTAGACATCCCTCACCCAGAACGAGCTGTCGTTCCCTGGCCCTCAGGTCCTCCAGGACTTGGTGGTAGTGCTCTTGGAAGGCAGAAATATCAGCGTCAAACAGAACGGGCGTCTCTTCTTTCTGCCGCAGCTCCTCGAGTTGTTCGTGCAGTTTGGCCACTTGTGGTTGAAGAGCGGAGAGGCGAGAGATTTCGTCCTGCCGGAGGGAATACAAGGGATTTTTTTCACACAATAAGTTACATAAAGGCACAAATAAAATAGACTTGTACATTTAGTAACTTATTAAATAATTTATATACTCCTACTGTCTGAAACAAATGTTAAATTTCCTGACTTACAGCCACCTGAAGGGGTCTTTTTATGCAAAAATCACTTTTATATGGGGTTTAAACACAGTTGTGTGGCGACAGTGTGTGAATATCTCCAGCCTCTAATTGTAAACATTAATTAATTCCTTTTTTTTGTAATCACACATCATAAAAACAGTCTGTAGAAACACTTTGATTAACATTCTCCCTTCATACATGCCATCAGATGGGGAAAGCGCCGCACATTAGTCACAACCTCTCCCTCATTAGCATAAACAGCCCTGAGTGAGAAGCAGCCATCCACCATTAGCTTTCCGCCAGAGCTTTCATGGCGTGCCTGCCACAGATAATGTCAGCAACTAATGCTGAGTTGCATGATTTTAGCCCCAGTTTTGACTCGCCAACAGGCTTT
Source organism: Danio albolineatus (assembly GCA_903798035.1). Classification (NCBI taxonomy): domain Eukaryota; kingdom Metazoa; phylum Chordata; class Actinopteri; order Cypriniformes; family Danionidae; genus Danio; species Danio albolineatus. Next base: position 11,787,173 of record CAIGQQ010038154.1, read on the forward strand.
GAGAAATCGCCAACAAATTCCTGAAATCACAGGCAAATTGATGCTCATTCGTGAGTAACAATCACACACTGTGAACTATCAAAGACACGATCTGAGAGAATCGCAGATGAGTGACCGACACCTGTGAGATATTTGGCATGCTAAACATCTGGACTTGTCTGCAATTCAAAATCATGCCGTGGCGATCACCTACAGCCAATGAGAGAGCAGCATCCACTAGTATGGGTATCTGCAGGTCAGCGGGAGGGAAGTTAAAAGGGCTTTTTTTTCGGTCTATCTGAACCCAAGAAATGGAGGAAAAACTAGTGGAAATTTGGCAGGAGAACAAGTGTCTGTTTGACGTGTCATCTGAGCAATACCACAACCGGGTCGAAAAAGAAAAAAAAGTTGAGGAGAAATTGCTAATTCCCTTCAAAATCCAGGTGAGCAAAATAAGCACATTTTCTACCCCACTAAATGGCTTCTTTATCATTATGTAATTTATAACAAAATATATACTAAGTGACCTTGCGTTGTGTTCAAGTCACTACTTGTATATGTTTGGTTGTGAGATGTAGTTTGTGGGTTGTCAGCAATTCTCCTATAGTAAAGTCATGCAGTGTGAAACATCTTGAGGTGTGAACACAGCAGCAACGGAACGCTACCCCCAGACAGTCATACAGACTACTTTGAAAATCGTGCCGCCTGAACTCGACATAAGAGGCATTATAAAAGTGACAATAGACTACATTCTTCCGGGCCACTTCTTTTGATATTTTTTGTATTTTTTTGAGATAACGTTAATCCTGTTTTAAATCTGCCGCTATGCTGATGCATAGGTGCACCTGGGAGCACAATCTCATTTGAATTTAAAGCGACAGTTACTAAAACAGCACAATTAGGACCAAGGCCTAAAAGGGACAGGTTCAACAAGTTAAACAAATTATTTGTGGGGTATTTTGAGCTGAAACTTCACACACACACACACACACACACACACACACACTTTAGGGACAAATAAGACTCTTTTTACGTCTGGTAAAAAGTGGCATAATGCGTTCCATTTAAAAGCTAAATTTCCATGACCTATAATGCACAGAAAACACTGATTTTAGCCATGCTATTTGCATAGTTTTTATTGAATAAAATTAATATTTGTATATAAATGTGATCATCGGCACAAACAAAACATGAAACACTGATAAAAAAATGCTATAGAAAAAAAAACCCATTTTGATTAATTTAAAGTGACAAACATAAACAAAAAATCCCTGAAATTACATGAATTGGTCAACAACAACAACAACAACATTAAATTTCCTGACTTTCAATGGCTGAAATAGACTTCCATAATATTCCAGAAACTCAATGTGGTAAGGAACCCAGTTCTTTTATTCTTTATTAAATTTTATTTTATTTATTAAATTTTATTTATTTTATTTATTTATTTTAATAATTTGAAGTCTAAAGAGAGTAACGTTTCCATAGTTCAGTTATTTTATATCTCATTATCAGCAGATTTCTTTTATCCTGTAAGTAGCTTTGGAGAAAAGGCATCTGCTAAACGAATAAATAAAAATGTATAAGGTAGAAAAAAATCTTTTAGCTGTCCACCTTCAACACTCGAAAAGGGAATAAACATGAATATTTATATCTTACAAAACTTCCAAGTGAAGTCTCTACGAGTGATTCAGATACAGCTGAGAGGCAAATGTTGTACAGACTTCACAAACTCAATAAAAACTTCAGAAATTCTAACTTGTAGCTGTGAGGTTTCTCTTTTTTCATTTAAAGGGATAGCTCATCCTAAAACCGTTGATTTCCATAATGGAAAAAACAAATACTATGCAAGTCAAATATCTTATTTTGTGTTCAACAGATGTAAGAAACTCATTCAGGTTTAGAACAAATGAAGGGTGAGTATTTTCATTTTTGGGCAAACTATTTATTTAATAAGGTGTTTATAGATGTATAGATATATATGTTTATGATATGCTGTTTGCAAGTCCCAATTGACATTAAAATAGTTCTAATAGAAATGTATTGTTATTGATCCAATAAAAACTTCATATTACTGCTGTCTGCTGCCATGAGAGCTTTCATTTCTTTTATATTTTTGCCCCAGATACAGTTGAATGCTAAATTACCAACTGTGAAATTGTAATTCTTTTTCAAATATTTCCCAAGTGCTGTTTAAATGGAGAGAATATTTCTCAACACATTTTATTAAAATAATAGTTTTAATAACAAGTTTCTCATTTAAATTGGTTAACTGGGCAAGTTGTAGCCATTTGGGGAAAAATATTTGTTATGGAAGAATACAAGAACTGGCATTAAAAAAATAAATATATTTAAAAATGCTTTTATTTTGGCCAAACAAAAAAGAAATAAGACTTTCTTTAAAAAATATTATAGAAAATACTGTGAACATTTCTTTGCTTCATTAAACATAGTTTAAAAATGAATACAAATTTCACACGAGGCTCATTTGTTTGCTTTCAACTGTATATAGACTTTAAATAGCAAAATCCTAAATAATGCAGCTACAATATTTATAAATATGTCAAATAATACAGCAGTATAAAAGCAGCATATCATAAATAAGTGTATAAAGAAACCTCAGCTATGAGATTTCATAAAGTTTTTATCAAATTTGTGAAGTCTGTAAAAACATTCGCCTCACAACAAAACCACATTCTCTGCATCTGAATCAGTCAGAGACCTGAAAGTTATTATGAGATCTAAATATTCATGTTTATTCACATTTATTCCCTCTTCAGGTGTCGAGGGCGGACAGCACAAAAATATGGAGCCATTTTCCTGCCAGTATTTGTGCCATTACATGACTTAGCCTGAACTACACTCTCTATTCCCCAAATTATTGTATGCTATTGTATTTAATTGAACATCTTTTTAAATGTAGGGATTAAAGTAAATCATTTGTAATGTTCTAAATCTTGAAAATTCCTTGTGTGTGTATGCGTGTATAAATATACACCTATATATAACATACTAGGTCAATATAATATATATACTAGGTCAAATGAAAAAAAATAGCAACAAATAGCAATTTAGTCTCCTTTGTTTCGAGATATACACAAACTTGAAATAGCAAAGTTTAAAATAATACAACTGAAAACATGAGAAGTAATATAAGAGCATTATTTTAAAATTAATAATTTAGTTTAATCTGCATCTAAATTAAAATGTGCCCTGTTCAACCAGTTATTTTTCTGAGCAAAAAAATTATAATAATATGAATAAAACATTACCATGATATACAGAAGACATCCACTCAAGTCATTCAGTTTAAACTGTAATATATTATATGTTATGTTTTTTATAACATATGTTATTTTATATATTTTTTAAGAATTTTAAGTATTTGGAAACTGGGTCCCACTTTATATTAAGTGTCGCTTATACCTGTGAATTTACATGGTAATTAGACGTGTAAGTAGTATGTAACTACAGTGTATGTACACACTGGTACATAGTATTTACTTGTGTAATACTGGTGTACAGTAACTACACTCGTGTAACAACCCACTGAATAGTATTTGTAAGTACAAATGTGTAACAGGACATTGGTAACAACACTAGGAAAGTACACATCTGTAACAAGAGTTATATAAGTGCATTGTGTAACAACAACATGTACTTGCGGATGTTTTCCTACTACCACACCTGTTTGTAGATCATGTACTTGTGAACACTGTATGGCAGAACTAATGCTGCATTAGAAGGTTTCACCTTGTCATACCAGTGTACTTACATGGTGAATCCACAGGAACTGTCCACTCAATATAAAGTGTAAAATGGTCACAAATTACAGTGTAACTTGTAGAAATATCTTCTATGCAACACTTTAATAACAGTGTAGTTACATGGTAACTCCACAGGAGCGGTCCACAATATAAAGTTTAAAATAAAATTCATTTTCGTTTCAGCTTAGTCCCTTTATTAATCTGGGGTCGCCACAGCGGAATGAACCGCCAACTTATCTAGCATATGTTTTACACAGCAAATGCCCTTCTAGCTGCAACCCATCTAAGCCGAAAAGAAAATGAATGAATGTATGAACAGTAATTTGTTGACATTTTACACTTTATATTGAGTGGACAGTTCCTGTGGATTTACCATGTAAGTACACTGGTATCACAAGGTGAAACCTAATGCAGCAATAGTTCTGCTATAGTGTTCACAAGTACATGATCTGCAAACAGGTGTGGAAGTGGGAAAACATCTGCAAGTACATATTGTTGTTACACAATCCACTTACATAATTCTTGTTACAGATGTGTACTTTCCTAGTGTTGTTACCAACGTCCTGCTACACATTTGTACTTACAAATACTTATTACATGAGTGCAGTTACACCAGTATTACACAAGTAAATACTATGTACCAATGTGTACATATACTGTAGTTACATACTACTTACAGAACTTTTTTTTTATTAGAGTATGCAAAAAAATACACTAAATGGGAATACATACAAACAAAACAATAACAAAATCATAAAAGGAAAAAAAGTTAATAACAATAATAATAATAATAATAATAATAATAATAAAAATAATAATAATAAAAACAGACAAAAAACAACCACAATACAGTCAGATACTGGCAAATGTAAGTGTGTGTGTGTGTGTGTGTGTGTGTGTGTGTGTGTGTGTGTGTGTGTGTGTGTGTGTGTGTGTGTGTGTGTGTGTGTGTGTTTGCACATGGAAAAGTAACTAGGTGGAAGGTCAAAGTAAATACATAAGGAAGAATATATACACATAT
>CAIGQQ010038154.1:11798311-11838616 GCA_903798035.1 Danio albolineatus
TATAATATAATATAATATAATATAATATAATATAATATAATATAATAAGACATTACATAACATGACATGACATAACATAGCCATTTTTATTCATCTTTCTTAATATTAATTATTAAAAAACAGACATATACAGTTCACTGAACATGTACACAGACATCGCTTATATAATATATAACCGAATGTTCAATATCCAACTATGCTATATATAATAACTTCGCTATTAGCTACTAGTTAATTAGTTAAAGTTAGTAGTAACTAATACAGTTATGGTAACTAATAACCTTAACTTTTCTGACTTTGATTGTAATGCAATAACGTGTAAAGCTGCTTTGAAACAATTATTGTAAACTGCTAACGTTCATTGTGATTTCATTTTAGCACAGATTCATGAAATAATTTTAACAGATAAGTGTAAAGATAGCTAATAATATATTCAATTTTCTATTGGATATATTCAATTCTAATTAGGTTTTTTAAAATATTGTTAATGTTAACCATTAGAACCTTACCTTAGTTTATTGATAGTAAGAATAATATATTGTTAGAGCATCGATATTACAATGTGTGTATCTGCAATATTAGATGGTATGCCTGTTTCAGTTTAAAAGCCAATAAAAACCGAAAGTTTATGGGAAGAGCAATTTTTTATTTTATTTTTTGCATACGAAATCAAGTTCTACCTTCAGATCAAGCCTGAAATGGTTGAAATTATTTGACTTTTTAAAGAGTTTACACAAATAGCCCAAAAAGTTAAAGATATTATTAAAAATTATCATTTTTTAATTATTCATAAAATGATGACCATGTTATCTTATATCTGATTGTTCAATTTCTGTACTTGAAAACTGTTAAAAACCATAAAACGCTGTTTATTTAACAATTTTACATCTTATATTTCACATTTCACATCATATTCTATATCATCTTATCATATTTTACAGCTTATTAATTATTATTTATGCAGATGCACTGCATAGAAAAAAACAAAAACAAAAAAAATACTAAACTAATTAAACCTTTCCAAATAGAGATATTCAAATAAATACGTACAAAAATAAGTACATTAAAGTTCAAAGCATATGTATCAATTCTAATGCAATTTAATACACTTTGCAGCCTGTTATCTGTTCTGTTTACATTCATTAGTTGTGCGATACAGGTGAATCACTATAAAGCGTGTTTATGTGGCCTTACCAGCACTTTTTCATAGAGATCTGCCACACTGCCTTCTTTACGGGAGACTGAGAACTCTGGATTTTGCAAAACAGCCTCGGACCGAGTCATAAAACTGTGAATTTCAGTGAAGTCCACATCAAATCTGCAGGGACATCGATGAGAGAACGGCAAAACAAATTAGTTATTCTTGGTTGTTTGTTAGGCGTTTGAATGTTGTTAGGATTCAGGCATTGATTAGCATTTTCCCCATCACTGCGGGCTTTGTTTCAGCGTCCTTTCTGAACTCAAAAGTGATTATTTAGATGGGAAGAAAAAAGCTTTCTCTGCAGAAAACCACAGTCCTGATCGGTATCTCAGATTTACACTGAAAATATATATGTAAAACATTCGCACAACATAAATTCCCTTAAGAATGTGAGCTGAGGACTCAAGCCGACACCAGTACAGTAAAAAACCCAATGATTTTACCCTGCTTGTCCAAACTGCTTATATAAAATCAGCTTAAAACAACACAATTCTTGAGGGTTTTTTTTTGTAAAAACTTAATTGTTTTATGTTCAATCCACTTATATTTATTTATACTACTGTAGGTCCAGAAAATATGACCATATCACCCCAATTTTATCCTCCCTAAACAGGCTGCCTGTTAAGTTCTGTACTGATTAGAAAATACTGCTTCTTACCTACAGAATAAAGCCTTAAATAACCTAGCTCCTGTTTATATTACCAACCTTCTGTCTCACTACAATCCAATTCACTCTTTAAGATCTTAAAACTCAGGGCTTTTGGTGCATGTTACCCAGAATAGCAAAGTCTACTAAAGGAGGTTGACTCTTCTCATTTATGGCTCCTAAACTCTGGACTTCAAGGACAACAACAACACATACAATTAATACACAGATACACTTCATTAAACATGTGCATATCACCTACATGCTATAAAGTTACATGTATATAATAACTTATATTTGATTGTAACTTGAACTTCATTGGATTGTAATACAATAAATGTGCACCTTTTGTAAAGCTGCTTTGAAACAATATATTTTTTAAAACAATTAGATTAACTTAATCAATTTGTAAGGGACTGTGTGGAACCCCGCAATGCAGATCTACATTTATATTCACTTAAAAAATATAATATAATATAATATAATATAATATAATATAATATAATATAATATAATATAATATAATATAATATAATATAATATAATATAAAAAATATAAAGATTTGTTGCTATCAACTCAATTGATTTGTTGAAAATTAGCATTTTCATTAATCTAAAATCGTTGATAATTTATTTGTATTATATTCAATCTACTTAAATTGGTAAAAATAAATGAAAAAATTATATTTATATATAAATATACAGTATTCAATCTTTGAAGTGGATCAAAACCATGTTGTTCTAAAACTATTGATCACCCGTTCTTGTCTTTGAACTATTTTGAAATACTTTTTTGATCCATTTTAAATGTTGACTTCTGTATATGCACTGTAAAAAATTAGATGAACAATTAGTCGTGGCAACATATGTTTTTAGTTCATTGTAACTTATTAAACTAAGTTAATCATGCTCTAAGTTAATTTTATAAGTTATGCAAGCAGTTAAGTCAGTTTAACATAATATAAGTTCAATAAACTCACAATGTTAATTTGATCCAGCTTAAAAATGTAAGGCAAGCAGGATTTTTTACAGTGTGTATAAATGTGTGTGCATATTTGAGTTTTTGAATTTTTGATTGCATAACTAACTTAGTGGATCTGTAGTCCCCAAAGATTCCATTGGGATTTGAAAAAAGCATAATATTAGGTGCTTTAAATAGTTTCATTTTCAATCAAGGTTTTGCATTTATCACAGTGCGTGTAGAACAGATGTGTTCATGCTTCGGATGCTGTCGGCTTTATTAACAGCAATAATGTTTGTTGATTCACTCAGCAAGCAGTTACTTTGCTAATGCCAGTTCTGAGTTTGGTCTATTTTTAATTGCGCAGTCCATACTGTAAGTTACATCTAAAAGCAATGCATGTTATTAAAGCAGGTGTTAATTCTGAACTGCAATAGTTTTTAGAACATTCTGGTTTTCCAAATGAAGATTGATTGCTTCAAAGGGAATAAGCTGCATTACATTCATAAGCTAATTCATATGAAAGTTAATTGATCTTGTATTCTTTTTACTCTTGGGTTCCATTTTAGTCGATTAAGTTGACAACATCATTCAGATGTGTGGAAATGTGCGTCATAATTATATTAAGTTACATCAATGATTGTTTTTTTGTTTGTTTTTTAGTGTTGCCATCATAAAAAGGTTCTGTTCAAAGTAGATATGGCTCATAACATTAATAAAACAAACAAACAAAAAATTCTAAAAGTTTAAAAACTAGTTTGATGTAATAATAATAAGATTATTTTTCTTATACTACTGATATCATCTTACTAATTGGAACATAATATTTATGCGCCTGCTACACCATTCATAGACCATAGTTAATAAAATTAATAGAAGAGACAATTAGAAATGGGGCGTCATGGTGGCATAGTGGGTAGCATGATCGCCTCAGTTGGCATTTCTTTGTGGAGTTTGCATGTTTTCCCCATCCTCCGGGTGCTCCGGTTCCCCTCCAGAGTCCAAACACATGCAGGATAGGTGAATTGGGTAGGCTAATATGTCTGTAGGTTATGTGTGTGAATGAGAGTGTATTGGTGTATCCCAGTGTTGGGTTGCAACTGGAAGGGCATCCCAGCTGGAAGGGCATATAAAAAATATGCTGGATAGTTTGTCGGTTCATTCTGCTGTGGCGACTTTAGATTAACAAAGGGACTAAGCACAAAAGAAAATGAATGAATGAATGAATGAATGAATGAACAATTAACAACATTTAGCCCAACAGAGGCAATTAATTAATTAAATAAATAAATAAACAAACTAACTAAAAACAAACAAATAAACAAACAAACAAACACAAACAAATAAATAAATGACCAAACAAACCAATAAAAATACTAAATAAAGATAATAAAGAATAAATAAATAAATAGGTGCCACGGTGGCGTAGTGAGTAGCATGTTCACCTCGCAACAAGAAGGTCGCTGGTTCGAGCCTTGGCTGGGTAAATAAAACAAATAAATTGAAAAAAATAAATGAAATGAAAATAAATAAAATAAATTGAAAAACGAAAAAGTAAAAAATAAATAAATAAATTTGTGTCATCATTGACTTATTTTACACCTGTGAGTTTCTTCTGTTAAATACAAAAAAGTACATTGTAAAAAAATGAAATACGAATTAAAAGAAATTAAAGCCAGGGGTTACCATAAGATGTTTGGTTTTTCACATTTTACCTACATTTCTTCTGTTATGAAACTATGGTTTTAAACAAGTGAAAGGTTTCTACTTTTGTGTACGTTTGGGCTCAAAAAGTGTTTTCTGTGTGTCTTTGCAGTGAAATATTGGCCACTGTCTGCACCCTAAGATTTTTGGGAATTTTTTTAAGATAAAAAAATAACCATTTATATTATTGCAGAGTAGTATGAAGACCAGCACTTTTATTTACACTTCTTTGATTGTTTTTTGGATGAGGAGTAAGGGAAGGAATTGTATTTTCTTTCTCTTTACTTTCAGAGAATTTAGTGGGGATATTTTTATTTGGAGTTTTACATCGACTGCTGAGGTAAATGTTTCCATAGTACAGTATTGTTCTTACTTGATCATCAAACATAACTTTTCTAAAATTGATTGCTATAATGTCTTTTTCTCTCTTCCATGTTGTGCCTTATAATTGTTGTGTACTAGTGCTGACACAAGATGTTTGTCACTGTTGAGTGCAAGCTACTCATATCTCCACACTCAAAGAAATGCTGGGTTATTTAAACCCAAATTGGGTAAATATGGACTAACTGAAACATTAGGTTAAATTTGGTCCTATTAATTTAATTAAAAAAGTATATTACCCAAGTAGTTGCCTTAGTCCCTATAACACCCAGAATTTGGTTGAAATAACCTGTTATTTTTTTAGAATTATGCATACTTGAACAAATTATTGTTATTATTATTATTTATTTTTTATTGTATTGACCTTGTGTCCAGCATTTTCTTTTAATTCAAGAAACCCTACTTCTAACTGATGTTATAAGAAATTGAGAGGAATATCTTAGTCTGGCATTCACCATCTAGTTTTAGCCAAAGCGATCTCAAATGGCCTTTTCATAGCACTTGAGATTTTGGCCTAATGTACAGTATTTAAAGAGGGGGAACAAAAGTACATTAGTCTGGTATTGACAATCTAGTCTTAGCCAATGGCTTTTTCAGTAGCACTTTCATAGCACTTCATCTTTTATAACATGAGATTTTGGCCAGATGTAATTAAGGCCTGGAATAACAATAGTACCTTGGTCTAGCTTTGACCATCTAGTCATAGCCATTTCAAAAGGCCTTTCATAAAACTTTATCTTTTAAAATATGAGGTTTTGGCCAAACATTCAAGGACAGGAAAACCTCAGCTCCCACACAGATATAATATACTTTATAACCTGCAAGTTAAAAACATTGATTTAACATTTCATGAAATGTTACAAGACTTTCTTGAAATTCTAATAGTTTTCCTCAGATTTGTGACATATAAATTCAGATTTGTGAGATACAAACTGTGACAATATAAATTCTGGCATTTTTCTTATATGAAAGTTCTCACCCTTTTCTATGAATTGTGAGAAAAAGATTTTTTAAAATCCCAAATTTCTAAAAAAAAAATAATAAAAAAAATAATCGTGCGAAACTATGAATTTATAATTGTTTGAACATTAAAGATTAAATTTATTTGATTAAATTGACTTACAATTTTACCTTACAATCACACAATTTTGAGGAAAAAAATGTGCGGAAGAAAAAAAATAATTGCATGCAAGACTGTATTAAGTCGAAAAAAGTTTATATTCATTCATTCATTCATTCATTCATTCTTTTTTCTTCGTCTTAGTCTCTATTTCATAGGTTTCCACAGTGGAATGAACCACCAAAATATTAAAATAGAATTATTTAAGTTACAAACTCAAAAGTTGTGTTGCGAAAGGAAAAAGTCAAAATTTTAAGATATAAACAAAAAAATTGAGATATAAACTCAGAATTGTAAGATAAAAAATGTGCAATATGAACTCAAAATTGTGAAATTAATCTGAGAATTGTGCAGTACTGTACTGTACTGAAGAGAAAAATCTAAATTGTAAGATATAAATGGAAATATTTAGTTTTTTAATATTTAATATTTATACACTCACCGGCCACTTTACTAGGTACTCTTAGGTTCAACTGCTTGTTAACGGAAACTTCTAATTAGCCAATCACATGGCAGCAACTCAATGCATTTAGGCATGTAGACATGGTCAAGAAACAAACAAAGCTTCAGAATGGAGAAGAAAGATGTAAGTGACTTTGAACGTGGCTGGTCTGAGTATTTAAGAAGCAGCTGACCTACTGGGATTTTCACAAACAACCATCTCTAGGGTTAACAGAGAATGATCTGAAAAAGAGAAATATCCACTGAGCAGCAGTTTTGTGGGCGCAAATGCCTTGATGTCAGAGGTCAGAGGAGAATGGTGTGGGGGATATTTTCTTGGAACACTTTGGGCCCATTAGTACCAATTGAGCATCGTGTCAACGCCACAACCTAGTATTGTTGCTGACCATGTCCATCTCTTAATGACCACAGTGTATCCATCTTCCAGCAGGACAACACACCATGTCATAAAGCCCGAATCATCTTAGACTGGTTTCTTGAACATGACAATGAGTTCACTGCACTCAAATGGCCTCCACAGTCACCAAAACTTAATCCAATATAGCACCTTTGGGATGTGGTGGAACGGGAGATTCACATCATGGATGTACAGCCGACAAATCTGCAGCAACTGCCTGATGCTATCATGTCAACATGGACCAAAATCTCTGAGTTCCAACCCGGTACTAGTAAGTTGTACCTAATAAAGTGGCCGATAAGTGTATAAACAGAATTGAAAGGGAAAAAAGTTTAAAATTATGCAATGTAACCTGAGAATTGTGAGGAGTTGTGCAGTACTGCATAAAGTAAAAATTGCAAAGGGAAAAAGTCAAAATTGTAAGATATAAACTGAAAATCGTAGTGATATAAACTGATTTATAAGGCGAAAAGGTCAACATTGTGCAATGTAACCTCCGAATTATGAACTTTAATTTACCTCAACTTTTTATTTCAATAGTTTATCTCAATCTCCACAACAGAACCACTAAACAATCACTGGGATCATAAAAAAAGTCAAAAAAAAAAAGTGTCCTATTTCTGTTGTCACAAATAGCTCCTTCACATCCAGTGACCTATGATGAAACTGAAGCCCATGAGCTCACCTTTTCCGCAGTTCTGAATCCACGACAATCTGTCTCTTTTTCTGAGGTGGAGGGGTGGACATGCCCTCCTTAGTATGCTTCACCATCTTCTTCTGGTTCGTGGTCACCTTGGTGACAGTTGCCATGGTTGTGTGCGTGATCTCCGACTGGGATGTGGTGACAATAGTTGAAATCTAAAAGGGGACGAAAGTTAAAGTAAGACATGCTTCGTGTGAGTGTATGGAAGTGTACTGATTTCTGAAGTGCACATGAAAGAGAGGCGGCGAGATATATAGTGAGAGCGCTTTATTTATTCGGAGCGATGGCAGGGAAAGCCGTATCGAATTTCGAGCGGAATAGAAATAGATGGAAGAGTATTGCGGAAGAGATGAGACACAGTAAATGGAATGGCATTAGCATAACCACCTTGGTGCTGGTGAGCTGAAGCGCCTGCACCAATTTGTCCCAGCGCTGAGCAAACCTCTCCAGCTTTGCTTCCAGTTTCCCAGTGGCCTCTTTGCTCTTGATGTTAGTCAGCAGATCCTGGACGAGCGAACAAAGCTTGTCCATGGTCTGCCTCTTCAGCTCCAGGTCTGCTTTTAAAATCTGAGGGAAGAAATTCAGCGTTCTGCCTTTAAAGTCAATAAAAACAACTATTAGCTGTGTAATATTTAATGGAGGTCAGCCATTTAATGCTAGCTAAGAATCGTGTTGCATTATAAATAAAAGGCTGATTTTAAACATTACAGAGGATTTAAAGGGTAACGAATAACCAAAACACATTTGTTGAGCTGTTGACAGTCATATATGTGTCCCACGCTGCTATAAACACTATAAGGACACATATATTTCACAAAAAAGTGAAAATTGGTTGTTTTTGCATTATTTTGAGCAATTTTGTTCTGGTTTGAAACGAATTTTTGAAGCTGCATCACGCCGATGATATCCTTGCGTGTATTCTAGCGTGGAGAGTGGATGTCTGTACCTGCGAGTGCATTGTGACGTCTCTAAGTGTGCAGCGTTAATTCATGAGAAAGACTTGGTTCAAACCAATCAGCGCACTCTATAGTGTATCCGGTGCAACTTCATTAATATGCACAATAGCTTCGAAGACTGTTTTTACCTGTTACAGTGTTCAGACGGCAGAGAGACGCCACCTTGTGTTGCCAAAAAAAGTGGAAGAGCAAGAATTGTTTGGAGACGCAGGTTGCCAGTGTTTTGTCAGGTCAAGGTTTTATTTTCATTTCCCGCTATGAGAGCACAGCAGGACTCACGAGTGGACTACAGTGCACTCAACACGTGGCAGAAATACGTTTGTAAGGAACATTTTTTTTTTACCCAAGTGCTTTCCGCATCTGGAAATGGTGAAATCCAGATTTGCAGCTCGTCTCCTTTTAAAAAATACGCAGCTCCAGTTCGTGTTGATTGTCCTGTCTCTACAGATTTGGTAAGTAAGCGATCAGTGCTCTTTGTTTGTTTATTCAGATGGCAAAGTTAGTTCGTATCGTCAGCAGTACTCTTTCAGTGTTTGAAGACATACTGTAGTCTAAATGATTAGAGCTGTTACTGAGTTTACAGTACGTTAATATCACTACAATATTATAGACTGAAAGATCTGCTAAGTGCTGCTCTCTGAGTGTAAACATGTTAACACAGCAATCAAACTATTACTGTTGTGTGGAATTTTCGCCGCATTTTGACAGGATAGTCTATACACACACGGCTTTCTGACGCTACCTACCGAGTGCATCTAAGTTACCGAGAAATGTGGAGGGTTTTTAATTTCTCTCATATGCCGAGCAGTATCAAATACTCCATTAAAACACTTCTCCAGCAGGTCCTCGCATCTCGTTTGTCATGGGGTTTGTTTTCAGTGCATGCCCAAACGGAAACTCCCATTTTAATGCAAAACCTTTCCTCTTTCCCTCCCCTGACACCCCCACCTAAACTGAGCTGGACACACCCACTTTTCTGACCTTTTCCAAACTAGCGGTGTGAAAACACCCTGCTGAGACAGGGGGGTTTCGTGGCCCTTCAAGGATTTAATTCTGAGCGAACCTTCCGAAGAACGCTGGATTTTAGACCACCTTTTAGCTGGTCAATGGCAATTCAGTTCCTCAAAATAGCAACACGCCAACAATGCGCCTTAACACACCTCCTTTTTAGTCCAGCACACCAATGAGTCCACAAAGTGGCACAAATGGATTTGCTATTTAAACAACGTGGCAAAAAAACGTGTAAATTAGTGTTGTGCTGGTCTGAAAATAGCAAGAAATCGCACCACACACGTCTTGCACCTTATTACACCAGGCTCACAATCTTACATTTTTCAATCGGGAAAAAAAATGTCAGAATTGTGTGATATAAACTCAAAACTAGGAGAAAGGAATGCTTAATGTCTCAATTATATATCTTAAAATTTCTTAATTCGCCACTGGCTTGGTTCGGGACTTGTGGAGCTGCATGTTGATGGATTTGCTCTTCAGTGTTTGGACATTCAGCAGTAAAATTTAAACCACACTGAACTGACCTAAACTGGACTGACGCAGTTTCAATTTACCAGATCTTCTATGTTAACCTGCTTTGACACAATCTACATTGTAACAGCGCTATAGAAATAAACATGAATTGAATTAATTTCTTAAACTGACAACTTATGACATTTTTCCTCACAAAGCAAAGACTATATATCACAATTCAGACTTATCTGGACTTGTCTGAGAATCATGTTGCATTCATAAAAAGCCCAGATTTCAAACCCAGCACAAAGGAATTCAACACCAGGAAACATTAACAGCCCATTTTACCTCTGTAATGTGAAGATTTTACATGTCATGCAGCATAATCAACAAGAATAAAAAATACTTCGTTTTTCACCCCATCAGTATTTGATTGTTAATTATGTAAAGTAGGGCTGGCTTTAATGCATCGGTGAGTGCGGATTACGTGTGGCCACTTACCGCCAGCTTCCGCAGGTTGGCGGCTACTTCATTTGGGTCATTTGTGCCACTGCTTTGGATGGACTGGACCAACTCCTCCTTTTGAGTCAGCCAAGAATCAAACAGCAGCTATAAAACAAGCACAGCGGATTAAAGGGAGATTGTGAGATGTGTTCTGCACTGCTGCTTTTCCTGTTTCGTTTTTTTGAGCTGTGGTGATGTTATCTCGCCTATTCTCTTGAGAAAAAAAGGGGGTCGTCAAAAGCGTTATGTTTCCCCAGACATGCTCTCGTTATAGTCATTTAACCGGCAGGATTCAAAAGACATTTTCAGAGCTGCTAAATGCATTGTAAAAGCTTTCTCTGGCACGTTTTTGAAGGATTCGGTTTACCTGCTCCTCAGAGAAATGCTGCCAGCACAGCAGGATCTTTTGAAGGAGGATCCAACGCTCTTCAGTCCATTTACAGATCGCTGCCCATCGTTCCCCAAGGTTCTGTGGAAGTAGCGTGGAGGTGTTAGGGAAAACCAATTCAAGTAAACAAAACATTATACCACACGTCATGTTTACACTTGGTATTGTGATGGGTATTGTTCGATTGTGTCCGAAAAAGACAAGAGAGACTTGTTTTAACCCACATGATGTGTCCTGGAGAGGACTTTCGTTTGTCATTCTTTTGGGGAAATGACCGGTCAAAAAAAAAAAAAAAAAGCTTAAACATCTCTGGTGATGCTACAATCTTATCAAATTCTGGATTCAGTCTTTAACACTGGTCTTGAATTTATTTTTGAAAATGACCGTTTACATACCTCACTAAACTGAGATACATATATACACACACACACACACACACACACACACACACACACACACAACAGTTCTGTCTGGTTCTTGAATCTGAATGGGTGATAGTCGTAAGATATTCTGCAATATCAGCACTGGTACAGCCTTCTCACCCTTGTGTATTACTCCTTGTGTCAATTAGAGTGACAGCAGATCAATAAACTAACTACAGTTTGACAAACATTGCAGCTGTTAGACACCATAATGTACTTTTGAGGCTTTTTTTTAGGCGAGAATGTAGTTGTTTAGATTGCAACTGCTGTATGCAGTTTATTTATAAGGATAGTGCTTATTTCAAATATTATAATTTCAGAGATTCAGCATGTCGGTGGCCACTAGCCTGTCATTGAGCAGAGCAAAGAAGGGTGACGTTTCACCACAAGATGGCGACAGAGACCGCATAATACATCCTTAGGAGAGGAAAAACTCAGCTGATCAAATCATTATGAAACCGGTAAGTGATACTCTAAGTCGATCTCTCTTTTATATGTTGTAGCACTGTATTTATACCATAGTAATCTGGTAGTGTTTGCTTTGGATTTTTCGGGGTTAATTATTGTGATCTCCTGATTGCAACAGAGAAATACTGGGAAATCTCTGTAGACTGATGGCATTTAATCTTAAAATTTGAGCAAAATCACCTGTTTTGTCATCCCTTTAGATCTTACGCTAGAGAATCATTCAAATACTAGCTCTAAAGTGACTTTGGTGAACTGGCAACGGTTTCTGCTGTTCTGACCAGCTGCAGATGTGAAGGAATGGTGGAGGAGAGCAGTTCCTTGTACAAAAGGTTTTTTGAGAATCTCCGTATTTGATTTGATTTTTTATTATGTTTTATATAACTTTGTATAACATCACTGGTGGGACACTAAGGCAGGAGAGATTGAAAAGATTAATAAAAGCATTGCTTGTTGACAATTTGAGTAATTAAATAATCCTCCATTAATCTCAATATTGTGCTTTTTACCTTAACCTGGAAACTTTTGTTTAAATGCTTTTATTTTATATATAACATAAATAAATAAATAGAAACACAGACAGAAAGACAGACAGACAAACAAACAAATAAATAAATAAATAAGCCTATAAATTTCTTATTAAGCTATATGTGCCTTGGACCAGAAAAATAATTGTCAAAATTGTAGATAATTTCACATGATTAATTTATACATCATCTGAAAGAGGAATATATAAGTTTTCTATTGATGTTTACTTTGTTAGGATATTGCAATATTTGGCTTTAAAATTTTGCTTAGCAATGCACATTACAAATAATAGTTTAATTCAGTTTTGATGTATTTACAGAAAGAAAAAAAACATTACAAAATATATTAATGGAACATGATTTAACATTCTAATGTTTTTTTTGGCATTAAAAACTATGTAACTATATAAACTACAGTATGTAAGATATATTTTTGGTTATTGCCAAAAGAAAAACAAGCAATCTCACACAGCCATCAATACCTGCTGAATGATTTATTAAATTAAATGTAACATTTTGGTCTGACGACCTTTATCAGGCATACTGTACAGTATATACATAGACTAGCACTTTTTTTATATGCTGTATACAGAATGATCAATATGTTTTCTATGTATACATGTTTGATGAAGGTCATGAGACTGAAATGCTACATTTTATAATTATATATATAAAAAAATAACACACAAGCTGAACATACTTTTAACAGACTGGTGTTATACTGTAGTCACATATTATGAGCACATGAATTTTCTTTCAATTAGGACTGGTTTTTGTGTTTATTTTTGGAACTGACTGACTGTAAGCCTCATTGATCAGAGAGATTGAATCAGTGAGCTTTAAGAGATCTTTTTTTATATTTTTTTAATAAATTATAGCTAAGTTCATGTGTACATGAATGGTTACAAAAATAAAGGTTCTTGGACCTGTGCATGTGTGGATACATGCAAGCTACTACAACTAACACACTCACGTACAATATTGCAGACTTTCTTTTTCACAGAGATTAAGTTTATCTCGAGATTAATTAGGACTGTGAACAAGCAGTTTTAAGCATAAATGCAAAACCAGTCCTAATTAAAAGAAAACAAGTTGCAATACAATATTTGGTGATAATACACTACAGCATAATGTGATTTAAAAGCTATTTTTTAGGACTAATTGTTTCTAACACATTTCTAAACAAACTGTCTGGTTAAACATTAAAGCACACTATTGTGATGATCACAGCGCATACTTCCAAATCAAGACCTTTGAACAATAAAGGATAAAAACTGAATTTGTTACACCCCTAATCTTTACGAAAAGAGTCATGGAATTTTTAATGACCACAAAGAGTCAGGACCTCGGTTTAACACTTCATCTGAAAGACAATAGAATTCCAAAGGTGTTATTGGGTTTTCAATAGACTTTTCAGTCAGAATTCTTTTAATTAAGAATTAAAGAATTAAATTAATTCTTTGTCCTTTTCAGAGATGGGTTGCAGCTGGAAGGGCATCCGCTGCGTAAAACATATGCTGGATAAGTTGGCAGTTCATTCCGCTGTGGCGAATATAGATTAATAAAGGGACTAAGCCAAAAAAGAAAATAAATGAATGAATGAAGTATCTTTGTCCACTTTTGAGCAATTCCCTGATTTATTTAAGGCAAAGTTCAAAGAGTGTGTGTGTTTCCATGTAGGTATTTTCTGATTTGAAATCCAATACTGCCAAATAATTGAACTAAAATCAGAAATTAACACAGAGAGAAAGGTACAAGTGAGTTTGTGTAAGAATCAGAACTGATAGGGGAAAGTTGCTCCACTTTTTCCTTTAAAACAAATATGCAATTTCAGTTTAAATACCATCTGGCTAGAATTCTTCAACAGCAAGTCCCAAAATATCAAAGAAAGAGGTCAGCAGAAAGAGAGTAGATGCTCCTTTAGTGGCTGTTCAAATGCATTAGACCACAAATTTCTTTTTAATCGCTGTAAACTACTTCTAGAAGTGGTTGAAAGTGAACAAGCTCAAAATGTTGAAAACCTGCTTTATTACTTTATTTAGTGTTGTCCACTTGGGATTGGATTGCCAGATATTGATAACTCCACTTTGTTTTGGAAATAGGCTCATTTTACACCACCTCTAGAGATAAACATATTTGTACCATTTCTGAATCCATTCGACCAATTTCCCTTTAGCTTAGCTGAGCATGAATCATTGAATCAGATTAGACCATTAGCATCTTGCTTAAAAAATTCAAAAACAAATGTTTTCATAATTTTCCTATTTAAATATTGACTCTTCTATAGTTACAACCTGTTCTAAAACTGACAGAAAATGAATAATTCATCATCAGGCTCATTGTGGATACCCCTGCCTTTATGTCTGGAGAGCACGAATTATGTAGCCAGAGGTAAGTCTGGCTACATTTTGTCTTTAAAAAAAATGGTACAGCGTAGTATGATACCTCTGCCGCCTTGTGTTCCTTTTGGCACTACCAGCTGACTGCTTACCTCAGTGTAGATGGCTGTTACCAGTTTGCCCATTGGCAGTGGTACGTCAGCAGACTTAGGACACGGAGCGGAGTTGACCACCATCACAAGATTTAAGTCCGTCAAAGAATAAAAACCAGAAACCAGGTAAAACAAAAACTAAAATAAATAAATAAACAGGCTGAAAACAGGGTGAAATCACGCGCCTGCCATGGCTTTTCTTTTTCTTTTTCTTCTGCTGAAGTGTATATTGTGCCCTCTGGTGAACTTACGCGAGAAGTGTCGATGCGCAAGAGAAATTTGAGTTCATCATAATGCGTACACAATGGCCTCTGGCAGATTTGCAAATACAAAAACTGTGAGCAGACATATCTCCGGTTACGTATTTTCACTGTCCCCAGAAATGTAGACCAGGGAACGTATCCGCAATGAGCATGGGTTGGAAAAAATGCTATTTTCTAGGTCGATATGGCTAGAAACTATACTCTTATTCTGGAGTAATATTCAAAGTAAATGTTCCCGCCAAGAACTGAGATGAGCTAAACAGATTCAAGGAAAGATGGTACAACTCATATGTTTAACTATAGGTGACTTGTAAAACAAACCCACACAACCCACACAAACATGGGCAGAACTTGCAAACTCCACATAGAAATGCCAACTGGCCCAGCCGGGACTCAAACCAGCGACCTTTTTGCTGTGAGGCCACAGCGCTAACCACTGAGCCACCATGCTGCCACAACCCTATTTAAAAAAAAAAAGCGGATTGACAAAATAATAACAAAATTTACCTGCAGTTTTTCCTCCAAGGCTGCGGTGGCGCCATCCCCACTATTCTCATCTACGACCACCACCATATGAGTCAGTGAATTCACTCGCACTTGTTCCAGCTCCAGATCCTCCTGTAAGAGCTTTAAGACACCGAACAATTACGTCTTAATTAGTTTGTTTACCCAATAACAAATAACCCCCCTAAAATGACAGAACATACTTTCTGCTCTTCGATTTGCCGCTTTATGTCGTCAAGTTCAGGCCCCAAAGGCTGCGCTCCCATTCTTTTAATCCGAGTCTCCGTTGTGTCCAGCCAATCAGAGAGCTGCTTCAGTTGCTGGTGCTGAAGGTCCATCAAAACTTCATGAAGCCTGGGAATGTTTGAGCACAACATCAGTTATATGAGAGATCAATATTTGAGGGGTAAACAGAGGCGCGTCATGCTAACGTGTGACCACCTGCTCTGTCGCTCCATACTGGCCACACGCAGATGTTCCCAGCGCGAGTTGAGCAGATTCATCTGTTCCCGCACCTCCCTCTCTTCATCATCAGTCAGCTGCCCTCCAGACAACAACACACTTCCCGCTTTCAGGACCCGGCCCACGCTGCCCTGGTGAGACGTCAGCTCCACCATGTAGCCCTGGACACAAACACACATACAGCTGAAGTCAAAATTATTAGAATTATTATTATTATAATTATTAAAATTATTACCTTTTTTTCTTCAAATATTTCCCAAATGATGAATAACAGAGAACAAGGACTTTTTCATGGTATTTCCTATAACAATTTTATATAAAAACTGTTTTTATTTTGTATTTTTTAAAAGCATTTTAAAGGTGCTGTATGTAAGGTTTTGACTCTTTTAAAGCATAAAAATACCATAATATGTTTGCAGATATTTAAGAAACAATTACTTAAGAAACATTCACAAGTTTATCTGAAAGACAATGCTGAAGTCAGATATTTTGCTTTGAAAAATGTGTTTTCCGTGCCAGAATGCTGTCTTTGTTTTGGTTATTTTAACCCGCCCAATGCCAGTTCAGCCAATTATATTTCAGCACCCCGGGTTGCCTTGATGGAATACCGCATGTAACATTCATTCATTCAGAAAGGCTCTGAAAGCATGTGTTTGCTGCTGCTTTCAGTATCACGGCAATAAATGTCATGTAAAATGGCATTCAAACTCACATTGTTAGCATTTAACACTAAAAAAGCACATGACTGTTAAATGAGGTGATCATTGTCATAGTTTTCTGTTGTTCAGCTGTGAAAAATAGAAGCCGTTTCTAATATATCAATTCGAGGTGTTGGTTTGGACAAAACTCCATTTAATATGGAAAACATTCCTTCTATTGGGTGCTGTTAGAGCATGGTTTAAATCACTCGCTTCTGTCCTCAATCTGGCAACCTGCACTTGCGCTTGTTTTGATCCAGGAATGCAAAACCTAGTTCAACTACTGGGTGTCAAACTTACATACTGCACCCTTAAGGTCAGTTTTATTAGGTTTGGGGCTAATAATTCAGGAGGGCTAATAATTCTGGCTTCAACTTTACAGTCAACAAGAAAGATATTTAAAATTTAGACATTTAAATGTGCACATTTGCAATCTTTAATACTAGTTTTTGCAACATCTAAACATGTTACAATAATAATACAAAAACAACTAATTTTTTGCTTTGCTATGTACAATTATGATAAAAAGGCCATGTTTATTTAGCAAGGATTAAATGAATCAAGCTATGGAAAAAAGATATTTGCATTGTTATAAAAGATTTATAATAAATGCTGTTCTTTTGACATTTCTTGTCATCAAAAACATAATGAAAAAATTGTAATAATCAATAAAAGGCACGAATTATCCTATAGTAATGAGCTCAGAATGATCATGTGACAGAAGTCTGGTGTAATGATGCTGAGAAATCAGCCTTGCTGTCACAAGAACAATTTTAATGTTCTAATATATATTTCACATTACTGCTTATCCTGCTTTTTATCATATAAATACAAAAATAATGAATTGTGTGCAATACAAATATAATTACTCTACTGAAATTATCATTTCTTAGTCTACCAAATATGTAAGTCAAACATGTGTCACAGCTGCCAATCTTTTGCTTCTGTAATAATTAATCCACCAGTATGTGTAAGTTCTCACGGTAGTCACAGTAGTATTTCAAAATGCTGTACAATAGCTGATGTTTTGTATTTTGAATATAAGGCAGTTTTTTTTCAGATGCCCAATTACAGTAATTTACTTGCAGTGTTCAACAGAAAAAAAATGGATGACTGTAACCAGTGATTAATTTCTGACATCTGAAAGAAGTTGAAAGTGCCGCCTCAAATTAAGATATAAAATTTAGTCTGCTTGTTATTCAAGTTTGTTGTTTTCCAGATTCCTAAAATAATTGTTTTCTCTTTACAATAACAGGTAGTCTAATTAATTTAAGCAGCGAGTGTGTGTGTGTGTGTGTGTGTGTGTGTGTGTGTGTGTGTGTGTAAATATACAGTGGGGAAAATGAGTATTGAACACGTCAACATTTTTCTCAGAAAACGTATTTCTAAAGACGATATTTATTTGAAATTTCTCACCAGTTTCACCAGTACCACACATTTGGTAACAACCAAAGAAATCCATATGTGCAAAGAAAACAATATTAGTTTACAAATTATGTGTAATAAAATGAAATGACACAGGAAACAAGTTTTGAACACATGAAGAAAGGGAGGTGTAGGAAGGTAGTGAAAGCCCAGACAGCAGCTGAAATCTCTGAGGAACCCTCTGCCCTTTGTCATTGTAAATGAAAATGAGCTACTTCAGTTCAACATCTACATTAGGAAGGTGATGATAATGAAACCAGGATGCACATTTTAGAAAGACAGTAATCCAAAACACAGCCAAGGAAACTCTCATATGATTTCTGAGAAAGAAAATCAAGCTGTAGAATGGCCCAGCCAATCACCTGACTCGAATCCAATAGAAAACACAACATAAAGCTCAGATTTAAAAGACGAGACCCACAGAACCATCAAGATTTTTACACTCTGTTGCAGTCTGTGGTGTGACTTCAATCTCCATATGAGAGGCGTCTTTAAGCTGCCATCATCAAAAAAATGCCTTTTATATAAAGAATTAAATACATTTTTTTTTGTGTGATATTTTTAAGTTTGTATTGATTGGGTTTTTACTAAAATCTGGTTCAACTCCATGTCAACAGCTCCTTTACGATGACAAAAACAAGACGTGTTGAACACTTATTTCCCCCACTGTATGTATAAGCACTAGTAGCAGAACATACTTTAAATGGCAATATGCCACACTGACCATATGTCACGTAATTCATCCAGACTTACAAAAACTAAGTACCATGATGCCATTACAGCAGAACTAATGATGAAAAATGTGCTTAAAGTGATAATATGCATTTAGAAGTTCACATCGATCTCACCCATAAAAATCTCTCAGCACATCTGCTTTCATCCATGACACATTCTCTCATTATATTCCACTCATTATATCATGGCATTCTCTCAGTCATTTAATATCCCCAGATAACTTTTCAATTCACACCCACACAAGGCACAGTTTGATCCTTTGACTCCCAGACCAACCGTTTGGAAAAGATGGTGGAATATGAAACTAAGGGGAAACGCTCATAATTACCATCTGCCACTATTGGAGAAATCTGATCTTTTTGAAGATTGTAAACACAAACGGGTTAATAATAACCAGTGTTGAGAGTGTTACTTTTGAAAGTAATGCATCACAATATTGAGTTACTCTCCAAAAAAAGTAACTAGTTGTGTTAGTTTTTATGGCAAGTAATGCATTACGTTACTTTTGAGTTACTTTTGCGTTTTTATTACCTGACTAAGGCATGATCTCTTTCAGAACTTGATCTTTCTTTCTTTTTTAAATTATTCTTTTGTTCTGTTTTTTTTTCTTTTTTTTAACATTTACTATACTTGTTACATAGAAAAGTAATAGTTTTACTTAACTCTCATTACTTGTAATGCGTTACCCCCAACACTAATAATATCAGCCCATGGACAATATATCTTAGGCCTAAAACTTTCAGACAGTCTCCTTCCCCCTTTTGAGTTCAAAGTTATTTGGAAGAAATGAATCACCTGTCCAAATTCAGAGCCATTCGTATATGCCTCTTACAAGTGTAAAGCATCAGTCTTTTATTGACTGGATGTCAGATACTGAATAATCAAACCACAGAGGCATCAAGTGAAGAGCATTTCTGGGACAAAACAGACTAATTTAACTTTCATTCATTTTCCTTTGGCTTAGTCACTTATTTATTAAGAGTTCCCAAAGTGGAATGAACCACCAACTATTCTGGCATATGTTTAACACAGCAGATGCCCTTCCAGCAGCAACCCAGTACTGGGAAACACCCATACACTCTCGCATTCACACACACACACACACACACACACACACACACACACACACACACATACTCATACACTATGGCCAATTTAGTTCACCCAATTCACTTGTACCACATGTCTTTGAACTTTGGGGGAAACCAGAGCACCGAGAGGAAACCCCTCGCGAATACCAGGAGAACATGCAAACTGCAACAGAAATGCCAACTGGTCCAGCCGGGAAATGAACCAGCGACCTTCTTTGCCGCTTTCTTAACTTCATCGATAAATTAGTCGTTCTTAGAGCAAGCATAACATAAAATGCATAAACACAAAGTAAAAAGTAAAACACTGTAGCTTACCACCGGAAACTGCACCATGTGGTTAATGGCGATCTCACTAAATGAGACGCAGGTCATGCAGCCAGTTCATCAACCACAGCCTTTAGAGTTTATTCATTCATTCATTCATTTTCTTTTCGGCTTAGTCCCTTTATTAATCCAGGGTCGCCACAGCAGAATGAACCGCCAACATATCCAGCATTGTTTTACGCAGCGGATGCCCTTCAAGCCGCAACCCATCTCTGGGAAACCTTTAGAGTTTATATATTGTTTATTTATTAATGTAACTTTATTGCATTAATGGTTCAAGTACATGACGACAGATAACAAAACTCAGTTTTTAAATCATGTCTTTGCAAACAAACATTTAAAAAAAAAAATCTTTGGATGTATACATGAACTTTACCTAAACTTCAATGTATGTATCACATTATTATACAGCAAATGTATCTAGGGTCTACACATAAACTGAGATTTTCTCCTTTAAACCACTACCAAGCTTTGCTAGTGATCTTTCCTTGCTTTGATATAAATATAGGACTATTATGGCAGTGCGGTGGCGCAGCAGGTAGCACTGTCACCTCACAGCAAGAAGGTCGCTGGTTCGAGCCTCGGCTGGGTCAGTTGGCATTTCTGTGTGGAGTTTGCATGTTCTCCTCGTGTTTGCGTGGATTTCCTCCAGGTGCTCTGGTTTCCCCAACAAGTCCAAAGACATGTGCTATAGGTGAATTGGATAAGCTAAATTGTCTGTAGTTTATGTGTGTGAATGGGTGTTTCCCAGTGATGGGTTGCAGCTAGAAGGGCATGCGCTGCGTAAAACATACTCATTCCGCTGTGGCGACTGCAGATTAATAAAGGGACTAAGCTGAAAAGAAAATGAATGAATAGGGCTATAGCATTTGTTTACTTGTGCTGGGCTCTGTATTGTATATTGTATGTGCTACTGTTATACACATCATATCATAATTGAATAAATGTAACAGCTTAAAATGTACTTACCGCCGAGAATTACACCACGCTGTTAATGCTGATTTCTCTCAAAGACAGACTAGCTTGAAATGTGTGGGGGGCTGGGTGCTTGAGTATAATCGTAACTCCTTGAGGGAGTTAAAGCAACTCTGATGATCAACTCCTTTCAACTCCATCGACTCCAACACTTGATACGATTCTACATTATACATGCTAACATACTGACAGTTTCAGACTGGTTATGTGGTTCTTGTCTTACCCTTAACGTAAGTAAAACTGTGGGAATGTTTTTTTCAATTAAGAAAAATGAGGAGCATTACTCAGATATTTCTCAGATAAGAAAGTTTCTAAAAGTGCTAGAGCAAGCCTGAGGATTTATAGAAATATCAGGCATCAGTTACCTTTGGCTGCTGCTAAACTTTTTATGAATACAATGATTTTCCCTCATTGATCTTATTGTGCCACAAGCTGGTCCCACACGAACATTACAACATTAAAACCATTGTAAATAATCTATAAACAAACTGTAAAACTTTAAGCCAAAAAAACAAGGAGCTATCATCATTGTAACTGTATTGCACAACATAAATTATTAACATTCGATAGTTTTTTATTTTTTATGCTGATGTGTGTTTAATGTTTAAGATATTTAATGATCTTGCTCCACCACCCCTCAATCAATGTGTAATTGTCTGCAAGGACAATATAAGACAGACAAGGTCATCGGTTAGTGGTGATTGTTCAGTTAAACTTAAAAGAACTGCTTTTGGACAATCAGTTTTTTCAGTCAAAGCACCAAAAAGATGGAATAAAATACCAGTGCATATCAGAGAGACGACCACTTTTAATCATTTTAAAACTCTTCTTAAAATTTGGCTTAAACAAAATCAAATATGTAACCACTGATTTGATTTTATTGACTGATGTATTGTACTTTAAGTGTTTCTTGTATTTTTCTACTGTTAAATTTGTTTACTAAATTTGTTACAACTTCCTGCCCGGGGACTACAGATGTAAATTAGCTTTATAGCTAACTCTGGCACAACATGTCATGTTGTACATTGTCCCTGTATAAATAAACAATTAAGCAAATAAAAAAATTAAAATGTTGAAATTATGTTTTAAGAGTTGAATGTAACATCAAAATTTCTCCACAGTTTTTGCAGGGTAGCTAGTATTAATTTGTTGAAATTATTTTAGTTTTGTTTTTTAAGACAGACATAACCTTAATTGCTTCTTCAAATAATCCTAATGTTTAAAGACTAACTAATGGCTGAATGTAAACAGACAGTCTGGACTTGTAATTCTCTGCATGCCCTTCTATCTTGGGCAAAGGTCATGTCATAAGACTCTTAGGAAGCCAAAGAGGCCACATGGCAGCTAAAGCTCACGAAATCACAACAAATACGGCTAGCTTTAACCGCCTTCCCTGGAACGTCTTCACTTCTAGAGGCCACTGCCAATGTCTGCTGATGCTAAAAAACATAGGACCTGACAAGACTGTCTTTGAGCATTTATAAACTTGTTCTTGGGAGTAGTCCTCCAAATTCCTTCTGAAAAAGTAGTTTAATCTGTGCAGTAGTTCTTCTGGAAAGGTCTTATAAGCTCTGACAACATAATTGAGACGTGATGTGGATTCAAGTGATTTTTGGTGCCACTTTTGAACAAAAGTGCCAAGTTTCTTTGTTTTTTGTCGGGTTTTTTCTCTCTCCTGCTGCTAGAGATGGAAAGCGTTTTTAATGCAGCAACAAAACTTCTTTATTAAAACGTAAAAAAAAGACAATTCAGTCATTATTTAATCATCCTGGTGTTGTTTTAATGTCATCCTGTATGCCCTTCTTACTTTTTCAGTTAACTTGCATCATTGCTAAAAAATTAATAGGGTATATGCAGAAGGACTTTTAATTTTGCAGTAACCTGGGTCAAGCGCTTCCAGTTAACGGTATGCAGTTACAAAATCGGCGCGTTTAGGGTCTGTTTTCTTTCTCAACTGCCTGATTGATAAACGATATGAAGTGGGTCTCAGATTGTACAAGAAGCACTGCATTAAATTAAATTTACCACACCATGTCTTTAATATATGAACATTTATTTTACTCCAGTATTTTTAATGATATTTCTGCGCTTGCCTGCTGATCGTGACATCATGTGTGTGTGTAAACGGCGTTTCATTTCGTTATACGAACTAAACGAATGCTGAAATCTACTTAACTGATTGTATTTTAATTATGTTACAACATCGATGCTGTAAAAGGAACTGTATAAAATGCCACATTAACCATTTACCGGAAGTGTATCGGTATGAGAAGAAACATTAGCTGTGCTTATACCCTATTGTGACCAGAAAAGACAACAAAAATATCCATCAATGGTCCCATGAGAATAGTTCAAGCATTCCAGTACACACTATATCAGGTTTGGCGAAAAACAAACCTGAATTTATTTTCATAGTCGACATAAGAATGTGATTTCTGAATTTACTTCTTTTCTTTTCTAACAATTGATATGGTTTTTCAGTGTGACAGGTGTCACTAACAGAGTTTTATAAACATCCAGTACGCACAAAGACAAGCAATGAATTTCATGAATTTCCAATTTCTGTTAACAAAATACACTCAATTTCTGTTGGTTTTTCTCTAAACACTTTCAGATACATCCAATACCTTTGGAATATATTCACACATGTTCCATGATACCAATTGGTTTATACTTCTGCTTAATGCTGGTTGCTATTCACTGGCATAATATGAAATTTTTTAATGTTTCTACATTATGGTTTTAAATAAGCTGATACTGTACTGAATGTAGTTCTTAAGTAATTGACAACTCCTTGGGTGTTATTTTCTCAAAAATGAAAATTCCCTCACACTTGCTTTGTATATGTTGTTTAAAAACATTTTGAAGAGCATCAGTAATCAAAGAAAAGTTGACGATCTTTATTTAAATACCATGAAACTCAAAAAGAACCAACAACGGTTTGGTTAGCCATGCTAGCCAAAATATATTTAGAATTTCAAGAAAGAAACTGAGGAACAAGTGTAAGGTAAATAAATGATGACAGAATTAAAATTTTTGAGTGAACTATTTAAAGTCTTATAAGCTCTGACAACATAATTGAGACCTGATGTGGATTCAAGTGATTTTGGTGCCACTTTTGAACAAAAGTGCCAAGTTTCTTTGTTTTGTGTGTTTTTTTTTTCTCTCCTGCAGCTAGAGAGAGAAAGATTTTTTAATGTGGCAACAAAACTGCTTCATTAAATGTAAAAAATGAAAATTCAGACATTATTTTATCACCCTGGTGTTGTTTTAATGTCATACGCAGTTTGGTTACCAGTGTTACCCAAAATATGTTTTAAAATTCAAGAAAGAAACTCAGGAACAAGTGTAAGGTGAATAAATGATGACAGAATTGTAATGTTTGAGCAAAGCATCCCTTTAAGTCAGATGACAGCCTTGAACTATTATATCCTGTTTTTTTTCCATCCAAAAATGCATATAAACTATGCGCAAAACTGGAATATCGCATAAAAGACATGCAAATAACGCAGAGTTTTCCATCCAAAGAGAACAACATCCTCACCTCCTAATAATCGGATGCCAATTAGCAACACAAAAAATGGAATTTGCCGTGGTAGAAGAAGCTGCGTGAATCTTTTCATCATTTAATAAATTACTTGCACCTCAGAAGGCAATCCTGACACGCAGTAAATGGGTGGTGACGTTTGAAGGCTTTAGACGCGCAGCACAGACACTCTTTATTCTGGAGGTAATTAATAATATAATAACATTAATACTGAAAAGGTTAAGGTGTTTTAGGATGACCAAAACAACATTTCGGATGTTTTATAGTGTGCTCAGCCTGCTGGTTTGTCTGTTCACACACATTTTTACTATCACATGAAAATTTTTTAACAATTTTTTTTTTTTACAAAAATCACATAACGTTTTTTAATCCGCATAATGAAATTTGTTTAGTTAACTTGTTTATTTATGCGCATCTTGGCAATTTGCATTTGCCATACTTAAAAAATAGGTGGATAGAAACGTAACTAATGGCACATTAAAATAATATATACAGTAAATATTTGCAAGTAATTTTGACAGATACTAAATGACCATCCCCTATAGCTTGATATCTTTAATTTACACTTTGAAATTTCAAGGCATTGGTATCCCATCCATACAAAATTGAGCTGATGTTAATGTGCTCATATCTTTAATGAATTGACTCCTCTGAATCTGACATCCATGAGCAGCATCAGAGACATTAAAGCTGCCTGATATTACAGATATCCAAGGAATATGAATAATAGGAAAAAAGTCAGGCAGTGACGTCTATTCATTGACTGAAGTTTTAAAAAAGGGTTCTGGGTTTGAGATGACTAAATCAGTGTTTCACAACCCTGTTCCTGGAGGCACACCAACAGTATTTAGATGTCTCCCTTATCTGCCCATTGATTTCAAGTTTTGGAGTCTCTTCTTATGTTCTGATGAATGGATTCAGGTGTGTTTGATTAGAAAGAACTTGAAAATGTGTAGTGTTTGGTGTGCCTTTAGGAACAGGGTTGAGAAACACTGGATTAAATGATTGGAAAAGTCTTTTATCTCACTGGAAGACTGTGTTATGACATTTTGATTGAAAAGAAATGAAATAAAACATGCATGGAAGAAAAACTTTTTAGCTGGAATCCAGTTAGACATTCCACTAAGCACGCAAACCAAACTATTCATTGTCCTGGTGTCAAAAGTCAAAATGTCAGAATGAAATTTTTGCACAAACAATGCAGCACAAACCAAGAAAAATATCACCTGTGCAATACCTCATGAGTGTGAAACTGCTCTTTGACTTCTTCAACAAAAGAAGAGATGGGTGGCTGTGCTTGCAGGCCGTCCTCCGCAGAGAGCAGCCAGGTCAGGACCTCCTCCAGGGCACTCTGGTAGCTTTCCAGCTCATTTAGCCCCTGCGGCAGGGGACTGGGGGACGGTCGCAGTTCATCGGCCTTGTCTGGAGACTGCAGGCAGATAGACGGGAAACAAATGGGTGAGAAAATGGCATGGATTTGAAAACAATAAAAATATTGAGCTATTTGTTTTTAGATCAAGACTTGCCTAAGGAGTTTATTGACAATGGGGTTGAACGAATGCTTGGTTATTCATGGGTAAAGCCCCCTCGAATACATGGCTGGTTGATTCACCCTTAAATAAAAACTCCATGTTTTTTTTGGAAATAGGTTTTTTTTACAACTCCCCTACAGTTAAATAGTTTTTGAATCCATTCAGACGATCTCTGATCTCATTTTTAGCTTAGCTTAGCATAAATCATTGAATCGGATTAGACCATTAGCATTTTGCTTTACAACGTGTAGTAAGACCAATGGAAAAATGAAAAGTTGCTATTTTCTAGGTGGATACAGCTAAGAACTATACTATCATTCCCACGTACTAATCAAGGAACTTTGCTGCCGTACCATGGCTGTAGAAGACGCAATTATATTGGGCAGCACCTAAAAACAGTCTCAATTCAATTCAATTAATCTTTATTTGTATAGCGCTTTTACAATGTAGATTGTGTCAAAGCACCTTCACATGGATTATAGTAAATTGAAACAGTGTCAGTCCAGTTTTCAGTGTTGAAGTTCATTTAAGTTCAGTTCAGTGTGGTTTAATGTAACACTGAAGAGCAAATCCATCGATGCGCAGCCCTACAAGTCCCGAACCATGCAAGCCAGTGGCAACAGCAGCGAGGAAAAAAATGAAAATAGTGCAATTGCGCTGTGTAATATTATATATCAAAACTCTTTTTGGAATTTGAGTGAGATGCTAACGGTCTAATCCGATTCAATGATCTATGCTAAGCTAAGCTTAAATTGCTTCTGCCAGACCCTGAGATTGGCTCACTGCATTAAAAAAAATCTAAACCTAAAACTGTTTAATTCTAGTAAATTTGTAAAATTAGCCAATTTCCATAAAAAGTGGAGTGTTCCTTTAAAAGCTGAGTGATCTTTAAAGTCAGCCATCTAATTTTCTCTTCCTGCTTTGGGAAATACCCTCTGCCCTTTTATGCCTTTGAGTGAAATGCACAAGCTGAGTGATAACATCAGGGTGGTTTCAGATTGAATTTGAAGATTGTGAGGGGCCTCTTGGTGTTGACTTGTGATCTAACATTATGGTGTAAATACTAAACCAAGCATTACTATTGATCCTATTTTGAAAAAACATGTCATAACTCATAGTTTATTGAACCATTTGTGCTATGAACAGTACTACCTCAATTCGCAACGACGAAGAATTGCGCAATTACTTTCTAAATAACCTTTGACCTAGAGATTTCATTTGACAGAGCTTGGAACACGAAAAATGAGACAGGAAAAGAGGGACTTGAGTCATATCCTAGTGACCAAAATACCTTCGGGGGTGACTAACAACTACCCAGAACACTATAGCAATGTTCCGAATAAACACCCAGAAGACTCAAGAAACCACATAGTAAGGCACTAGCAGTAATTTAGTATTCTTTACAGTATATAATTAATGGAAATTTTTCAACAGTTAATTATTTTTATAGGTAGCACTTTCTGTTACTGAGAGCACTCTTTTACAGTATGTATCTTTTGACCGGGACTGAAATAAGTGAAGAGGCAGCAAAGATAAGTGACGTAAGCTTTACTTACATTTATGCTACCTAACATAAGCCACTGAAATGTCAAACCCAAAAAGAGATATTACTGAGCAAGTTTTAGGAGTGCAGAGGGACTCAATCTCTCTGTGTTTTGATCAATGGGCATAATTCATCAATATTGTTTGAAGAATTTTCATTAACTTGTTCTTAAGAAACTTCCTAAAAACAATATATGATGTTTTCACGTTCTTAAGCAGCGGAATTGTTTGCACCTGTATTTTTAAGAATGGTGATATCCCATGTTTTCTTAATTGAAAGCACATGCCATTTTTCCCAAATTAGCATAGGAAATGCTGCTCAATTTTCCATAAAAGCAGTAGTGTCTGGCTGCAGACTTGAAAATGCACTCTCAGACATCCTGATGTCACTGTGAGCAGAAGAGTTCGGGGCAAGGTAGGTGTAGCTGTAGACTTTAAAAGCTAATAGTGTCTGAGAGTGCATGTCTGAGAGTGCACGTGCAGTCTGTCTCCAACCAGACCCTTATCCATGAAAGAGCATTACATCTTAGGGCCGTGAGCAAGGTAAGTTGGGATGTCAGCTAACTGTTTACAGTAACAACATTAACAAGTAGTACATTTTTTTCATATAAGAATGCTGAAAAAATTACTTAAAAATGGAAAAATGTTGGAACGTTCCATCAATTTGAAGAACAGTGGGCTGATGGCTGGTTGTTGATGCTCACTGTAGAAATCAATGGTATGTCCAAATGTCAACATTACACTTGCATATAGCTACAGTTGTAGATGTAACTTGATCTTCAGTGTTAATCCACCAGCTTTGACAGATTTAATATGGTAGATGACTTACATACTGTAGACAATAAAAACAGAAGCAGGACCTAACAGAATCTGCGGGCATTTTTTGCTATTTCCGCAAAATCTGCAGATGTAGAATGATTTTGAGAGTACAGTAGATAATAATAATAATAATAATAATAATAATAATAATAATAATAATAATAATAATAATAATAATAATAATAACTAATGGAATAAAATCTTTACTTTTTAATAGTGCTCGACAAAAAAAAAAAAAAACGCATCCAAAATAAAAGTTTGCTTTGACATAATATATATGTGTGTGTGTGTGTGTTTTATATTTATTATGTATATGTGATACATCTATAGATTTATATATAATTTGTATTATATACATTATTTAAACACTTTCTCAAAAATAAGCATGCGTGTGTATTTATATATACATATTAAAATATACACAGTACACACAAACAACTTTTATTTTGGATGCGATTAATCACAATTAATTTTTGCCCAGCACTACTTTTTAAATTTAATTTACAATGCAAATCCAATTAGAACCACTTGCTTGGTAGAAAAGTCAATCTCTCATATTGTATTACATGTCTACTGAAAGAAAGAAAATATTATTTTACAAACTGTTGTGTACATACTGTAATTCATTTAACCCTTTGAATATTATTCAATAATATTATGGGAATGGAAATGGAATAAATAGAAATTTACACGTATTTACATAAGTAAACAAATGATAAACTCAAAAATCTGCAGACTTCTGCACGCGCAGATTCCATGTTTGCCAATAAATGAGCCATCTACAGTTTGTATATATCTTTGCTTTCCAGACTCAACAACAAGTCTCTGGAAAATGCTGAATTATTAGCCCCTCTGTAAATTTATTTCCCAATTTCTGCTTAACGAAGATTTTTGACAACACATTTCTAAACATAATAGTTTGTTCTGCAGACAATAAAAAATAAAAAAATAAAAAAATAAAATAAATTATATATAAATAAATTTTAAATGTAAATGTATATATATTGCTTAAGAGGGCTAATAATATTGACCTAAAATGGTTTAAAATTGTTTAAAAAATGATTTTAATCTTGCCAAAATAAAACAAATAAGAATTATTCCAGAAGACAAAAAATTATAGGAAATACTGTGAAAATTTGGGATCTGTTAAATATCGTTTAAGAAATATTTAAAAAAATAAAAATATTGCAAAGGATGGCTAATAATTTTGCCCTCAGTAAACAAACAGACTGAATGATAGACTCAAAAATCTGCAGATTTTTGCACACGCAGATTCCGTGTGGGTCTATTAATAAGCCATCTACAGTATGTATATATCTATGCTTTCCAGAACCAACAACAAGTCTCTGGAAAATCTCTCCCTCGTTTCCCTTCCTGTGCAAACCTATGGCACTTTTTGTCAATTTTATAGTCTGCCAAGGCAATAAAAGTGTGGCACCACTGATATCTATTAGAGGCTGTGTTATAGACACAGCTGCACTGCTTGGCAACATGGTGGAGCAGTCAACAGAAACAAACCTGTGCGATGAGGAACTTCCTCTGCTGTTCAGGTGTCTTGACGTAGGCGGCTTGAGTGAAGGCATAGCTTTTAAATCTCGGCTTATAGGAGGGCGACGGGCTGCGAACGCGACTCTGGGCCACGCTGACTGTGATCTAAAACAGATTCAAAAGACAAACGCTGAAGAAAAAAAAAACAAAAGAGATGGATGAAGTGAAATATTGGAGAGAGCTGAGCGATGGAGCGATGAGCTGGAGATGGCAGTGAGAAGGACGATGAGGACGTTGGAATGCAGGGAGGCAAAATTAGATCACAAATTACAAAACGTAATTCAATGTCGGCTGGCAAAGTGTGTTGACAAGCTAGAGCTACATCCTGAGAACGTCGGAAAAACCTTTTGGAAACCAGAGAAGCTTTCACAGTAGATGTATGTGGCGCCAGAGATAATGACTCCAATGCATTATGATTGCTACATGCACTGTTTGAAACCGTCTGTGTGTGTGTTTGTCTGACCTGCTGGGAGTAACGCTGTTGGGTTTGATAGAGGACGTGCTCCTCCTTGGTCACTGCAGCTCGAGGGAGGGTCTCCACCTCTTGGATGGCCTCCAAACTCACGCCATGGGGCAGCACTTTGAAGAGGGAGGTGACGTACATGATGATGGATTTCTTATCTGGATGGACTGTAGCAACATCTGCCAAGAGGAAAGAAGAAATGACTTAATTGCATGGTAAACACCAGAGAGATTATTAGGGTCTTTTTGAAGTAGATTTTAAGTGAGAGCAGAAGACTTTGTGTAAATGAATTGTATAGATACTGTTCTTTGAATATGTATATCAATTTGTTTTATATGATGTGAGATTGATGCTGTTTCCCAATGTCGTGGGGAAGTTGCAGTGAGTTTGGAAATGAAAATCGGGTTGATGCCAGTTCCAAATGTCAGACAGACGTGAAAGTCCAACGTCCAACCTAAAATCAATCAAATATCACCGTATAATGATGTTACAGCTTGATGTTGTGTGAACGTTACCACTATAACGTCTATCAGACGTTAGATTTTGGTTGCCATACCTGACAAATAAATGTCAGTATTTAACATCAATATGATGTTGGTTTAAGATGTTTGCTCGACGTTGGAATTTGGTCACTTTCCTACACAACCTAAAATCAACCAAATACCACAGTCATTTGACGTCAAAATAACGTGTCCTTAGACGCTGAAGTCACAACCTAAATCTAATCTAATATTAACGTCTTATGACATTGTGTGCCTGCTGCATTGCTTTAGATTGACTGCTCAAGAAGCATTTCTATATTAATAATAGCAGTGTTGGGTAAAAAAAGTTACATTTTACAACCTTAAGCCTAAGATCTTAATCTTAAAAAGGAGCAAAAATAACACTGTATACATGAGTTATGTTATTTTGCGTTTTTGCTTTGTTTTTAATAAATATATTTTAAATATATTTTAAGATTAGGATAGGCTAGATTGTAGGATTGTAATATATTACTTTTTTAACCCAACACCTGTTAACAGAGTTTAAAATGGTTTTGCAGACTAATAATTTGTAGTACACATTGTTCATATGTAAAAGTGTTCTGCCTTTCTCAAAACATGGTAAACTTAAACTATATTAGTTAACACGATCTAACTATATTATTCATTCATTCATTTCATTCATTTTCTTTTCGGCTTAGTCCCTTTATTAATCCGGGGTCGCCACAGCGGAATGAACCGCCAACTTATCCGCATTTGTTTTACGCAGCGGATGCCCTTCCAGCCATAACCCATCTCTGGGAAACACATTCATACATTCTCATTCACACACATACACTATGGACAATTTAGCTTACCCAATTCACCTGTACCGCATGTCTTTGGACTGTGGGGGAAACCGGAGCACCCGGAGGAAACCCACGCAACCACGGGGAGAACATGCAAACTCCACACAGAAATGCCAACTGGCCCAACCGGGACCTGCCCCAACCGGGGATCGAACCAGCGACCTTCTTGCTGTGAGGCGAACGTGCTACTCACGCGCCACCGTGCACCCCTAACTATATTAAAGGGCACCTATTTTACAAAATGTAAGATAACCCTTTGGAGTTTCCAGTATGTGTCTATAAAGTTCCAGCTCAAAATAACCAACAGATTATTTATTATAGCCTCTAGAATCTGCCCCTTTTGGTGTCTGATACAGTGTAGCTGTTTTTGTTGCCTGTGGCTTTAAATTCAAATTAACTACTGCTCCCCGCCTATCGCTCCCACGTGCATGTTTGCTTCTCCTGCATTACAGCAGATAAACAGCAGTCGGTGATAGAAAAAGACAAGAATGAAGCTGAAATACAGCTCATTAGTCAAAAATACCAAGAAAGTTTATTTCCTGTATATGTGGTGGAGATTATTCAAGCCTTTCTGAAATGATGAGTCACACACAAATGCCGTTTGCAGTACACACGCACATATGCACGTTTACTGACACCATGCGGCTGAGGCGATTATAGATGTTAAGAATTAGATGCCGATTTTACTGACTTTATTACAAACATGCTCCGTTTAAAAACATTTTAAACTTATAAAACTTATCAAAATCACAGAAAGATGGAGATATTTTAATCCCAGTTTCTGTGCAAAGCAATGTTTTGTGGACATGTTATTATAGTTATCAATCAATTTAGTGGGTGGAGAAAACCGCACTCCTGTCACATTGCGGTGGGCCTCAAAATCATTATTGTGTTTATCACTCCTATCACAGGTCGTAGTGCTGCCACATAAGAGTAGACGCTTGCTGTAAAATTCATTGAATGTGTGAATGGGCCATGCAGTAAAGCATACTCACACTCAGTTATTGTATTCCCAGTTATATCAGTGAGTAATGGACTTTTATTTTGTTCTTTATTTTAAAGTGATGCGGTGAGGTGAATGTGTCTTTGTTCTATTTCCTGTGTTAACTATTTCTGTTTTTCTATATAAGCACACATTTACATATCATACACACCATGAGGGGGCGATAGAGGGCACATAGACACTGCTCAGCGGGACTTCTGAAGAAGCCATCGGAGCGGATGGAGCGGCTGTCTGCCTAAGCTACCTTTTTCGTGTGCGGGAGACAACAGTTATCGTGGAGTTTTCCTTCTTTGGACTTATTAGACGTGCCAAACTGCTACAAAGACTATCCATGCAGGACTTTTGGGGTGCAGAAACTTTATTTGGAGCCTGTAAACTGGACTCAAACTTACCGGTGAGCGCGATCCATTTTGCACGCACACACATCCACGGACTTTGGACTTTTCACACACACATACACCCCCACCTGCATACAAGCCAACACACTCACGGGGAGAATTGATCTAGAGAATTGAATTGTTTATGTTATTTTTATTCTTGTGTAGCCCGTTGATTTAAAAATTGTGCCCTTTAATATTAACTACATTTTCTAAGCGCAAAGTTGCATTTGTTTACATTTGTGATTAACAAATAAATAAAATCACTGATAATTATTTGTTAACTAACAAAACAAAGATTGTTTAAAGTTTCTGAAAGTAGCAAAAAGTCAAGCCCGACTCCAAACTTTTGAAAACTAGTGTAAAGCTTTCATTTAATTATCCAGTATATACATGCTCTCTATGGACTTCTCTTCAGGAAAGAAACATCATACGTATATTACATCTCTATCATAATTTCCCTCTTCCCTTTAGATAAGTCCACAGAGACCAAGTCATAAGTGGTACAAGCTCAACTACGAGCTAAACCCCCATGGCATAAATTATGTGATGAAATTCGGCTTTTAGATGTTGATGTAACAAGACATTTCCTCTCGTCCAAAAAAAAAAGCCCTGTCTGTATCGCTCAGAACAGCTTCAAAGGCTAATGGTGAAGAAGAAGAAGAAAAAAAGGAGGAGGTCAAACCCTCGGGGTCCAGCAGCCGGTCGATGCCCAAACTCTTCTCCGCAACACCGAAGGCATGATCCAGTCTCTCAATGGCATTATCCTGTTGCTCCACCACACTCCAGCTAAACAGCTCCGGCCTGCCAAAGAATAAAAAATTAAAAAGACATAATTAATATAGGATAGTTAATAACTTAAATTATTTTCCGAGCTTGAAATAGCTAAAAGCAGATCGAAACAGCTGGCTCATTACCCAAATGAACAACAAGGAAAAATGGAAAAACAATAACTCATATACTCGGCTTCAAATCCTGCTTCAGGACAGTTTTCATCCATGCAGTTTATGACCAGTGAATAAAAACATTCATTTTGAGTTTCATTAGTGGCAAAAGCAGAGATTTTCAATGAAAGCGAGAGCACCTGTGGCTGTGGATGAGAGCGTTGAAAGCGAAACCGTCGGCCCAGCTGCTGGAGAAGTTGACCACGTTGACGTCTTGGTAGTTTTTGAGGGACTGCCTGACCCAGCTTAACAGGATCTTTTCGCTGTTGGTCTGCTGTAAGTCCGCCATGACATCTTTCATCACATCCTTAACCTGTGGCCAAGGAGAGGATGTACATACAGTTGAAGTCAAAATAATTAGCTGTCCTGGGACCTTTTTATTCTTTTTCAAATATTTCCCAAATGATGTTTAACACAGCAAGGAATTTCTCACAGTATTTTCTATAATACATTTTCTTCTGGAGAAAGTCTTATTTGTTTTATTTCGGCTAGAATAAAAGCAGTTTTTATCTTTTTAAAACCATTTTAGGCCATTTATTAGTCCCCTTAAGCAATATTTGTTATAGATTGTCTACAGAACGACTTGCCTAATTAGCCTAACTTTTGAAAATGTGTCGAAAAGAATCTTCATTCTGTAAAACAAAAATTGGAAAATAAAATATAAAGAGGGGCTAAAAATTCTGACTTCAACTGTATATGCATGTTTATCAGAAAAGTGAAAAATACAACACACATGACCTAGTATTGTTGAACAGGATAAGGTTCAAGGATCAACAGATTTATTATTATGTGGACATGGCAACATGGTTTGGACCTACAGTACTGTTACTTTGCAAGTCTCCTTTAAAACAAATACACATCTAAGCATATTGTATAATATATTGCAACATAAAGCAGAAAATGCACAAATACACAGAAGAACACCAGTTAATGTTGCACTGTAAAACATTTAATGACAAAAAGTCTTATTTTAATAAGTTAATCATAAGGTTTCAACTAAATCTTCTAAGCTATACAAAGTTTAACTTAATATTTTTAGTCAGTTTGATTTGTTTAAGTTGAGAGGACTAGAAAAGTTATAACATTTAGGGCAGCAAGATTTTTTTTACGGCGTGTATGACTTTAAATAAGTGGCAAAGAAATACTATGTTTTTATTTATTTGTGCCATGGCATGTTTGTTACAATATTCATAACTTTCAATAAACAAATGATAGTTTTAACCTTATTCTCCGCATTTAAGCAGGCGTAGCCATTTGAATCATTTTGGCTCGAGACTTCCAGTCTCATTCACTTCCATTCATTTTTAGACTGAATGTTTTCTTAGTATTATTTTCTTGTTTTTCTTATTATTCTTATCATTATTTTCTTATTATAGTATTCTACTTGTCTGTATAGTCATGCAAACACTTGTTAGTAGAGCAAGTAGTTTGACTGTTTTCTGCGGTTTATTTTTCCAAGTCATTTCTCCAAAACAGGGGTGCCCAAACTTTTTTGTATGAAGGGCCGAGAACCGAACATCATTGAAAGCCGTGGGCCGAAGATAACTATACCAAACTATTTTTAACTATTTAAAGTTGCAATGTTTCATTTTCTAATTTATTTAAAATAAATAAAAAACAATCACTTTAAATCATATTAACTAAAACAGTATATTTTTTTAGTTATAACTTATTGAAATAAAACAAAATCACATTTATAACACAGTGGAGTTCAGAGTCGAATACACTAGCAGAACCTGGCTTTGCCTTGATTTGCTCATCAAACTCTCTGCATTGTCCTCTATCCGTCAGGTGACTGTATGTACATTTTAAACTAAATTATAGCATTTATGGCATTTTTGTAGTTTAACAATAATTTAAACCAATAAAAGGTTACATTAAATTTGAAATGACAATCTCTAAACCATCCCCATCATTCTCTCTCTCTCCTCAGATGGGATAACGGGCCAAATCAAAGGTTACCATGGGCCAACTTTGGCCCACGGGCCCTAGTTTGGGCATCTCTGTTCTAAAACAATCGCAAAAACGAGCGCACTTCTGCATTGAAGAATAAGGTCAATACACACTGTATAGTTTTAGATGAATATGTCTATAGTATGTTTTAGGGTCTGTCTTACACCGTATATAGGTTCTATATCTTATACTCATTAAAGTTAAATTCAAATTTTTAATAATACAACAAACACAGAAATACTCTCATATAATATTACAATTTAAAATAGCTGCCTTACATTTGAGGAGTTTGAAAATACAAATTTTTCATGTGAAAGAGCAAAGATGAAATAACTCCAGTCACACGATCCTTCAAAAATAATTCTGAGGAGATTACTTGATGCTCAGAAAATGTTTGTTCTGGATTGTTTATTGAACAGGACATATATTGTATGTAAATGTAAATATTGTAATGCTGTCATTTTTGCTAGGTATTATGCATGCTTTTTTATGATCAAAACTTTTGACCAGTGTTCAATATAAGTGTTTCTCAACCACATTCCTAAAGGACCACCAACACTGCATGTTTTGGATGTTTCCTTTGTCTGTCACACCCATTACAGGTCTTTCAGTCTCTGCAAACGAGCTGATGATCTGAATCTGGTGTGTTTAAGGAGACAGGGAAAGTGTGTAGAGCTGGTATTGAAGATTTCATGGTATTACCTTGCTTATGAACACCCACCTTTATGGCAAAATGGTAATTTCTGAAATACCCAGAAGTATGACGCAATTTTCATGGTAGTACATGAATAAAATAAATAAGTCTTTTCATTTTCTCCATAAGGAAAAAAAACTGTAATAATAAAAACCGATAAACCTTTAAAAGACAGACTTGTGAAAAAGGAGGTTGTTAATTGATTTTATGTTCTGTTTATATTTATATTGTAGCAGTTTTACATTTCTCCATTTTTTATTGATTATGCAGCTCACAATGCTTTACTGCGCAGTAATTCTGTCCTTCATTAAATTCGTTCTTAATCTTTTTGTTGGATTTTCATATACTTCTTTGCTTCAAATCGAAGATTGTCATGTTGTGATTCACCTCAAAGAACTGCTTTAAGACTTAAAAAAACATATTGAAAAAAATGAATGAGAAAAATACTTCCGGAACAAGCACTAACACACTCTTTATGGTGATTAGACAGCACCACAGTAAATACATGTAAATCATTCAGTACTGTGATGCTGATTTTATAACACATAGAATTTTTGGAATCATTTTTAACACTGAGATGCTCCTGAGACTTAAAAGCCTCTATTGCTGTATCCATCGCTAACATAAGATGAAAGAAGAGGACATCAATAACTCAGTACACAAACCACAGTAGGGCCATCTTATCAGATGCAGAGCGAAAACACAGAGGAAACGAGTTCCTGTACAGATAAGCACATGACAGTCCACCGCAAATGTGCTACATATAAAATCTTTGATAGATCAACACAGCGGATCATAAAGGTCCTTTAGTGTGTTGCTGCCCTTGAAAGCAAACCACAGACACTGTGGGTGTGATTTCGCTGTATTGAACTCTCATACCTGCCAGTGGAGAATGATGCTCCAGATGAGCCCCAGGGTCAGTTTATGATTCCCATCTACAATGTCAGCTCCTCCGATGTTCACCAGATCAACCTACAAATGCAGCTGACATCAATGTAAGAGCCTTGATTTTGCATAATAGGATACTCGTTTGGTGTTAACTTTATACACATAAAAGGGGACATGACATCTGAGATTAAAGTTGCTTTGATCTTTTGACCTATAAAGGGTACTTGTTTTGTTATATTACTGTACAAGTTTCACCTCTTAAATCATCCTCCCAGTTATGAAATAAAAGCTTTTATCTAATCAAGCTGTAAAAATGACTGGATTGTCAACGAAGTGGCATGTGATGTCACTACGCTATGGTATAGACTACACTTCCCAGAGTACAGGCTCAGTTCATTGATAGTCTGCTGACAAACAGCTCATTTGTGTCTATGTACAGACTTGAAGAGGATTAAAGTATCAAGAACAAGTGGATGGTTTATTTTTATCCGTGTTATAGATTATTTTAGAGGATTACATATTTACAGACTGTTTTAAAAGCTAAACCTAGTGTAATAAAGAGATCACAAAGATAAATTTAGTTGAAAGATTTAGTCAAATGAATCCATCCTGAAAGCATCTGCATCAAATATGTAAGCTAATAATGGCATAATGCTTTGATTTCAAATGAAGGTATTAAATATATATTATTTTCAAA
This sequence comes from Danio albolineatus, assembly GCA_903798035.1. Taxonomy (NCBI): domain Eukaryota; kingdom Metazoa; phylum Chordata; class Actinopteri; order Cypriniformes; family Danionidae; genus Danio; species Danio albolineatus. The sequence continues at coordinate 11,836,918 of CAIGQQ010038154.1, forward strand.
AATTAAAACAAAACCGTTTAAAGCTGCCATAGAGCAGTGGTCCCCAACCCCCAGTATTGGGCCGCACAAGAAATCATCCATTTTATTTATTATTTGAACATGGAGGATCTTTTATTTTGAAAAATCTTTTATTTTGAAAAATGACCACATTCTCTTGATTACATCTCAGTCTTTAAAGCACCAAAATTTAACCCACAAGCTATCAAAATGAGTAAGAAACAGACGTCTTTGGAAAATTTGGGGAAAAGGCCCAATGAAGGACCCACGAACTGCCAAGAAAAGAATCCGCGACCCAGTTGTCAACAAATCAGGTGAATTCAGCATGTCTGTGCAGGAAAAAGATCAACTGCTGGAGATTGCAAATGACGGTCATTCACTTATCGCATCTTTTATGAACACAAGTTTGTTATTTCCAATGGAGGCACGTGCATATTGAAAGCGACAAGCTCATGCCTTCCATACAGGCACACACAGTTAAAAACATCAACATTTTTCTGAATGTTGCGAGTGAACAGCTGTTCACATGACAACTGACCACTCAGCTTCACACTTTGTATAGAATATGTACATTTCACATTTTCATCTTACACACAGAACACCCAAACACTGTGCTTTTTAATTTTCTCCATAAATAATTCTTGTATCAGAGTTACAGCAATGTTTTGTCAACTTGTCATCCTCGGTTGATAGGTGCGTAGCAACCCACCCCCCAGGCCGTGATAAAATTGTCAAGGGTTGACCAGTCTGTGGTGATAAAAAGGTTGGGGACCACTGCCATAGAGTGTTGAATGTTAAATTGTTCCCTTTTATTATCTACATGGTAGGTATGTGGCTTAGGTAAGTACAAAACAGCATATGCTCTGAGAATGAAAAGCTCGGTTTTTACCATATTTGGAATGGTCATGAATATTAATGAGGTCTACTCTGATGCTCCACATCAAGTGTACCTGCGCTAATGCTCTCATTATTGAATTAACACATGAGATTTATAAAGTTTACTGCCATCCATTCACTCAAGGGAAATCACAGTAAGAGCTGAGTGATATGACACGATGCATAAACATGCATGAAACACTTTTAGTCAGCAGTTTACATGTGTTTGCACAGCATATTATTAACTAACAAAAGTTATATTTAAACAGACCATTTACATTTTCAGGGTGGCACTGAATAAATGTATAATCTGTATATCCCGCATTTTGCTTTCTAATGTGCTGTAAATATTTTGTGGTCAAGGATGGCTGCCTGCTTCACAAAACTGCTCCTTTTTAGTCTCCCTGCCTCTCCTATTTTTTTTAAAAAATAAGCGTTCCACATTGAAAGAAAAGGGGGGAAATATCATTTTTGCAATCTCACTACAAAACATTGTAGCCAATCAAACAGCCTGGGGCTTCATATTACTGATTCCGTGTGGATCGTCTGTTTTTGTTCCGATTTTCCTGTTTTACACCATAGTTTACACACAACAATTATGAAACAATAGTGTTTGAGGCTCACAATATGCCATTTCAATGCATTCGTCTTTTATTATTTAGCTATGCCTGGGTACACTTATTGTATGACACCTTTAAATAACCCACCCCATAAAATCAGATTTTTTCACAAAAAGAGTCAGGATGAGGGTTGAAAGTAATTGTTTTTTTTATATTAAACTATAATAATAATAATAATAATAATAATAATAATAATAATAATAATA
>CAIGQQ010038154.1:11838626-11852477 GCA_903798035.1 Danio albolineatus
ATAATAATAATAATAATAATAATAATAATAATAATAATAATAATAGTTAATAATAATAATTATTATTATTATAGTATAATAATAGTTAAAATCCATGTCATGGCCCCTTTAAGAATTAAATATTTCAGTCACATCATTGCTTTATTTATCAACACTTTGAAAGTTTGCTGAAAACAACTTCAACCAGACATTGTAATTTAATTTTTGTTTATCTGTTTTCAAGCTCTCACAATATTTCACTCCATTTTATCCTGCAGAGACACTTTATATGCCAGTGAAATGGATAAGTGTCATTACCTTATCAGACTGTAAAAATTCAGCTTCAGCATAAGTTTGTCTTGAATTTATTAAAAAACAAAAAAAGCTCAACCGAAACATTGAAATTTCAGAAGCTGTGAATAGTAAAACAGCCAGCTGAACCAATTAACTCACATTGTTCTTCTGAAGGATCTGCAGGGCCCTGTTAACATTGTTAAGGGAGTGCACTCGAGTGAAGCCACGTTCTTTAACCTGCAAATGGGGAATATATCAGAAATGAACTTTGAGCATCCATTGCAAATGAATTCAACCATTTATGCACTCATCCTTGTCCAAATGCTTTGAAACCTTGGGTTTTTTGTTTCCTTGATACAAAATAGAATGATGAAATCTCTCAGAATAGAACCAGAATACAGCAAAGCCCAATAAGGGTACAGTGCACCAAATTAATGTTCAGTCATTGTTTATATATCCTAACTAAAATATATAATCTTAGTGAATTATCATAGTATTTACATGCTGCTATTTTGCAGCATAGATTGTGTCTGTTGTCATTATTTGAAAGCTACTTTGGATAAAAGTGTCTTCTAAATTATTAATGTAATGCAATCATACTTAACGTGAATGAGCTTTTAAATATTTAGACTTAAAAGATTAAACTCCTGGTCAAATACATCATATTACTTCCCAAGACTTTAAATAAATTACATGAGATGCATCAACCATTTCTGATGATAATGGACCCCTCTTAAACCTTAAAAGCCTTATTTTGCACTCATTATAATTACATCGAAAGAGTATACCATTATGACTGTTATCCAAATCTCCCATTTTGAGTATACGAGCAAATAATGAAAAAACATGTCCTTTGGTGCTAAACTAATTTTAAAAGATTATTTTTTAAATATTAGTGTTTCAAATTCAAAGAATAACCCACTATTTCATGGCCAACCAGAACCTCCAGAAGTTCAAGAAGACGTCGGCCATCACACAGGTCAGAGAAGAGGTCATCAATAGGAGGTCTTCTTGTCTGGGAAAAAAACAAATCATGTAGAAAATAAACAACCCAAGCTCCTTATAGATACGTAACCCGTATACATTGCTGGAGAGAGCGACATATGTTCCAGGAGGTATGCTTTTTTTTTTTTGCAGTTTTTCTTTCGCGAATCCGACAGATTCTTTTTCAGAACTTTCTCTGGCAAGTGCCATCCACACCTGCTCTTCTTGTGTAAATCCACCAGAGGCCGCTGTCAACTGGCTGACTAAATGACAGACCAAAACCCCCACCCACCGCCTTCCTGAAACCCAACCGAAAGTGTTTACAAAAGCAGCAATTGACCAGCACCCATGCCCTTCCCTAAACCCAACCGATAGTGTGTTCAAAAGCACCAACTGACCAGCGCCCACACCCTTCTCTAAACCAAACCAAGTGTTTGCATAACCGATTGACCAGCACCCATCCCCTTCACTAAACCCAACCGAAAGTGTTTTCAAAAGCACAGAATAAACAGTGCCCATCTCCTTCCCTAGACCCAACCGACAGTGTTTTCAAAAAGCACCGACTGACCAGCGCCCACCCCCTTCCCTAAACCAAACCAATAGTGTTTTCCAAAGCATCGATTGACCTGCACCTATTCCCTTCTCTAAAGCCAACCGATAGTGTTTTCTAAAGCACCGATTGACCAGCACTCACCCCCTTCCCTAAACCCAATTGATAGTGATTTCAAAAGCACTGATTGACCAGCACCCACCGCCTTCCTTAACCCCAACCGATAGTGTTTTCAAAAGCACCAATTGACCAGCACCCAACCCCTTCCCAAAACCAATCAACAGTGTTTTCAAAAGCACAGATTGATCATCGGCCATCTCCCTCCCTCAACCCAACCGATAATGTTTTTGAAAGCACGACTGACCAGCGCCCACCCCCTTCCCTAAACCCAATGAATAGTGTTTTCAAAAGCACAGATTAAACAGCGCCCACCCCCTTCCCAAACCCAACCGATAAGGGTTTTCAAAAGCACCGATCGACCAGCGCCCATCCACTTTCCTACACCCAAGTGATAGTGCTTTCAAAAGCACCAAATGACTAGCACACATCCTCTTCCCTAAACCCAACCAATAGTGTTTTCAAAAGCACGATTAACCAGCGCCCACCCCCTTCCCTAAACCCAACCGATAGTGTTTTCATAAGCAATTCAGAAAAAAAGAAAAGCTGTTAAGGCCCGTGCACACCGAGACGTTTTTTGCTCGCGTTTTCGGTCGGCGTTTGACGCCTCGAGACTAAATAAAGGGCGCCAATGTGATTGTGCACACCAACGCGCAAAACGCCAGGCGTAAAAGCGTCATTTTTAAAGAAACGCCTCATGCTCGTTTTTTTGTTTTGACGCCCCGCGTCAAAACCTTCTACACCAATCAGATTCCCACTGTTGCTCACGTGTACGGAGCTGCTGAAGTTACAGTAATCACCCCTTGAAGGCGCTCAAGCGCAAAACTGTCAGTGCGAGCGCAGATGCCCAGAGGAGATATTAACATGGAGCTACTTACTGCACTGGTGAACAATAATCATCTCTTCAGCGCTAGAGCTGCTACTTGAACCATCCATGCTTTGCCGATCGACAACAACAAGCGTGTAAACTTCCTCTTTTCTTCTTCTGTGTAACAAGCAGGTGTCAGAAGCTTGGCGCCACCGTGTGCGCCATCTAACGTCAAGGAGTGATTTTGCATGCTCTCCTGCTCGACGCCAGAGAAAATCGCTTGGGCTTGAATGCTGAAAAACGTCTCGAAAAACGCCGACGATAAACGCAAACGAAAAGCGTCCCGGTGTGTACGAGCCTTTAGTTTTAAAGATGAAATGCAGCCATACGTATCTCTGCCTACATAATTTGCACTCTCCAGAAATGTATCTGGGACTACGTATTCACAATGAGCCTCTGTTGCACATAAAGGATGTGGGATGTGGTGCTTAAAGAGATAGTTCACCCGAAAATAAAAACATACTCACCATTCACCTGTTTGGGTATTTTTTTTTTCTTGGTTTAACACAAAGACATTATTTAGAAAAATGTTGAAAACCTGTATCCATTGACTATCATAAAAAAATACTGTGGTAATACATCTCTCCTCAACATGTTTAAAAAAATAACTTCCTTTGTGTTCAATACATGTGGTAATGTGTAATACACGTGGTAATCCATCTCTCCTCAACATGTTTCAAAATAACTTCCTTTGTGTTCAACCAAAAAAAGGCACTCAAACAGAACAAGTGAGAGGTGAATAAATGATAACAGAATTGTCAGTTTTGGGTGAATTATCCCTTTAATATACTATCGCATGTCACACTGAACTGAAGTGTGTGCTATGTAAAGACTCACAGGATGAGACCATTGGTTTTTGTTAGTTTTTCTTTGATAGGGAAAAAAAGACATTCTCAAAGCTTTTTTTTCCCACAGCTCTGCCTTGAAGAAAACTCTCTCTCTCTTTTTGAAGGACAAAGAACTGATGTCCTTCCTCTGTTATTATTGCACTGTAAAACCACGCTAACAGTGTTACAAAGACAATGCAGAAAGCTCTATTTTGAAGTGTCTTACCTTAAGCGTGGAGCGACAAACAAGCAAATCAAAAGCACACATTCACATTGGCATCCTGACATTGATGAAGCTGAGTGACAAGACTCAGTGTGAGTGTGAATCTTAACTTTTAACCTCAAGATCAAGACCACGTGCAAGAGTGAATCTTAACTTTTAACCTTGATATCAAGCTTGTCTAGCGTACATCTCCTCTTCCACCCACCATGCAGTAGGTGGATGAATAACAACTATTCAGTTTATATACCTATAACATGCTTTCCCACACTACAGAAACAGAAACCTATGAAGCTTCCTCTTAAATTTTCTATCTAAAGAAGGTCTGAATTGATTAGTCAAAACCAATTTTTGCATGATTAAGTATTATTATTTGCCATTAAATGTGTTCCATTTATTCCAACGCAAGATGGAAACAATTCTCAAATCATATTACCTTAGCAAACTGTGAGTTTATCCATTTGGTGAAGGTTTTCTTTTGAACGTCTTCTCTTTCATCTGAAAATGAGAGCGAACACGATCAATACTGTCCAGTTAAAGGTTTAACTCTTACAATTTCACTTCTTGCAAGATAAGAAAACAAAGAAACCTTAAAAACTCTGTCATTCAATTCCTTGGGAAAGTAAAGCTTTGCGATTATGTAACGCCATATATCTTAATAATAATAAAAATGTCCTCTGGGATCAATAAGCCGTATTCATTATGCTTTGGCATTTGATATGAGGAAGGTTAAATAAAAAAAGACTATGAGGAGAGAGAAAAAAGCCACTAAAAGACATGGAAAAAGGTTTAAGAGTATACAGATCAATGGTCAGCTGGCTTTCAAAAGAAGATTACTTCTGAGAGACCAAACAAAATGACTGACTGGGGTGAAAGATTGATCAGAAAAGCCAAAGAGCCTGCTTAGAAATTCCTCTATTATCGAGAGTCGTTCCTAAAACATTTAACGCACAGTTTGATTATTCTAAATTGCAAACAAGCAAGAAGCGATCTCAACAAAAACCCCAGCAAACAAAACAAAAAAAAAACACATTTCTCTGTGGCGTAAATCCTGTTCCTGAAGTCGCTCTTGCATTTGCAAAAAGGAGCGAAGGAAATGCCGGGTGTTGGGAACATTAAAAATCAATCAGTGCAAAGAACATTTAGCTTTCATATCACATTAAAAGCTTGTGTTGTTCCCCGCTCTAATATTCTCCAATTGCTTTGATTCTGATCTCTGTGCGCTAGACTCTCGGCTTGCTTGGGTTTCAGATTGATTACAAAGCTGTAATTCTTATCTAGGGGCCCTGATGATATTAAAGCCAGAGTTCGCACTTATAATGAAAATCTTCTGTCGTCTTTTCTCTTCCTCGCATGTAGTACAAAGACTGTAGTCATAAAAGTGGGCTGTAAGGTCATTGCACACCGTATCCCAAAATTTCATCCGCATTTTTCACACGCTAAAATAATGAATTCGAACTCACTTCACAAATTCACACTTACAGATATTTGACTGAGCAGAATTTATAGCCCGTGTTAATGCGCTCAGAATGCTCCCCCGCTCTGATTTATGTAGGAATGGGGTTTAAATGTGTGAAGTTGTGGTAGTCTAGAGAAAACAGAGGAAGAACTTGCTTGACTATTTATAGGGGTTTGATCTCGTGCTGATTGGATAACAGAATGATTGTCAACAATGGATTGGTCTTGTCAAAACTGTGCATCCTCCTCCCAAAATGTTAAAGAGCTCACAGTTACAGTAGCTGATGATTGATACTAAAGCAAGTTTGGCAAGGGGAAAGAGCCCTGAGCCTTGAGATCCTTGAGCCTGGGGAGAGTCCAGGGAGCTTAGGTAGTCCCCCTAAATTTGTTAGCTCGGCTTATACCTTGATTATTAGGGGTTGCCACAGTGTAATGATCCACCAACTACACCAGCATATGGCTATGCAGCGAATGCCCAGTACTAAAACATTTATATACTGTGCCAATTTGATTTATTAATTTCACTTATAGTGCATGTCTTTGGACTGTGAGAGGAAACCGGAGAACCTGGGGGAAACCCACACGAGCATGGAAGAACATGTAAACTCTGCATAGAACCGCCAACTGTGCCAGGTGGGACTCGAACCAGTGACCTTCTTGCTCTAAGCCACCGTGACACCCTGTCCTGGATTAATCTAGGAGAGAGGGGGGGAGTAGGGGTGGATGGGTGGATTCTTCGAGGCGAAGATGACTATGTGCGTTTGATTCATCTGATTGGGTAATCATATGACAGCTAACGCGGGACCAGCCGTGGTCAATCATAAGCATGTGATCCTCTCGAAAATAAATTTATAAATAAACTTCACTAAATCATCTTTCCCAGAGATGGGTTGCGGCTGGAAGGGCATCCGCTGTGTAAAACAAATGCTGGATAAGTTGGCGGTTCATTCCGCTGTGGCGACCCCGGATTAATAAAGGGACTAAGCCGAAAAGAAAATGAATAAATGAATGAAATAAATCATCGCGTTGTGTCAATCACATTTATACACTGCCTCAGAAACTCATAATCATCATAAAACAAAATTGTATCGAATAAATTTGTTACATTTTTTTGCATGCATAAAAAGCATTTTGAGAGGTGCCCATACTAGCAAATCAATAATCCAGAATGTTGTCACTTGGAGCACATAGACAACATAGAACATAATATAAAGACAGTACAGCTGATTGTTGAAAAGCACTGTTATAGCCTATATTAACAATTTCCAGTAGAATCTACAGTAACTTACTGTAAATTGATAATACTTTACACTTACAGCACCATTTATCATGCTCTAGAAGCATTTACAGTATTATATATCTTTTCTGTAAAATATACAGCAATTTTCACAATGCAACTTTATACAGTAACATACCGCATAACTGTCCTACCGTAAAAAACATGTTATAGTTAAATACTGTGTAACTTACAAAAAATTGTGTACTGTGTGCTGGCTTTAATGTACGTGGCACAGCTTTCCCATGCCACTATTTGTCAAGAGTTTGTGTCCGTGTACTGCCAGTCTCTGTTCAGGATTCACTTATGAAATGGGATATTTGCACAGCTAGTGTTTTTCAACCAATGATAAACTCCCGATGAAAGCTTTTTTCTATTTTATAAGGTTCTTTTGACAGCATCGACATTGTAATGTAATTAAAATACAATCAGTTAAGTAAACTTAAGCATTCATTAAGTTGTTCAAGCATAAAATGAGATGATAGACCGTGTAAACTCTAGTGCTGTCAGTGGCAGCAGGCTAGCGCAAAAACTCTATTGAAAACACTGGGGTAAAATAAATGTTTTTTTTTTTTTTAATGGGAGGGAAAACGGTAATTTAATGCAGTACTTCTTGTTTGGGTTAAGACCCACTTTATATCGTATATCAATCAGGCATTGAAGATCATTTATTTTTAAAGAAAACAGATCTTAATTGCGTCAATTTTGCAATGGAAACACAGTTCACCTGAAGCCTGGGGTTGGCTGTCCGAAAATCAAAAGTCTGTATGCATATACCCCATTGTGTGTTATGTGGCTGCAGTATTACAAGCAAAGTATCAAAATGTCACTGATTTCCTAAGATAAACTTTGTATTTCGGGATAATCCTGTGCAGCTCTTTGATAAGGAGATGAACTCTCCTTCCTCTCTGTGGAATGGATTGTATAAACACAATATTTTCTCCTTCTTGTTCTTTTTTTTTTTTTTTTTTTTGAAGAAAAGAGAGCAGAACAAAGCATCACTACTTGAATTGATACCAAATTTTTAGCGTTTTCTTTTTTTGGAACAGGTTAATTAATAATCAGAAGATTGAACTCAATGTGCAAGGTTGTTGTGGTCGATGGATTTTTCAGATACGAATTCGAAAAAAATGCATTTGAAAATGTCTGACTTGATTGTACAAAGACCTTCATTTCCAAACGGAATCTAAAAATTTCATCCCAATTTTTTCAAACATTTTGAAACAAGTTTGACCTCACGTTGTGTCAATCACATCCATACACTGCTTGCAAAACTTTTGTCCGTAATAAAAAAAGAATCCGTCTCACTCTGGTTCACTTTTTTAAAAAAAATTGTAGAACAAGCATTTTGAGAGGTGTTTTGGATTCAGAGTCACTGTATGAGCAAAGGTTTTTTGCTTTGTTTTCTTTTTTTTTCACAACAGACTGATTAATATGCTTTTGACTCAGTGTGCATGACAAATTTTTCAGACATGAATACAAAAAAAAACAAACACAAAATTTTTCTTCAGTGTGCAAATAATGTAGAAGAACTGTACTCTTCCAGAGTGAGAGCTACAGAGCACCAAGCACAAAAACAGCCAGACACAGGAAAAGTTTATTTCCTCAGGCCATCTACCTCATAAAGAGTTAATATTTTTCCTATTGTGCAATAAACGTGCAATACTTTCTCATACGCACTTGTACACAGAACCTTATGACAATATACAATGCAATACCTCTCCTTATGCATTTGTACACAGCACTTTATAACAATATACATTGCAATACTTCCTACGCATTTGTACACAGCACCTTATAACAATATACAATGCAATACTTACGCATTTGTACACAGCACCTTATAACCTGTATATTTATAACAAATCTGTACATACATTTCAACATCCAGATCTTGTTGGACTGACTGCATCTCTGTTTAATGTCTATCGTCTTCTTTTTTAAATTTTATTCTGTGTATTTATATTTACACTGGAAGCTTCTGTAGCCAAAGCAAATTCCTTGTGTGTGTGAAGCACACTTGGCAATAAAACTGATTCTGATACTTTGCTTTTTGTCTCCATCCACTTTTGCTGTAAACGAGCAGCTTGAAAGCTTTGCTAAATATCTCCTTTTGTTAATTTGCTCCATATTAAAAGGAGTCAGTTTGGTAGAATCATCATGTTTGGCTAAACTCCTTTAAACCCTTCAGAGCAGGCATGGAATCATCAAGAATGACTAAGTATTGTTTTGATAATTTGTGGTGCACAAAAACGCTAGGCGGTGAATCACAAGCTTTCCAGAGTCAGCGTGGATGACAGCATTTTCATGCATAATTGATTTTAAGCTTCCAGTTGTTTTTGCCACCATCGCAATAATCATCATGAAATGGGTAGTTTCAGTTCATTGTTCCCATTGGTCAGCCTACACTTCAGCTGACTGTATAATCACAGTAGCATGGCTCAGATTCGTTTCAAGCCTGACTGCACCATGCCATGCTTATAATCGCAATAACACGCACACTCACACGATGCTGCTGGAATAATGTGACAGAAGGGTAAACTGTAAGTCTTGATTTTTGAGGCCAAACACTGACGGAGATTAAATCAAGTATAAAGAAGTAAAACACTGATTCAGAATATAATCAGAATGTAAACATGTAATTGTAAAACTAAACTAATTTCCTTCAACAAATATGCTTAACAAAGTACATTTTAGGTATATTTAAATAAGTTTTTTTTTTTTTAAATAAACTCATTTGGCCTAATAAAAACTGTGGATCATAAAGGACAATAATTTGATAATGTCCATACTGTAGAAGTCTTTTTTTTATTCATTATGTCTAGGGCCACACGGAATCTGCGCGCGCAGAATTCCGCAGATTTCCGCAGATTTTTAGCCCATCATTGATTCTGTTTATTTACTTGTGTAAATGTGTCTAAATTTATATATAATCCATTTTAAAATTAATTTCAGTAATAATATTGACTAATATGACAAATATTCATATGATTTATTTACAATACAGTTTGTAAAGTACTATTTTGGTGTTTTAGTAGATATTTTATATGAGAGACTTGCTTTGTTTTCCAAATAAAGTGGATCTAATTAGATTCGCATTGTAAACATTAAATTAAAGTTAAAAAGGTATTACTTTTTATTTCATATATAAAGATTTTAGTTCTGATACTCCCAAAATCATTCCGCATGAATCCGCAGATTTTTAACAAAATACTCCGCAGAAATAGCAAAAAATGTCCGCAGATTCCGTCTGGCCCTAATTATGTCCCACAAAAGGGCACCACGGTGGCCTAGTGGGTAGCACGTTCGCCTCACATCAAGAAGGTTGCTGGTTCTAGCCTCGGCTGGGTCAGTTGGCATTTCTGTGTGGAGTTTGAATGTTCTCCCCGAGGTCGCGTGGGTTTCCTCCGGGTGCTCCGCTTTCCCCCAAAAGTCCAAAGACATGTGGTATGTGAATTGGGTAGGCTAAATTGTCCGTAGTGTATGAGTGTGTATGGATGTTTCCCAGAGATAGGTTGCAGCTGGAAAGGCATCCGCTGCAAACATATGCTGGATAAGTTGGCGGTTCATTCTGCTGTGGCGACTCCAGATTAATAAAGGGACTAAGCCGAAAAGAAAATGAATAAATGAATGAATGTTTCAGAAAAGAGAAAGTCATTAGCTATGATTCCACACATCTATTTTTGTGCGCATTTTGGAGATGCGCATTAAAAAATAATAATAATAAAATTAATCAGTTTGTGGAAACACCAAGATGTGCATCAAATTTGAAAATGTGCTTAAAAATATTTGCGCATAACTGAGTAGGATAAACATTTTTGATATGAAAAGATGCGCATAAACTACGATGTTATTTTACCGAACAAATTCAAGTAAGTGCATTAAAAATTCATGTGATTTTGTTATAAGAGGTTATGTGATGACGAAATAGTGTGTGAATTGACAAACTCATGGACTGAGCACACTGTAAAACACCTGAAATTTTGTTTTGGTCCTTCTAAAATACCTTAACCGTTTCAGTATTAGTCTTAAGCCGCCTTTCCACTGCACACGACATTCGGACACGACTGTCGGAATACGCCCCCTTGTGGCAGTCGCACAGAATTTTCAGTGTTGTCGGGCACCATGGGGAGACGCTGATTCTCGCAGTGTCCGAAATAAAGGATTCTCGCAGTGTCTCGCATAGGAGTGCAAGAGCAAGAGGCTTTATTCTCCATGTGTTCATCATGGTTGAATGAATAAATGAATACTGAAGCTCATAGGCCGCTAAAAATGTCTATAATAATATTTTTATTAATCATTTATGAATAGAAATGTTTTTTTTTAATACAGACTTTTTCTGATTCAGAAAAAAAAAATCACGAAAAAACCCTATTTCTCATCTCGCGCACACGGACCTGCTTGGACAACACTGAAATACATCACTTCCGGTCGGGCGGTCGCATACGGTCTAGTCGCAGGACTTCAAATATTTCAACGGATTAATCGGATCTGAATTTCCCGCATACAGAGATGATCGGAACTCCACGCAGCTCCCGAACTACTCTCCATTGAAAATAAATGACTTCCGGTCTGTAGCTTGTCATTTGTTGTGTGCAGTGGAAAGGCGGCTTTATTATATGCGCAAACATATTTATGTGCATTTTCTAAAATTGATGCGCATCTTGGTGTTTCCATCAACCATTTTTTATGTACATCTCCAAAATGTGCAATAAAATAGGTGGGTGGAAACATAGCTACTGTGTATCATCATCTGTGATCCAGAACAGGTGTGTGTGAGGTGCATGACAGGAGTTGTAGTTCTTATCAGTGACAATTAAATTTTTTTCTGTGAATTATCCCTTTAATCTCTTACTTACTCCCAGGGTCGTTTATAGTAAGTGGATAGCCAAACCATGTTGGTGTTTCGTAACATCTAATTTTTACGAGGTGGGTCATTAGCCAAATGCTCAACCCCCAAACCACATACACCATGGTTTCCGCTACATTCATTCATTCTTCCATGGCGGGGCGCCACACCAAAATTCATCCCGCCATGGTTACATTACAGCTTCTCATTCAAAACCTTTATTTTTTTTATTTTATTTTTTTTGAAATAGCTGTTTATAATCGCACCAAAACTTATTAAAAGATAAGTAAATTATAACAGCGCCAAATTTCTGTAATCGTAGTAGTGCTGTGTGTTATTTGTTCAACCCTTTAAGGTTACATGCTGACTGACTGACTGTAAGGCCAGCAAACAGACATAGCTTTCAGTTGAGATGAAGTTTCCATAATTATACTTTATTGATAAAGGTATGTGGTTCTGCATACAGTGACTTTATCTGGCTGGAGTTTATGGCCGTTTCACTTTACTTCAGGACGCATTAATGCCATTCTGTAGGTCTACTGGAGACATTCATAAACATTCCTTGCAAATCTAATAAATATTGGCGACATACTTGTTACATAAACGCACTAAATCGCACTTCAGCTGTGTTTATTTGAGAGTGCACAAGAAAATCTGCGCTTGAGCAGCATATATTTGAGGGCATGCAAGAAGTTTTGTGCACAAACAGCAGAAATCGGCACGCAAACAGAGATCCGCATGCTCATATTACATAAAATCAATCTCGACTTGTAATACTGCGCTCATGACATTTGTCATTGAAATAACACCATAGGTAGTAGCTAGATCAGTTTAAAAGGTCTGCCGCCGTAGCTGGAAAAAATCCTGGAGGAAACACTGTACACACATACACTAAAGGCGATTTAGCTTGCTGTGGGGCGCTACCCACTGCGCCAACATGCTGCCCATATTTAATCTCTTAATATTCAAATCTAATCTTTTAAAATTAAATAAAGCTTTAAAAATATATTCAATAAACTGTATGAAATGTAATGGATCTGGAGTTGGTGTGTTAAATGGATTTTTAACAAAAGTCATTTAAGTAATTCATTTAAATGAACATGTTAAAGTGACAGCGATTAAAATTATTTTACTAACTGCCAAGACATGATTTCTCATTTTCATTAAGTTTATTTAATTGAACAAAAAATCTAAAAACTAAAGCTCAAATAGAAATTGCGGTCAAAATAACATCAATTATATAAATTAAAAACTAGAATCTCGATTAAATCTCAATCAAAATCTCAAGCAAATTTTTATTCTTTTATTTTACATACAAAAACTTCATAAAATGGCTGTTTAAGCATCCCACGCAGACCACATTTTTCAGCTCTCTAAAGAAAGCCGTTCTTCATGTCCAAGGCTAATTGAAGTTCTTTACAGTAGAGAATGATGGCTTGTAAAGACATCTCAACAGCAGCAATTGAGAACTATTCTTATCGCGGATCAATAATTTCTGGAGCAAATCAGATATCACTTAACGTTCCATAAAGCCAAAAGTCATTCCTTTACTTGATTACCCCAATCCACTTCAATTAGGCTGTCAACCCCCTTGACAAAAAGTGCAGAATACAGCATCAGCGCACAAAGGAAAAGCTGATTATTATAAGTCTTTCGCTGCAGAGGGAACCTTCACATTATCTTACAGTATTACCGATATTGATCTACAAAGCTCTAAATGAGCTGCTTTTAAAGGCTTGGGGTTTTGACGGGGAAATTATATTTCTGGCTTCTTTAGGTTTGGAAAAACAACAGGGAATAAACGACTACTCGCAGATTCCCTGAATGCCTAAACTTAAAGACACGACTCATTACCAGACTGTTGTTATTTCTATGAGAAAAAGAAAGCGGTTTGGTTGACCCAATTATTTATTTAGCATTAAACAAAAATTATCTGCCTTGAAAAAAGTGAATATATACAGTTGTTATCTTAAAGCATTCTACATTTACTCACTCTTGACTTCTAACAGTGGGTAAAGGAATGTTTTGCTTTGGTATTTTAGAAATGTGGTGTGGAGCAGCTTTATAAAACACATAGCTTCTGGTCCTTTTAATCACACCATTTACACACATCAACTTGGTTCTAAATGAATTAGTGTCTTCTGTTGAACATAAAGGGGTGACACAGTGGCTCAATGGTTAGCACTGTCACCTCACAGCCAGAAGGTCGCTGGTTTGAGTCCCAGCTGGGTCAGTTAGCATTTCTGTGTGGGGGTTGAAAAAAGTGGGGAACATAGGGTTCCCCATGTTCGTGTGGGTTTCCTCTGGTTGCTCTGGTTTCCCCCACAGTCCAAAAACATGCACTATAGGTGAATTGAATGTTCAATTGGCCATAGTGTATGAGTGTGTGTGTGTGTGTGTGTGTGTGTGTGTGTGTGTGTGTGTGTGTG
>CAIGQQ010038154.1:11859028-11893588 GCA_903798035.1 Danio albolineatus
TATTGCAATGAAAGAGTTAAAGGGATTCACCCAAATATTTAATTTATGACATCAGGTTGTTCCAAACACACATACATTTTACTGTTTAAAAAATATCTGGAAGAAATGTGAGTGTGTATGGGTGTTTTCCCAGTACTGGGTTGCAGCTGGAAGGGCATCCACTGCGTAAAACATATGCTGGAATAGTTGGTGGTTCATTCTGCTGTGGTGACTCTTGATAATTCGGGACTAAGCTGAAGGAGAGTGAATGAATAAATGAATGAATGAATATTTGGAAGAAGTAACCAAACAGATCTCTCCACGCCTTCGCTGCCATAGTTAAATAAGAATAAATACTATGGGAGTATTTCCCAAAGATGGGTTGTGGCTGAAAGGGCATCCGCTGCGTAAAACATATGCTGGATAAGTTTGCGATTCATTCCGCTGTGGCGACCCCAGATTATTAAAGGGATTAAGCCGAAAATAAAATGAATGAATGAATGACTATGGGAGTAAATGGGTTGCAAGACTGACATTCTTCCAGATATCTTCATTTGTGTTCAGCACAATTAAATCAAGATTAGAACAACCTGAGGGTAAATGAATAGTGGCAGAATTTTCGTTTTGGGGTGAACTATGCCTTTAACTAAATAGGTGATCAGGTGCTGTCAAAAGTCAGCACTTTAAAAGTTTCATGTGGACTTGCATGCTATATTTCATATCTTCTGAAGCCATACAATAACATTGTGTGAGAAACAGCTGTGGCTACCGTTTATTTTCATTATATGGAAGAGAACAGAAGGACATTCTGCTATAAATAACTCCTTTTGTGTTCCGGGGAAGACAGAAATGGGTTTCAAAAGACCTGAGGGTGAGTAAACAATGACAGAATTTCAGATGTCACCAAATTAAGCGTATTTTAGGTTGCCTGCCATAACATCGTTCACAGAGCACTCTAAATGAATTACAGGTTAATGCAAAAGAGTGTGAACGCAGATCTGTCAACAAATCTGAAGGTCTGTGTTTTGTAACAGCGGAGGTGTTGAACTCCTCGTGTGATATCCTCCTGACACAATATGCAATTGTAATCAACAGCCCATAATAGTTGTTTTTGCATGGTTATATGACAATTATCATTTCGGAAACAGCCTGATAATAATGCTCAGAGATGAAACGGAATTTAGCCTTGGCTCGGCAGGTGATAATGGCAAGTGTTTAAATAAATAAAAATCACAAAATGTTTTAAACAATTTCTAAAACAAAAGGAGAAATAATAAAACTCACAGATTGGGCTATTTGATAAAACCGCTGGAAATTAATGGTGCACATTTGCATAAATAAAAGAAACACGAAAGGGAGACAAATAAACCTAAGATATGGCAATTTTAAAGAGTTCAGATTTTTTAAAGACAATTATGAGGCATATATTGCATATTAATAATACATACAGTACAGTCCAAGTATAACTAAATTACTTAAAGGGATAGACTCCTGACTTGTTTTAAAAGAGTTTTTGTTTTGTTTGGATTAACACACATTAAGATATTTTGAAGAATGTTGGACAGTTGCATTCATTGTAGGAAAAACAAATAATATGGAAGTTAATGGTTACTGGTTTTCAGCCTTCTTCAAAATATCTTCGGAAGTATTTCTGAACTCAAATTGGATTGGAAGTAGAGTGAGAACTATCTCTTCAAAGGCAAAGCAAATAAATGGGCTACATGGACTTATTTTCTAATGTTAATATATTTTTACTGCTAATGTGAGAAGCTCTTCGTACAAAACTTTAAAAATGAGACCTTAAGACCAACTTTAACGAACTTTCCTGAGTTCCTTTAGGCTCTCGATGATAGTTTGAGCTTTTGTTTTGTTCGGTTTAACACACATTAAGATATTCTGAAGAATGTTGGACAGTTGCATTCATTGTAGGAAAAACAAATACTATGGAAGTTAATGGTTACTGGTTTCCAGCATTCTTTAAAATATCTTCGGAAGTATTTCTGAACTCAAATTGGATTGGAAGTACAGTGAGAACTATCTCTTCAAAGGCAAAGCAAATAAATGGGCTACATGGACTTATTTTCTAATGTTAATATATTTTTACTGCTAATGTGAGAAGCTCTTCGTACAAAACTTTAAAAATGAGACCTTAAGACCAACTTAAATGACCTTTCCTGAGTTCCTTTAGGCTCTCGATCATAGTTTGAAGACATTTGAATCGAAATGGCTGTGGCATTTACATGCATTTTTAAAAACCTCTGTTCTGTTTGATGACACATGATAGAATGCTTAGAATGTTCAGAATCGTTTTGAAAGCAAAATGCAAATTCATGCAAATGACAAATGCAAATGCAAAATGCTGGTTGGGTGGTTGGCTTCTTTAATTAAAGATTTAACCGAACTGTTGAGTTTGTCTATATTTTAGTAAAATGTGTGTTAAAATAAATCAGCATTCTTTTTAGTGTGCAGATGTACAGATTATGGTCTCAAATTTAATTTTAAATCAAACTATCAAAACAATGTAAATAATGTCATCGATATCAAAGATTTCTGAATTTAATATTGTCACTTTTTATATTATTTCATCAAATTATTTTTGAACATATTTAAACTGCAGTCGATATATTATAGTAACAACTATTATAACAATGAAAAAAATGTATATGAGCAATTCCAGTGTTATGGATGTGACATTTGCAGTAAAAACTCAAAACATAAACGCACAGATAAGGTATATGTTAACATTATATTGAAACATCTGTTTACATTTTCCAAAACAAATATACACAGAATTATGGGATCAGAAAAAACATCAATCTGAAAATAATTTTTATACTTTAAATGAGGAAAATAAACATGCTTTATGGATGTGACGAAAAAAGCCTGCGAGTTTACAATATACAACATACTTTGAAGAAATTCTGTGAATTAAACTGCAAAATCCAAAAGAAACAATGATAATCACAAGGATAAGAGTCGGCTCTCTGTAGAACAAAAATGGTTGGTTTTATTTTAATTAACATTTTTGCATTTATGAAGAAAAAGCTTCGTTATGGATGTGACACTTTTCTGTTATGGATGTGATGGATGTTAATTTCCACTTGTGAGATTTTGGTAAATCAAATATAATTGTTTGAAAACATTGACCGAGACGCTTTTGAGTGTTTTTACAGCACTGTAAAATACAAGGATACACGAAAACAATTAGAAGGGTTTCGCTATTTATGATGACAACTTAATTTTTTCGTGGCAAGGTTGACATTTGCATAGAATTGCTCATATATAATTATAATTAAAGGGATATTTCATCCAAAATATAAAAATTCTGTCATCATTTTCTCATCTTTCACTTGTTCCAAACCTATCCGAGTTTATTTCTTCTGTTGAACACAAAGGAAAATATACAGAAGAATGCTGGAGAAAAACACTCATTCACTTCTTTCATATATTTTTGTTCCTAATATGGAAGTCAACAACTTCTTTTTCCCAAGGAAAGGAACTCCTAAAAGTTTAGAACCACTTTAGTGTGAGTAAATGCATTTTCATTGTTTGGGTAAACTACTTCGTTAAGCAACATGGCTGAAAGATCATTATTTTAAATAGTGTATAATGCACTAATGTAACAAATATATATTGTCAGAATGTTAATTTTCATAACCATAAACACTAATTTAGCGGTAGCTATAACTACTACATAACCACTGTTTCACTAGAATCAGTTGCAACCAACAAATACTGATAACATCTGGAAAACATTCACAGGTGTATAATCAGAATTCTGGGTTCGAACTTTCCAAAACTCTGTTGAGTCTATGCAAATGCTCAAAAGCTCATATTAGGTCAGAACTGCATTAAACACAGAGAAATAAAGAAATGTCCCATGTCAGCTGCACTCTATTTGAAATCTTAAAATCATTCCATTCGGAATTTGCGATGCATATTTCTTTTTTTAGTAACACTGCCCATAGCTTTTATTTCTCAGTGTATTCTGCGGGATAAAAATAGCAGCAAATGATTGTGTCCATGGAAATGATAGGGAAGACATCATAAAGTGTAAAATAAATAAATAACCCTATAGAGCCCGGTCTGGCAGACAGAATAATGTGTGCAGACGGACAGGAGAATGAAAGCATTGCTTGCCATTGATCGGAGGCGTGACTCCAGGCAGGTGGCAGCTGCTGCTGGATTATATCCGCCCTTGTGCAAATAGGATGATGGGGTGACGGGCTTGAGCCGAAGCTAACGGGCAAATACAAAGACGCTGGACGCACACACGCACCTGCCTTTAGCCGACTAATCTCAGCGCACACATCCAAGGCAAGACTGTATTCACAGATTACAGCCATACGCTTTCCACCACAGCCATCCACCCAGGTTCATTTCCCCCCTCTTACAATTTTCCAAGCGCGAGCCCAAATGTTTCCATGAGGCTGGAAACAGTATATGACAACAGCGCATGTGATTGAACTGCGTGTAGTTTAAACAGCGGCAAACTTTCTCTCGCATTCGGCTATATAAAAATCAGAAAGTGCGCACAATAAACGATCCACCAGCCGCGTGCGAAAAAGAAACAAGAATAAAGCACGCTTAATTAAGATTAAAACACAATTTTCCGCGCGCAAGAGCAGATGCTGTTGTAGATAAGGCGCACTGGGCTTGGAGGATCTATTGTTAAATCTGACGTGACATGTCGTAATAAAAGCCCGTTAACAGCCTAACAGTCGTCTCACGCTGGAAGAGTATTTCTGTATGATGATTCAGGCTTACCTGAATGAAGATTTCACACCATAACAAACGCAACTATTTCCTCCGTAATGGCTTTCGGAGTCGCAGCCGCGTTTGAGGTGCGGGTCCGTTACCTGTGTGTGTAAACACACCGAGCGCAGTTTGATTATCCGGTTTCCTTGCTGTTAAACAGACTGGTCCGTGCCTAAAGCCGTAGACGGTTTGGAGAAGGAACTGTGGGTGGACACTTTGCCGCTTTATTTTCTCCTACTCCCTCACTTGGGTGCAGTTGTAGCCCTGCTGTGATCCTGATACGGGCAGGTGTAGCGGTGCTCTGGCGTGCGGGCTGATTGACTACAGCTCTATCTAACGTACGGGGAGCGGATCGATACCACATGGATACGAGGAGCAACTTGAACTTGTTTGCGCTGGAATGTGTGGACTAATTATTCACGTAAGCGGGGTGCCGATAATAATTAACACGTTTCAATTTGAGCTCTTTACTTTTCATTAGGCAGTAAAGTTAGATTACTAGTACTGCATAAGGAGTATGAACAGAATTTACGGTAACCATGGCAACAGTACCACGTTTTTCTTACGCCCCATCACGCTTTGCGCTAATTATGGAGGCAACTTCTGCTTAAATTGTAAACAATGAGCTAAATTTTAGGTGAAGTTGGTATTATGTATTTCAGAAAAGTATTATTTGTAAATTCTAAATAGGGAAATCACTTCAGCACCCAATGACTTTCAAAGTGGCTACAATATCGTTCACAGTCAGTATGCTGTTGTTTTGAAGTCACACTTACATGCTATTTCAGACCTAACATTCAAAGTAGCGTGGTAAACGATATAGGGAGCATGTCACAAAATGTCACTAACGAATATTCAGATATAAAACTAACGTTACCTCAGTCTAAATCTTTGCTGAATCATTTTCACACAATTCGCTGTCCAGTCCATTCCATGAACAAGATATGACTTTCATTATATGATGAGGATATGATGAACAACTTTGTTGACTTCGATTTGCGAGAATGGACACTACCCTGCTGAAAAACAGCTTAAACCAACCTAGGCTGGTTGACTGGCTTTAGCTGGTTGACCAGCCTGGTTTTAGAGGGGTTTTGGCCATTCCAGACTAGTTTCCATCTATTTCCAGCCTGGTCCTAGCTGGTCAGGCTGGTCAATGACCAGCTAAAACCAGCTTTTTTTTCAGCAGGGTTATTATTGTATCAACAAAAAATATGATTAATAAAAAAGTTATTAATTTAGTAAAAACTAATATATTATGGTTTTGCCATAATAGTAGTTAATAGTTTAACCGTAATACTATTTAACCAATATTTGTAAACTTTATAAATAGCTATTATGAAAAAAAAAAGCATTGGACTAAATTTTAAAAGGGTTTAGCAAGCAAGGTACCAAAAGAATAACCATAATTGGTCAGTAAGCCTTAATTTAAAAAAAAAAACTTGTAAAATGGGGTGAAAATACTCCCTGCATCCTTCAACCACTAAATGTTAAAAGGAAAATTAGAAGCAGGATAAAAAACAATAATTCAACAGCTCTATCTAACAGGGTAGCCATCAGAGAGGGATCAATACCACGTGGCTAGAATGAACAACTTGATTTAACTTATGCTAGAATGCATCCTAATTACTTTAGTAAGCAGGGTTCCTATAATAATTAACACGTTTCAATTTGAGCTCCTTACTTTTCATTAAGCAGTAAAGTTAGATTTCTTGTTAAGCCAAAGTCGGCAAGCAGTAAATAGACACTCATAAACAGAACCATATAGCAACACTATAGAACTTTGTCCTCCTATTTTATGCCCTATGATGCTTTGCATGAATTATAGGGGTAACTTCTGCTAAACAGCAAACAATGAGCAAAAGTGTTGCTTCATGAACAGTTAAAAAACTGGATATACAGTATGGTGACATTATAACACTTCAACAGCTGAATGTTTAAAAGAAATTGAAAAGCATTAACAAATTACTTTTGTGTTATAATATCTTTTACACTGCAGCATTGTGTTTATATTATGAAACTTACATAATTTAAAATAAAAAAATGTTTACCTGAATCACTGAATGAAAATATTTCAATATGATCTTCATTATTTTGAGAAAGCACAATGTTTTAACCTGCTTTAGAGACATTTTAGTAAGCACTGTATACACTACCTGACAAAGGTCTTGTCGTCAATCCCATTGTAAGAACAACAAATAATAACTTCTAGTTGATCATTTGGAAAAGTGGCAGAAGGTAGATTTTTTCTTATGAATCATCTGTTGAACTGCATCCCAATCATCACAAAAAAGGCAGAAGACTTATTGAAACCCACATGGACCCAAGATTCTCACAGAAATCAGTCAAGTTTGGTGAAGGAATAGTCATGATTTGGGGTTAAATTCACTATGGGGTGTGCAAGAGATCTGCAGAGTGGAGGGCAACATCAACATCCTGAGGTATCAAGACATTTGTGCTCCCCATTACATTACAAACCACAGGAGAGGGCACATTCTTCAGCAGGATAGCGCTGCATCTCATACTTCAACCCACATTAAACTTCCTGAAAGCAATAAAGGTCAAAGTACTCCAGATTTGGCCAGCCCAATTACCAGACATGAACATTATTAAGCATTTCTGGAGTAAAATGAAGGAGGCCTTGAAGAATTCAAACAATCTTGATGGACTCAGGGAGTCCTGCAAAAACACTTTCTTTGTCATTCCAGATGACTTAATTAATAAGTTATTTGAGTCATTTCATAGACGTATTGGATGCAGTCCTGCACTATGACTTCATATTCTATACTGTACATGATTTCTGTTAAGAGACAAAATTTTTGGCTTAGCAAAGTCAGACCTTACTGTCCTAATTAAATCATTAAAAAATAAGGCATGATCATATTTTATTTTGGTAAAATAAGCCTAATCTAGAGACCATTGCCTTTCATTTAAGCCACTTCTGATAAAAAATGATCAACTAGAAGTCAAGTTACTATTTGTTGTTCCTAAAACTTGGATAGGCGACAAGACTTTGTCAGGTAGTACATAGGCATTAGAAGTTAAAACAACCCTGAGAAGAGACTTGACATGAGGATTTGGGGAGAGCAATGAGAAGTTTTGTAGTGCTGCTCAGTGAATTATTCATGGGATATATCAAATTAATATGGGACTGCAGACCACAAATGTGCAGCAGGGGTTGATTCAGGTAAACTGGGACACTTTGCCATTCGCCTGACTGGGAAAATGTGCCCCAATTACCATGAAATATGCCTCAATATGTTATCTTATTGTTATAGTGGAATGCAAAGCCAAAATGAAAAATGTCAATAGGGAAATGAAGATACCAAAATACCAAGTGCTACATATTTCCCAGACATTAGATCATTTAAATGTAGCCTTGTTATTTTCACTTAAAAATATTGGTGTTTTATTTTAAAAGTCTTTAATCAGAGATACTGATAGGAACATTTTGTTTTGAAAATCCATGAAAATTGAGCGTGAAAGTCATTGTACCTAATTACCACACTGAATAATGCATAATTAGTATGAAATTGTTTTCTGGCGTCTTTAATTGTTGGATTTTTTTTAGAAAGTAAACTCTTATAACACTGTTAAGAGAAACACTGGTGGCCTTTTTTTCGCCTCTTGTAATATGTCTGTGGCCTATTAAAAATGTATGAACTCAATACAGTGGTCTGGAACGGGCCATTTCATGTTGACGTTGAGTTTTTGTGCAGCTGGTCGGCACATCTCACATAAACTCAAAAGACTCCAAACATCACCATGCCATCTGTACATCTGTCACAGAAATCCTAAATAAGTAACAGTCTGTGCTTTTAATCCATTCTAGTGGGATTTTTAAAAGGAAAGAAAAATTCATATCACAGTGAGTGCTGATCCGACAGTCCAATAAAGAGAATTGCAATTATTTTTTAATGTACAATGCTGGGATGCTCTAAAAGAAAATCCTACAGAACACGATCATATTTGTTCAAGATATTTCATCTCAGCAGGTTCTTTCTCCTAATTGAATCTATATTGGACACAAAAATGTTATTGGTTTTTTCTGTCGAAGTAATGTTCATATGGCGGAGGCGTACGGTTGATAGTAAAAGTCATCCAGTTAGTTAATAACATTATTTATAGCGTGATGCGAACATGATTACAGCAATGAATCCAGTTTAATCTTGATCACAGCATAAATTAATAGTAATTGATGTTAATAGTATTGATTATTGGTCATTTTTGAATGTTTTATGGGGTCAAGCATGTGTACTAACCTGGGATGATCTCACTAAGCTTGTAGCCGTTAGCAATTCATTTCAGTCAAATATTTAAGTAAAGGATAGTACATAGCTCTAGCTGTGCATTATAACAATTATAATGCACAGTGCATTTATACAGTTTAATGCTACAGCAATAGAGAACAGTAAACCAGCCATGCATTAAATCCATTATTTCATGGTCTTATAAAATTCTTGATTTTGATTTCTCTTGAAGGTAATACAGATTAAAGCACAGATAGATCTTGCTTCATGTCTAGGGGATTATTGCCCCCAGTTTGTGCATTTAAAATACATTAAAGACTTGAAAGTTGTTGTTTATCTCTTAATTATTTCACATATTTCAACCGATCAGAATTGAGTATCCAGATAGAGCATTGTGTAATCATAAATGTCATGCTCACTGTTGCCAGGGTTACAGTTTTACCACACAATTGGACTCTTTTAAATATACATTTGCGGGAAAAATATGAAGTTTCAGGTTGCGTTTTATTTTGGGCTTTTAAAATGTGCGGTAGCCACCAAAATGTTTCATTATCGCGACAACTAAATAGAAACAGAACTATTTGTGTATATTGATTCCAGAATGCATACCTGGCAACCTAAAATGTCAGTTAGACTGTTAGACATTTTATTGTATTTTTTGCGGTAACTTACTGGCAGCACTGTTGCCAGCAAGTTACTGCTACTGCTCCTTTACAGTAACTCACCTGTAAATGTGTTTTATAGTAGCAGGGCCATACCACAAATTAATTTTTGAGTAAAATAGCTTTAACGCAACTTCTTTTTATGGTAAAATGCTCTTTACCACATTTTAATTTTACAGTATGTCATTTTTTTACAGTACTTTTAATGCAAATTATTTACATTATTTACTATAGCGGTACAAAACCTTTATTTATAGTATTTACTATTGAACTGAATTCATTCCAATCTATTTTTTTCATAAACAGTCACAGTTTTGTCTTCAACTACAGTAACAGTACTGATTACATTGATTACAGTAGAATACCGCAATTTCCTAATATGCAGTAGGTTACTGTAAACATTTTAAAATGACCCACAATGCAGTGCATATTACAGTAGTGAATTGTAAAGAAGGTATTTGGTATTTTACTGGACAATTTTTGCAGTGAATAACTGTAAAATTGGACAAAGGTTAACAGTGTTCGTTCACATCCAACAAAGTGGTATTGTTTAACATATATACTGTATCTATAAGTATTAGTTCATTGTAAAAAAATAAGGTAAATACACTGGAGTTGCACACAATTCCTTCATGTTGTCCCAACACAACTGATCAAGTTAGCTTAATTGTTTTTACAAATTTAAGTGGATTGAACATGAAACAATTAAGTTGTTAAAAAAACTCAACAATTGTGTTGAATCAGCTAATTTTAAGTAAATATTTTGTTCAAGCAGCAAAAATAATTGTTTCAGTGTTCCTTTTGGCTGGGTTTTGAGTTATCATTTGGCTGAAAATGTATTTAAGTTTTGACCTGGCAAGCCTGGACATGCATCTGACTTTCATTTAGAGACTGAGCATGCCGTATTTACACTTTAACTATTACTTGTTATTTGAATTTTTTTAAATGCCAAGCAGGGGTGTAGATCTCATTTCAGTGTCATTTTTCTTCACCCCCGATGCCAACCATTTCTTATGCATTTGATGAATAACTGCAAAGGAGTGAACAGCAAATGTCATAAAAGCCTCCAGGGCTTTAAAACAGACCCCGATAGAGTGAAGTAAACAGCTGATGTTTCTAAAGTATACCGAGAAGTATTTTAGTTCAAAACTTGTGCATTTGAATCGGCTCGCTCCACATTGTAAAGCGAGAAGACACTGGAGACACCCCTGAGGATTCCTCAGACTGCCACCCATGTAGAGAGGAACTTATAAATAAATAATACTTGTTTGATTTATTTTGTGATGAGTTTTTAAGTACTGATTAAAGTAGAAAAAATATACTTATAAATTTATAATACTTATAAATTCAAAGCTATAGAATTAGGGAAATCCAAAACTAATAAAGAGTTAAAAATGTGCATGATTTGACAGTTGTGTTGACATGTGTTGATTCATCATTTATGCACAGAAGAGAAGTGAAATTGAAAGAACAGAGCAAGGAATTTTTTCACAGTTTTTCTGATTATATTTTGAACTTCTGGAGTAAGTCTTAGTTAGTTTGGCTGGAATAAAAAAAATAATAATAAAAAAATTTTTAAAAATAAAAATAAAAAAATCGCTAAGGTCCATATTATTAGTTCACAAGAATTGTTTTAACTTAACACTGTTAAGTCTTTAGATTGCAATTTAATCTGAAAACTACACTGTTAAAAAAAATCCGTAATTTTACGGTTTATTTAAAAAAACATAAAATAATGGCCGTTAAATTACAGAAATTTACCGTAAAATAACAGATATTAAATTACAGACATTTTCTTAAATTTAAATTTCTGGTAAATTTCTGTAATTTAATATCTGTTATTTTATTATATATTTCTGCAATTAATGGACGTTATTTTACATTGTCTTCCGGCACCCCAGCTGCTGGAAATAAACCGTAAAATTACAGATTTTTTATATATTGATACAAAGACAAAAGAAATTATTAGAATTAGAAAGAAAAAAGAAATTATTAGCTATTAGAAATTAAATATTAAGGCGTCACAGCGGCGCAGTGGATAGCACGATCGCCTCACAGCAAGAAGTTTGAGCCTGTGTAAATGAGTATGTATGAATGTTTCCCAGTGATGAGTTGCAGCTGGAAGGGCATCCACCGCATAAAACATGCTGGATAAGTTAGCCGTTCATTAATCTGTGGTGACCCCAGATCAATAAAGGGACTAAGTCGGAGAGAAAATAAATGAATGAAAATTAGATATTAAAAGTATTATGATGGAAAAAAATCTCTCCGTAAAAACAATGTCAATATATTTCAAAAGTAAATTTAATAGGAGCACTAATAAGTGGTCTTCAGCTCCACACTGTTAACGATTCTTGTAAATGATACTGTATTTAACTGTAAGATTGAACTATTTTGCTGTAGGACAGTTATGCAGCATGTTATCGTATTTTAAAGTTGCGTTGTAGAACTTGCTGTATATTTTACGGTAAACATATACATACGATTCTGTAAATACATTTACAGCAAGACAGATGGTGCTGCAAATGTAAATACCGTATTTTTGCTGTAATTGATTTACCAGCTTGATCTCACAAGGAAACATAAGTATTTTACATTTTGTCAGTTTAGTGGCAAATTCAGTCGTATGAAAATGTACGGATTTAAAAAGGAGGTGTAGTACTCAAGCCAGCCCCTAAACCCAACCGTCATTGGGGGTGAGCAAATCATACTAAATTATACAAATGAGATTGTAAGAATTCATACGAATAAGCCACTAAATCAAAAGGTTACGACTGTCAGTGAGGTTTACCTGTGTTGCATTTACAGTAAGTTACTGGTAAACTGTGGCCAGTTACTGTAGATTATTGCTGCTTGTTCAAACTTCTTATTTAAAATGAGCCAAAACAACACAATTTTAGAGATTGTTTTGGAAAACTTGAATATTTATGTTAATTTAATAGATCTGTGTTAGGACAACATTAATGAATTGTGTGGAACTGTACCTTTTTTTTTAAAGGAAATTGTCAAAAATGTATTTTATTTAAGACCACTGAAGTTTAAGTGACTGATACTTTTACATTTAAAGTTTCCTCAATTTAAAGTTTGTTCCTGTTAGAACTCTGAAGCAGGTTTAGATTTCCTCCGTCATAAAAAAAGGCTTTTGAGGTGCCTGAAGTAGATATTTCTTGAGAATACAATAGGACACTTGAAGCTCCTTTAGTTTTTATACTGTATGCTTCTCTGGTTATGTAATGAAGAAAAACGATCAGAGGTCTCCAGTGACTGAGTTTGCAGAGAGATGTTAAAGAGATCTGAACTGGGTTTTCAGCAGAACTTGCTCAACACTGCCTTACTGTGGCTGCTCATACAGAATGATATCTACCAGTTTATATATATTCCCATTAAAGCTAAAAATAGAAACAGCAGGATACTATTGACTGTCTCTGGAAAAGGCCCAAGCAGAAAAGGCTGATAACAAACCCATGCCCTCCTTTCCACAACAACAACAGCTTTTATTATTATAATTTCCACGTTTGATTATTTAAAAGCTTTAAAGATTATATACAGTTAAAGTCAACATCATTCATTCGTTCATTTTCTTTTCGGCTTAGTCCCTTTATTAATCCAGGGTCGCCACAGCGGAATGATCCGCCAACTTATCCAGCATTTGTTTTACACAGCGGATGCCCTTCCAGCCGCAACCCATCTCTGGGAAACATCCATACATTCTTATTGACACACACTACGGACAATTTAGCCTACCCAATCCACCTGTACCGCATATCTTTGGACTTTGGGGGAAACCGAAGCACCCGAAGGAAACCCAAACGAACATGGGGAGAACATGCAAACTCCACACAGAAATGCCAACTGACCCAGCCGAGGCTCGAACCAGTGACCTTCTTGCTGTGAGGCGACGGCACTACCTACTGCGCCACCATGTCACCTAAAGTCAACATAATTCTATATATTTTTTTCTTTTTCAGATGTTTGCTAAACGATGTTTAACAGAGCAAGGAATTTTTCACAGTATTTCCTATTATATTTTTTCCTCGGGAGAAAGCCTTATTTGTTTTATTTTGGCTATAAAATCAGTTATTAATTTAAAAAAAAACATTTTTAGGTCAATATTATTCAGGGTTTCTGCAGCTTTCTCAAATCAAATTTAAGACTTTTTAAGACCATTATGAATTAAATTTAGACTTATACGGGGCTAATCACTAAGGAGTTTTTCTAATGGCCTGGTTACTTCTGTAAATAGTTTTTGTAATAATGGAAGATCATGTAAAGGGATGTTTTGCTTTAGTTTTCTTTCCCTATTAAGGGAATTTAATTTGGAGAATTTGCTGTAAAATGTCTAACAGTTGTTGTGAATTGTAACTCTTTGCAATAACAACTTAGATATATTAAAAAAAGCTTTCTGATGGATTATTGGTGATTAGGTGTCAGCCAAATGGGTAGTTTTATTTGTACATAGGAAAATTAAGACCTTTTTAAAATGATTTAAGACCTACAACACTATATTTCAGTGTATTTAAGACTTTTTAAGGCCCTAAATTTAGTTTTTGAAATTTAAGACAATTTAAGACTCTGCAGACACCCTGTTATTAGCCCTCTTAAGCAATATCTTTTATCAATTTGTCTACAGAACCAACATTATATAATTATTATACAATGATTTTCCAAATTATGCCTATTAGCCTAGTTAAGCCTTTAAATGTCAATTTAAGTTGAATACTAGTATCCAGAAAAATATCTTGTCAACTATTATGCACTGTCATCATGGCAAAAATAAAAGAAATCAGTTATTAGAAAGGAGTTATTAAAACTATTATGTATTATGTATATAGAAATATGCTGAAAAAATATATTTCCATTAAACAGAAATATTCAGACGAGGCTAATAATTGAGGAGGGCTAACAATTCTGACTTCAACTGTATATTTAAAAGGTTTTCTCAGCTAGCATAAGAGATTTGTACTCTTTGATAAAATGTGCCCTCTGGAGTTTGCGAAGCCGGAAGACTGAAGCAAAGGTTATTTTGAGAATTTCTTCAATCTTTTAAGTCAGAAATATTCAATGGCAGATGTCAACACGTCAGTCATTCCTGCAGGTCTTGCGCAGTGGTATTTAACACAAAAACACAGCTCTGGATAGGATACCATGAAGCTGAAGATAGAGTTGCAACCTCGAATTCTCCCAGGAGTCAAACTGTCTCGTTGTCCGCCGTTCAAAATACCAGGAGCCTCGGATGAGTTATCAGCTAAGTGTGCGTTTAAAATAAGACACATAAACAATAGTAAACGAACCTGATCACTTTCAAAATGCTTGCACCATTAGAATACGCAAGGGTCTAAATATAAAAGGGGGATCTCAGCAGGAAATATTTTTAAGGGATATTCATTCATTTTCCATCGCCTTAGTTCCCTTTTTATCAGTGGTCGCCCCAGCGGAATGAACCGCCAACAATTCCAGCATATGTTTCACGCACGGATGCTCCTCCAGATGCAACCCAGAAATTTGAAACACCCAAACACTCTCACATTCACATATACTGTGGCAGATTTAGCTTATTCAATTCACCTTTATTGCATGTCTTTGGACTGTGGGGTAAATTGGAACACCCAGAGGTAACCCAATAGTAGGGAATACAGTACTATGGAAGTCAATGGGCGTCAGCTATTAGCATTCTTCAAAATATCTTTCGTTTTCAAAATTAAAAATGTAATTAATTTTTAAAAGATGCCTTTAATGATCAGCATTACCGGCAGGCCTGGATTAAGAATTCAGAGGCCCCTGGGCACAATGTTTTGTAGGGCCCTCTACCAGGCCGGACCCCTATAGTTGAATTAAAAAATAAGATTAATATAAAAAATTTTAAACAAACTTAATCTATAATGTGTTGCCCACATTTTTAAATAAATTATATACACTACATATATTTCTAGCCCAGTGGTTCTCAAACTGTGGTACGTGTACCACTAGTGGTACGCAGGCTTCCTTCTAGTGGTACGCGGAGGAATTGCTGAATAATTAAGGTAAAAATCTGAACACACTTTTAATCCTTTAACTGTCACGTCCCTAGTCCGTCACACATCCTCAGAGCCATCACAATCACCTAGACCGTCATCCAGCCGTGCACCCTCACCTTGTTATTAGTTCACCACCTGATCTCACTCTACCCTCTCTATATAAGCTCCCTCCATTCACTCTGTCACCGTCGAGTATCACACATGGACACGATCACCATTACCTTCCTGAGACCTCTCCTAGATACCCTCCTGTGCTCTGCATCTGCTCCGCATCTC
This sequence comes from Danio albolineatus, assembly GCA_903798035.1. NCBI lineage: Eukaryota > Metazoa > Chordata > Actinopteri > Cypriniformes > Danionidae > Danio > Danio albolineatus. Next base: position 11,874,968 of record CAIGQQ010038154.1, read on the forward strand.
GTCTTGCTCATCATCCTCCATTCAGGGAAGTGACTAAACTTACTAGCCTCTGTTTGGATCCCCCTTTCCAAAGACTGCCTTTACCTGAACCTGAGATTGTTCTAAAGATGTTACAGTAATAAATATATACTGTGTTCCACATCTGTTTCCCTCTCCTTCCTCTGATCGTGACATTAACATGTACGATAACACTATTGATTAAATTGATTTCAATAGACTAAACCTTTTATTTTAATTTACATTTTTAAATGTTTCTTAAGTATTCTGTCATCTGAAGCAAATTTTCTCCCCATAATTGTAGCAGTTGTTGAGGGCATATCCCGTATTTTTATATTCCAGTGTTGACAGGTATAGTTTAATCACTTGCTTTTCTGACACACAAAGCCTACTCTATTGCGCAGTAAGCAGATCTAATTTAATTATGTAAATCCAATTATTTATGTAAATCCAAAGTTTAAAATACAAGTTAATGTTTAAATTTCAAAGATATACAAATAAGTCGTATATAAATGCGTCATATATTTCCAAATTCATCAAAATGAGTTTATACATCAATACAATGACATATGGCCTATATTTATGAGGTCCAAGGAACTTTCCAGGTTTCGATGAATAGGTTTCTTTATGATAATACTTTACATTTAAGTACAGCAGTTTTTCTAAGAAAGTGCCATTTTTAATTACCTTTTAAAAGCACATTTTTGTTTAAATGTTGACATTTTATTTATTTTTACCTGTAAGCACAGTACAGTGTTAATGTTCGAACTATTTATAATTGTTAAAGAGGCTAACAATAATAAATATTCATAATAATATGAATTAATTTGCGTTGTTTTTGAACTGTGCAGTGCTGTAGCTGCTTAATTAGGCCTACTACGCTACTGTATATCATTATGGTGGTACTTGAGACTATTTTGTTCTGAGGTGGTACTTGGTGAAAAAAGTTTGAGAACCACTGTTCTAGCCTATAAAGATTGAACTTATTTTTAAAGCATTTAAAGCACACTTTGAAGAAACGAAATACTAATAAAACTTGTGAAAATGAATGGATTTTAAAATACTTGTTCAAATTCACTGAAACAGTACTAAAATATATATAGTATATTTAAGGGTGTTTTTAATGTATAACCTCTATATGTATAACCTATATAATGATGTAACACCTCTCCAATCCAGTTCTAGCTCTGAATCCGAGTCTTCCCTAATACACACACGCATTAATGACTCCTACTTGTCTTCCTCGTGATGAAGAGTAGGCAAAATCTGACATGTAGAGGGTGAAAAAAAGAATAATGTGTTCATCAGACGCTGGATTCGAACCGGGTTCATGATCGATGGCTTCAAAACATGTTGCCATGCGCTTTATGAGCTACGCCACTCACGCTGCTTTTAGTTGTGCTTTTTAGGTATGTTGTCTATTAGGTATGTTGCGCTATTTGCATTTTGAAAGAACAGACACTCCAAAATTGTAATTTATTTGCCCCCCTATGGCCTGTGCCCATAATGCCCATTAGTTTATCCGGCCCTGATTACCGGCAACCACAATTGCCAGTAATACTGTAAATTTTACAGTAATGCTTTACAGTGCGGCACCCACTGACTTCTTAAGTAAATCTTTTCCCTACTATGGACATCGATAGGTTCCAGCAACCAGCATTCTTCAAAATATCTTCTCATAAAAGTTTAAAACATGAGGCAAAATAAAACAAATTTGGGAGGTTAACTATCCCTTTAAGTTGAAATGACTTGCACAGTTAAACTGATTCAGCAACAAAATTTAAGGCTGCAACTACATTTTATACAGTTTGATAGTTTTGTGTTAAACCCAAGAACCATTAAATAACCAGTGCACGGTGAGCTTGAGCGGAGATAACAGATGTCCTCTGTTAAACCTCGGTTCTCAGAGGTTTACTCTACTGTTTGTGTCCTCTGGCTGCTCATCAAGCTGTTGACTCGTTTTGCCACTTTCTCCAAACTTTCACTGCTGATCATAAACACAGGCACAACGAAAACACAAGAGAGCGAGCGAGTGAACGTCTCTTGCCAACTAAACAACACATAGCCAACAACAACGCGGCTAAATCTCAAACAAGGACTCTGAAACCCAACACCAGGCAGCTGCAACTATTTCAAGCTCTTTAAGACCTGTCCTATTTCCACCAGAGAGCATTTATAGATCACGCATGATCCCTACTGAATACAGGATGACAGCGGTGGAAAAAAAATAGATATGAACTCACTCAGGGTGGAGCACAGGGCAAAAAAAAAAATCGATTTTAAAGATACTCGTTCAAAATGTTTCATAATTAATGTCTGATCTGGGCAGCAAAATGATGAACAGACAAGTAGACATAAGAAAATGGTGTAAATATTCTTTTGGTAGTTCAAGTTAAATAAGTTTAGTGTTTTAATTTGACTGTAAAAACTGACATGATCAATTAGTCACCATAAACTGTAAGTTTTTATTACTTTTATCTTAATAAACCAAGTTAATCATGTTCTAACTTAATTTTATAAGTTACACACGTTATTTAAGGTCAGTTTAGTATGATATGAGTTCAAATGACTCATAAGGCTTAATAATTTAAGGCAACCGGTATTTTTTTACAGTGTTGGAAAGCAATAAAATTGTAGCGATTTAAAATTATGATTAAGAAATTTGAATGTGTGAAACTGAAGTATAACTCTGTTGACATTGAAACATAGTTCACTCAAAAATTAAAATATACCCACTATTTAGTCACCCTTAAGGGGTTTCAAACCTTTACGTGTTCTGCTGAACACAAAATAAGATATTTTGTAGAATGCTGTAACTATTAACATCCATAGTAGTAAATCAAATACTATGGAAGTCAATGGTTACAGGTTTTGAGTGAACTGTCTCTTTAAGACATACTATTTCACACCTATTACTTGTACGAGACCATACTCTAAAAAAGATGGGTTGTTTTAACCCAACTTTGGGTCAATTATGGAAAATTCCATCACTTGGGTTTAATTTTTATCATCATTTTTTAACCCAACAGTTGCAATTGTCCATATTTGACCTAAAATTGGGTTGTAAATTTACTGTAAACTTCATGTTGTCCCAACACAAATCAATTAAGTTAACGTAATAATTTTTACAAATTTAAGTGGATTGAACATAAAACAATTAAGTTGTGCCAAAAAACACAAAATATTAAGTTAAAATAAGTAGTTTGAATGAGCAGCAATTTTTTGAGTGTTCCTAATAAGCAAATAAATTAAAAATAATTTCTTCAACCTGATCGAGTTTTGATGATTTCTCCGAATTCGTCCTCAAAACCTTCCTCCCATTGGTCCTGTGGGTTCACTGCTTCGGCCATGACATAAGATCCAAGCGACCGTCGAATCCTTTAATCCTGCAATTTTTTAAACAGAAAAAGGAAGGAGCCCTCACCAACGCCCTGTGAACAAACTGAACCTCAGAGCAGTGAATTTTTTGTGAATGACACCGGGACGAGACAGTCTGAGAACTGTTGTGATAGGGGGAAACGAGCTGTCAGGGAATCTGGAGAAGCAGAGACAGGTGGCAAACTCTGCTCGCCTTAAAATAGAGAGTCGCTATGAAGGCCTGCTTCATTTCACTCCCAAACACAAATGCTTATTTTCTGGAGAGAAAGGGTCTGGTCACCAAGTCGTCTGATGACAAATGACCAATGAATGCTCTTAGAGGAAAGTATACAGTTCACAATTTTGTCATGCGCGATTTACAGTATTCTTATTATAGCGGCAGTCCCTTAAGAGCAATCTAGGGTGAAGTGCCTTGCCAAAAGGCTCAATGGTTATAGCTCATAAATTGCTCCCGGTGGGCTTCAAATCTCCAAATCTTTAGTTACCAGTTCAGACTTTTAACCCTAAGGCCTCCACCACCCAAGACCTTCCTTTTACACTCTCTGCAGTTGGTGTATACCCTGTAAAAATAAAGGAAAACAATAATGATATGTATAGATATACGCTGTATATGTGTATATAAAATTGAAGTCAAAATCATCAGCCCTCCTGTGAATTATTTTTTCTTTTTCAAATGATGTTTAACAGAGCAAGGAATTTTTCACAGTATTTCATATAATATTTTTTCTTCTGGAGAAAGTCTTATTTGTTTTATTTCAGCTAGAATAAAAGCACTTTTACATTTTTAAAACCATTTTAAGGCCAATATTATTAGCCCCTATTATAAGCAATATTTTCTCAACTGTTGACTGTCTATATGTGTTATAAAAACTTTTTTTATCGTTAAACAGGAATTAGGGGGGGAAATATGGGCCAAAAATTCAGGAAGGCAAATAATTGTGACTTCTACTGTATGTGTGTGTCTGTAAATATACACTATATGCGCTTTTTCCTGTATAGTTTTCAAATATTTTGTCACCATGAGGTCAAAATTCAATGCTATTGCTATACATGAGGGGAAATTTGGTCCCACAATGCAAGGAATACAACACACACACACGTTTTGGTGGTTATGTTTTTGTGTCCTCTAGAAACAACTTATTATATCACCTTACCCCAGTGTTTCTCAGTTCGTCCTTGGGCCCCCCCACCCTGCATATTTTTTATGTCTCTCTTGTTTGACACACAAGAATCATTGCTTTACCCTAACCCTACCCAGGAAAACTGTAGCAATATTTTGAAAACAAAAAGTATGATTTTTAATAGTTTTGAATTGTGAGGACACAGGGCATGTCTCATAAACCACTTTAACGTTGTAATACTCTTGTTAGTATGCATATTTTTGTTGTTGTATACCACCAAAACCAAGATACACACATACAACAAGAACTAAATGTTTCATAAAATGACAGAATGCACTGACTAACCAAATCACAATAAAGTATTTCAGGCAGCTGTGTAATAACATTGTAATAAAATGGTAATAATTCCTGTTATCTATATGAATATACTCACAGGCCACTTTATTAGGAACACCTTACTAGTACTGGGTTGGACCCCCTTTTGCCTTTAGAACTGCCTTAATCAACAAGGTATTTGAAATATTCCTCAGAGATTTTGGTCCATATTGAGATGATAGCATCAAGCAGTTGCTGCAGATTTGTCGGCTGCACATCCATGATGCAAATTTTCCATTCCACCGCGTCCGAAAGGTGCTCTATTGGATTGAGTTCTGGTGATTGTGGAGGCCATTTGAGTACAGTGAATTGTCATGTTCAAGAAACCAGTCTGAGGTGATTCATACTTTATGACATGGCGCATTATCCTGCTGGAAGTAGCCATTAGAAGATGCACTGTGATCATAAAGGGATGGACTCGGTCAGCAACAATACTCAGTGAGGCTGTGGCACTGACACGATGCTTAATTGGTACTAATGTTACAAGAAAATATCCCCACACCATTACACCACCACCACCAGCCTGTACTGTTGATACAAGGCAGGATGGATCCATGCTTTCATGTTGTTGATGCCAAATTCTGACCCAACCATCCGAATGTCGCAGCAGAGATCGCAACTAGGCAACATTTTTTTTGCCAATCTTCTGTTGTCCAATTTTTGTAAGCTAGTTGTAGCCTCAGTTTCCTGTTCACAGCTGACAGGAGTGGCACCCGGTGCGGTGTTCTGCTGCTGTAGCCTATCTGCCTCAAGGTTCGACATGCTGTGCATTCAGCAATGCTTTTCTGCCATTCAATGGATATTTTCTCTTTTTCAGACCATTCTCTGTAAACATTCTCTGAGATGGTTGTGCGTGAAAATCCCAGTAGATCAGCAGTTTCTGAAATACTCAGATCAGCCCGTCTGGCACCAACAACCATGCCACGTTCAGTCACTCAAATCACATTTCTGTCTTGACCATGTCTACATGCCTAAATGCATTGAGTTGCTGCCATGTGATTGGCTGATTAGAAATTTCAGAGCAGTTAGACAGCTGTACCTAATAAAGTGGCCGGCGAGTGTATTTAAACAATTCATTCGTGTCACAAATTTACAGCAGCTATTACTCCACGCTTTCAAGAAAATTCAGTTGTAAAAGCAGTTTACCAAACACTTTTTTGGGGGTCAGATTTGACGATGACTGCAAGGTTCAAAAGAAGCATTTATCTGGAATAAATATCTTTTGTAGCATTCTGTTTAAACTGTCAGTTTTAATGCATCCATGCTGAATCTCTCTCTGCATAAATAATAAATACATCCGAGAGAGCAATTTACTTCATTTTGATGAAACATTACAAACCAAACTTTCCTTTGAAATAACCCGCGCTGGTGAATTATGCAAAATAGGACTAAAAACCTGTAAGTTTTAATGCCGCATAAAAACAATTTGTGAGGTATTTTTTTAATAAATAAGGTGTAGACTCATCAATTTATGAATGCATATGTGATCTTTTCCATCTAAAACCCCCTCTTGGTTCCATCTACGTTTCAGAGATGTAAATAAAACTCAATTTCACTTGATTATTGTAATGGCATGGCCAGTGTAAACAAGTAAATAGAATTTGCTGGCATGATATCAGTGATATTTGATCAAGGGGGAATAAGGCTTTATCCCAGTCTACTTTGTGATTCAGTTAATGGAATTTAGAAAAAAAGAAAAAAGAAGAAGGCCGGTTGGGCTCCTGTCTTTGGGATTGTTTGCTTTTTGAAGGTCTTTTCAGAGAAAGAATAAATGAAATAAACAAAAACAATCTGCCGCCTGCTCACGAAAGAGGCTGAAAAGCAACGCTCGCAGATTCATTAACATAAGAGGAATATTGCTCTCTAACTCAGTAAACATGCTTTGACTTCCGCTGGATATGTTTAAGTAACCCGATCAAATTGATGAGAGGAGGAAAACAAAAATAACCCAAAATTGGATTAATGAGCCAGATACCTGTGACGGCACATCTTTCAATAAATCCTGCCTGCATTCATTTAGGCGTCAATATTTGGGTTTAAAAACATGCACTTGGCAAACAAGCAGAGTGCATATGAAAATCTAATACTAACGCATTCTTAGAGATTTCGGCTTTTAGAACTCATTGGCGTGTTTGCAAACGGTCTAAAAGCTTAAAGTCTAAATATGAGATGCATTTGGGGGTGAATCAAAGTTTGGCAGACTTTCATGTTTTCTAAGCTCCATACACTGCAAAAAAAAGCTTTTCATACTTACAGATTTTGTGTTGTCTTCAGTCCAAATATCTAAAAAAAATTAATAAATAAAAAATCGTAACCCCATTCAGACATGAATTACACGACCTGACAAAGGTCTTTTCGTCTTCCCAGTTATAAGTACGGTGGCCGAGAGAGGTTAACACGCTGCAATTTAAGAAAGCACATGCAATAACAAAAAACACCAGCAAATTAAGAAACGATCTTCATCAATTTGACAGAACACCTGTTGCAAATTGTCACAACACAGACAACGGAAGAAACGCGCAGCAAATTGGTCAAAACACATCGGAAGAAACGCGCAGCAAACAGTCACATAACACATCGGAAATGTTTCAAGAGGACCCAAAAACATGACGGGATTGGTGGTCTTTGAACGGTCTTTGAACGGTGAGTTGTTTTTCGTTTATTTTAATATCCTCATTACATGATTCCGTTGTCTTTTGTAAATTATCAGTCTAATTAATGATTAACTGAAACGTTGCTTTAATAAATAAATTAACTACATCCGTATCTCAGCTGGGTCCGTCATGTTTGGCCTTTGCCTTTCATATAAGCCACTTCTGATACCAAATGATCAACTAGAAGTCAAGTTATTACTCACCCCACTGGCAGACAATTGTTCTTGTTCAAAGGACAAAACTCACTTAATTTTGGCGGTGGGGTGAGTAAAAGGCTGATAACACTCAGAAAAATATATTTTTGCTGCTTGCTCTACTTATTCATTCATTCATTCTCTTTTTGGCTTAGTCCCTTTACCCAAGTGATGTGATTGTACTACCCACTACGCCACAGTGGCACTCTTGTTCTACTTTTTACAACTATTTTATTATTAACCACTTATTTAAAATGAAACAACACATTTGCTGAGGGGGAGGACAGATTGTTTTATGTTCAATTGCAGGTATGATTCGTAGGTGCGCACCCGAGTTCAGAAGACACGTTCACACTAGCTAAACGTACCATACTCTGACGTCAGACAAACCCGGGTGCGAACCAAAAGTACTAGTGTGGAAGCACCCTTAAAATTGTAAAAACATTTAACATTCATTCATTTTCTTGTCGGCTTAGTCCCTTTATTAATCCGGGGTCGCCACAGCGGAATTAACCACCAACTTATCCAGCATTTGTTTTACGCAGCGGATGCCCTTCCAGCTGCAACCCATCTCTGGGAAACTTCCATACATTCCCATTCACACACATACACTACGGACAATTTAGCCTACCCAATTCACCTGTACCGCATATCTTTGGACTGTGGGGGAAACCGGAGCACCCGGAGGAAACCCACGCGAACACAGGGAGGACATGCAAACTCCACACAGAAATGCCAACTGACCCAGCCGAGGCTCGAACCAGCGACCTTCTTGCTGTGAGGCGACAGCACTACCTACTGCGCCACTGTGTCTGCAACATTTAACATTGTTAACTTAATTGATTTGCGTTGGGACGAAATAAAGTGATCGGATGCAACCCAGCATTTCTTTTATAGTGCACACTCCAAAAAAAAAAAAAAAAAAAGATTTTTTATGCTTCTTTCAAGAGTTCGCCCTTAGATATGCTTACCGTTTATAGCAGGTTTGGCATGCTGTCCCGGGAGAGAACCCTGAGCTCGGAGATATTTGAGCCCAAGGCTCCCGCCTAGTCAATAAGCATATTAAGGGATCCGAGATCAGATAGGTCTCGAAGGCTCCCCCTTTGAAAAGAGAGGAAAAAGGAGGAGATGGGGTGGAAGGGGGGATTCTTCCAAAACGAAGATAGAGTAGTAGGGAAAAAACTGATCCATTTATAGTAAGCTTGGATTGCTCTGATTGGATTATTGCTGATTACATATGATCAGCCAGGCGTGCTTAATCCTATCACGAGCTCCTCTCGAAATTAGTTTATGAAACTTCACTTAAACAACTTCAAAATGAGCCGAAACAACACTATCTAGAGCTTTTTTCAGACCAACTTAATTCTTTTATGTTCAGTCCACTTGAATGTGATAGAAGTTAACCTAATCGATTTGTGTTGGAAAAACATGTTTTTTGTGTATTTAGCTTGTTTAAAGGAAAAACTCACTTAATTTTTACCTTTTTTATTTTAAACAAAACAAATTTGTTTTACTCGTCTAGAAAATGCTTCTTGTTTTATAAATTGGTAGATATTTGGACTGGAAACAAGACCAAAACTCAAAGTAACAAAAGCATTTTTCTTCGCATTGCACAAGTAGTCTAGTAGAAATATGAGAATCATAACATTACAAAAGCAAAACTATTTGCTAATGGCATTCCATTCCGTTCTGTATCCATTCTGCATGCCTTTCAATACAGTCTACCATGGCCCGTTAGGTCAATCGCATTTATTAACGTCTCCATAATTGCAGAGGACAGTCTTTTATGATGTAAATCACCGAATGATGTCAGCTGTGACGTGCTAATAAGCACCGTCCCCGTCAAGCCAGAGCCAACTAGATTCCTCTTCATTCCCCATTTCCTGGCCTGTGTCCAGATAGCATCACGATCAGAGAGCTGATAGTTTCGCTGCTATGAAACACCAGGGCTGGGAGAAATGACACGGGCAGAGTAATTAAAGATCAGTGAAGCAGGGCTACCGATTGCGTCTCCAGTTTTCAAACTCGTCCACTGCTACAGTACAGACGTCCGTTTGCATGACACGTCGAGGCTCTGTTTCTTTATTTCAAAGATTCATTTCTGTTCTGTTTGGATTTAAGCCACTCTGCTTTAGGTTAACCTTGGTTGCATTGTACAGCAATGACAAAAATATGCAGGGTGTATAAAGAGACAGGGATCCGTCATTCAGGCACATGGGGGGAAAAAAAAACGTCAGTGAAGGTCTGCCATGCTGCAAAGTTCTGCTGTATAAAGGTGCATTTTGCAAACAAAGTAAAAACATTATGCACATACAATATACTCTAAAGGGTTACGTTTTAAGAGGTTAAGGGATAGTTCAAAAAATGAAAATTCTGTTATTGCTAACTGTCTATTACTTGTTTCAAACCTTTACAAGTTTCCTCTGTTGAACATTAAATAAGATATTTTGGAAAATGTTGGAAACGTGTAACCATTATGGACCATTGACTTCCAGGTTTTTCAAAATGAAAAAAATAAATAAAAAATAAATAAATAATAATAATTCAAAATGTCTTATGTGTTGAAAAGAACAAACTTATAAAGGTTTAAACCACTTAGGGGTGAGTAAAATAAGAGCAAAATTGTCATTTTTGGGTGAACTATCCCTTCACAGAAATCTGCCATTGTTACAAATTCATTCAGCTTAGTCCCTTATTTATCAGAGGTCGCCACAGCAGAATGAACCACCTTCTATTTCAGCATATGTTTTCTGCTGTGGATACCTTTCCAGCCGCAACCCGGTACTGAAAAACACCCATACACTCTCACACTCATACACTATGGCCAATTGAGTTTATGCAATTCACTTATAGCACATGTCTTTTGCAGTGTTCGGGGTAACGCATTACAAGTAATGTGAGTTACGTAATATAAATTTTCTAAGAAACGAGAAAATGAACGCATTACTTTCAAAACTCAAGTAATAATATTTGAGTTACTTTGTAGTTAACTTTTTTTTTTAAATAGTTTGCTGAATTAAAATTAATGTAATCACTATGGATAAGTGAGAGCCCACACAGAAAGAACCTATATATTTATGTTTTAATATAGGTTTTTAATATATGTAACATATAAAATTGGCCATTTTGCTGTATTATATGTACATATATGCACATTTTACTTTAATATTTACTATAATAATTTACTATAATCTTCTATGTTAAGCTGCTTTGACACAGTCTACATTGTAAAAGCGGTATAGAAATAAAAATGAATTGAATTGAATATAAAATCAATGAGTAGTGTTTGAAGCAGGTAGGGTTGAGCATCTATTTTTGTTCCGTTTACGTGTGAGTGAACGTGCTTTTTTTCTTAAACTTTATTTATGCAGATTTATTATTTGACCTCTCTGAACGTTTCAGTTTTGTATTAAGGGACGGGACGGAATTTCTCACATATTCATTTGTATTCTGAAGATGAACAAAAGTCATGCTTTTGGAATGTCACAAAGGTGAGTAAATGATGACAGAATTATTATTTATTAGTTGCATTGCACTAATGCAGATTTACAGGATCATTCCTTTACTGTGACCATTTTTTTTTTGCTCTTTTAATGTTTCACAGAACTTTCACTCGGGGATCACCAGAGCTCATCCATTTATCTCCATGCGGTACAAGTCTTGTCAAAGGTCAGGCTCATTGCTAAAATCTTCTCCTGTGGTTTCACGGCATTAAATCTTGATTACGTGACAGCTAGCTGACAGTAACAAATGATTAGTTCTACACAACACAAATCATTCTTCTGTTCGTGTCATGTAGGAGATTGCTGGTTGGGCTTGAGGCCAAACTAGCTTTTGAAAGATGACGTACAATGAAGGACTGCGGTTTGTCGGGAATAACGTGTCATGGTAATTTAATTGCTTGATTCTTATATTCCTGTTCATTTCTGGACGAACTGGTAGTCAGTTAAGAGAATGTTATTCTGCGTAACGTTAGAATGGATTATCATTTATGTTGTATTTAGTCCGAAATATGAAAGGTTATTCTTTAGCAAAACGTTTTGTCATGTATGAAAATACTAAAACAGCTACTGGCATGACTTTTTCGGTGAATGTGATGAAAATATTAAGAATATTTTTCTTAAAAGTGCTTAATTATCGAACAAAATATGAAAAAATGTATGGTGCGGACTTCCACTAGTTGTTGACATGGAACATGGAGCCCCAATAACATCCAAAAGGGTCAATTATTGGGAATGTATTTACCTTATTCTTCATGTACGAGCGGGCGCACATAGATATATACACTAGATATCGCATACGGACCTTGAGCTTGCGTCAATAGCCTCTTTTACACAGCAATACCGGTTAAATATCCAGAAAATTACCAGAACGACTTTACTGGTAAATTCATTAAAGCTCTGTTCACACAGACACAGATGTTCTGGAATTTTTTCAGAATAGACCATTCACACATCCATTCCACAATACCGAAAAATTCTGACATCATTAACCAGAAATGACTTCCAAACGGCTTGTGTTTGTAAATATAGAAGGGGTTGGGTTTTTGCTGATGATGTCACTTTTATTTAAAGCTTTAGCGTTCATGCAGCTGCTTTGTCCCAGAGAGATCCAAAGGCAGAAGCGCGAACCGCAGCTAAACGTTTACAAATTTGACTACATTACAAGTTCTGTGGATGGAGAAGTATTGTGAACAATTTCGATGAAAACATATGGAGGAACACTTTCACATGTCGAGATGCACATGTGTGTGTGTGCGCTGGCGCTCACTGGCTGCTTCACGTGCACACATGTCAATCAACTGAAGCAGAGCTTGAAGGTAAACAAACAGTGGTTTAGCATAAGCATTTTATAGATATATTTTTTGAAACAGTTGGCATTAATAATGAACATAGAAACGCTATCTGACCAACATCTAGCAGCTAAATGTGTATTGAAAAATAATCAAAGGCTTTTATCTCCATAATCAGCGTGGATATGAATGCGTCTGAATGTTCTGATTGGCTGGAGTAGCCGTCTCACGCCAGTGGGTTTCTAAACATGAACGCGCTATTTCCAGCAATTTTCCTTCTGTTTACAAAGAGCAGCATTCCAGTAAATTACCGGTAATGTTACAACTTCTCTTTCCGGAAAATTTCTGGAATGAATTTACCAGTGTTTTCAAAAAAAGGCCTGTTCACACATACAGACCTTTCCGGAAAATTGCTGGTAATTTATAAAGTATCACCTCTATTATTTACTCCAACGACCAATACTAACCTGCATTTTCCAAAAATGACTATTAGCAACAAATGCTTCCTTTTTGAAAAATATTCAAATAGTTTGATCCACGAATAAACGACAGATAAGAATCCAGTAATAATTTAAAGAATGCCAGCAAACTTGTAATTTACGGCCACATTTATTATTTTGGCATAATACATACATGTACAAACATTTAAAACACAGAAAAGAGTAAACATTAAGACCTAAGAGCCTAGCACAGGAGGTCATCGTGGATCTTCTTGAGGATTTTTGTCAGATAGTCCTTGGTTGGTTTAACTGACGATATGATCTCTTCAAGCTGATCCAACCTACAGAAGACATTTATATTCATATTTATATTTCCATAAATCATGGAGCAATTGTTGATGAATAATCTTGAGAGAAACACTTTTTAAAAAAATATATACAGTTAAAGTCTGTGAATTTTTTTTCTTTTTTAAATATTTCCCAAATGATGAACAGTAGGGTTGAGTGACCAATTTGGCATTGTACGATGTCTAATGTGAAACATTGTGATGGACGATGGCATCATCATCATAGGTGGCGGTGAATTATTTATGAATAATTAATTAAATCATAACAAATTAATTATTTGTAACCTACTGTTTTAACTAACTGACCTGCATGGTCTTTGTTTTACCCATAACCAAAACATAAATAAAGATAAGTTACACACAAATTACCACCAGTCAATCACTTTTCCAGAGTGATCTGTGTCGTTATAATGGCGTCTACAAACTTGGTTGGTAAAAAAAGGTGCATAACCAACAGGAACCAAAGAGAAAGTCTTATTTGTGTTATTTCAGCTAGAGTAAAATCGTTTTTTTTTTCAATATTATTTAATATTATTAGCCCTCTTAAGCAATATTTTGTTCTGATTGTCTACATATTGTATACAATGATTTGCCTAATTACTTTAACTTGCCTATACTGTATATAGTTAAGCCTTGAAATGTCACTTTAAGCTGAATACTAGTATCCTGAAAAATATTATGTACTGTCATCATGGCAAAGATAAAAGAATAAGTTTTTAGAAATTTGTTTTTAAAAATATTATGTTTAGATAAAAAAAAGTAGGGATGCTTCAATCAATCTTCACATCTTATGACTCGATCGGTACCCAATCTCAAGAACCGATCGCAAGTGTTTCTGAGTTTACAAGCAGTTTTCAATTTAATTGCATGTATTTAGGTCTTTTTACATATAGCAACTGAAAGGTCTGTGTTTTTGACAGTGTTGCAAGTCCACTAAAACCTGGCTGGAAATATTAGGGAAATTAAAAAAAAAAAACGTAATCTATTTTTTAGCTTAATAATATAACTTTTTGTAATATACTTATTGCGGTAAACAGTCATTTATAGACCCATTTCCTTTTAATAACGAACAAATGGATTTATAGGTGTGCATTTTAACTTCTTATGCATCAAAAATGCGCCCAAATTTTTTTTTTCATTGAGACATTTTGAACTCTAAATTGCCATGTTAGTCACTTTCCTTACTTTTTTTTAGCTGTTTTATATATAATTTTCTGTAAAGCTGCTTCTGGCCATGACATGTCTACAAAAATTGGTTATAAGAGACGTGTTTAAGGGATTATATGCAGCCTTCTTAATTTAATCTCTTAGGTAAGGAGAGATCTCCACTATAGTATCATAGTCAAAGGGAAAATGTGCTTTATGCATTATAAAGCTTGAAGCATCAGAATTGGTACTCAGTATCAGCTGATCACCATGACAAGGAATTGGTATTCAGTATCGGCTGCAAAAATCCTGATCGGAGCATCGCTAAAAATAGGTGTTGAATAAATCTTCTTTCCGATAAACAAAAACTGGGAAAACATTTTTGGGGTGGGCTAATAATTCTGACTTTAACTGTATATGACTTATACAGTGGCATCTTAAAGTATAAAATATGAAAATTGCTTTGTTGTGGAGAGAAACTTTTATAATTTAATCTTAAACAAATTTGCTGTTGCTTTAACATTTTGTACCTTGAATGCGATGAAGGATTGGAGGCAGAATGCTGTTGTTTCACTAAACACTGCCTAGAGACTCCACAATGTTTCTTTCTAATAACAATCCTGTCTACTGCAGGTGATTTTATCTCCACACACAAAGCTGGACAAGCATTACGAACCAGTGTGATCCGAAAATATGTATTGCTTTCAAACCTTGTGTTTCCCATGTGTTTTTTGAAGTCCTGTATGTGTAGTGGTCCAAAGGGATAGTCTGGAGTGACGGTCAGACTCAACTCAAACTTTTCAAATGCTTTCAGACTTGAGAAGACGATATGAACTCTGAATGAGAGAAAAAATAACAACAGATGCTTAGAGTTAATAAATCAGTCATTATGATTACAATCTCTCTTAAAAGGAGGTGTGAATAGAAGGCTCGAGAAGAAGAGATGAACTTATCCATTTGTTAGGGAGTTAGATCTATTAGGAAGGTTTTGTCATCCATTCAAGCAGCACAGCTCAACATGAGACAGAAATGTGCACGAGTAGTAAATGCTAGTAAACGAAATATGGAACCAGTGGACAATAACAATACATGTTTGCTTTATTCCTACTCAAGTCCGTTTTTCTTGGATCTGTACTTTATTATATTAAAAAGCAAAATACTGCCTTTTTTATTAAAGCAGTGGTTCTCAAGCTTTTTTGTCCCACCTCAGAAAAAAATTGTCTCTCCAAGTACCACCATAATAACCGGTATTGAAGTACTACATCGTAGTAGGCCTAATTAAGCAGCTACAGCACTGCACAGTTCAATAACGAGGCAGATTAATACTACTATTTAAGAATATTTATTATTGTCAGCCACTTAAATAAAAGGTTTAGCCGATTAAAATCAATTTACTAATCACATCGGTGTTATCGTATGCGTCAAAGGGTTAAAAGTGTGTTAATTTTTTTACTTTAATTATTCAGAGATTCCTCAGCGTACCACCAGAAGGAAGCATAGTTTGAGAACCACTGTATTAAAGTATATCATAAACAACATTAAGTTCATTGTTATTTTGACCTAACATGATGCATGGGTTTAAAATAAATAAATAATAAAAATAAAGAAACACTAAATTATTAAATCTTGAATTGGATGTGATTGCATTTGTTCATGAGTTAAAACCGACTGATTCAAATCATCTGGTCAGAGAAAGAGTCTCCAATCAACAACTGACCGATTCAAATCATCTGGTCAGAACAAGTCTCTACTCAAAAAACTGACTGAATCAAATTATCTGGTCAGAACGAGTCTCAAGTTAACAACTGACAATCAAATCACCCGGACAGACCAAGTCTCAACAACTGACTGATTCAAATCAAACGTGACTGTTTCAAATCATCTGGTGAGAGCGAGCCTCCAATCAAAAAACTAACTGATTCAAATCAACAACTGTCTGATTTCAAATCATCTGGTCAGAGCGAGTCTCGAGTCAACGGCTGATTCAAATCATCCAGTCAGAGCAAGTCTTCTGTAAACAACTAACTGATTCAAAACAACAACTCACTGGTTTAAATCATCTGGTCAGAGCAAGTCTCGAGTCTACAACTGACTGAATCGAATCATCCCGTCAAAGCCTCCAGTAAACAACCAACTGATTCACATCACCAATGACTGATTCAAATCATCTGGTCAGAGCAAGTCTCGGGTCAACAACTGACTGATTTAAATCATCCAGTCAAAGCAAGTCTCAAGTAAATGATTGACTGATTCAAATCAACAACAACTAATTCAAAGCATCCGGTCAGAGTGAGGCTCCTGTAAACAACTGACTGATTCATTTTCACCACACTAAAAAAATGAACAAAGAATGGGACAAACTTGGAGCTCGAATTTGTACATGACTAATGATATATATAAAGTTTCATAGATAAATCTGCTATATCAAACATTAATATTAAAACAACTCAAATTAATGCCCATATGCCTTCCCCTCTGCAGTAGCAGATTTAAATGATGTAGAAATAATATGCATGCATATTCATATTGCATTTTTAACACATTTTGCACTGTGACATCAGTTGTTATAAAACATGTTTATATTTGTCAGCACATTTTGTTAATATATCATAATGTGTGGTGTACTTTGAATAATTCACTACGTTAGTTGAATTATAATAACAAGCATCAGTTATCAGTTCATGAAAGTTTTTTTTCTTTATGCTGAATACTTATTTACAGGAAGAAAAAAATTCACATTTTGTACATTTATTGAAATAAATTAATCCTTCATAATAATAATGGCACCTGTACTAAAACTCAAGCACTTGATGTGTACTTCATCCACCCCTGGGTCAAACATACCGTGTATCTGCACAGGAGATTTTTAGGATTCGAAGCCTCAATCCTCCCCACTTCTTCAGCCGGTGAATCTCTTCACCCAAAAGCCTGAGACGACCCACCACCAAACTCACGTTATGAAGGAGCTGATGCAAAATAACCAGACAAGAGAGGAGTTCACACAAATCAGCCAGACTAGAGTCTTAAAAATGCACATGTACCATTTAATCTGAAATGTCAGACGCTTAAGTAATAAAACAATGTGTCCAAAATTAAAGACTCTTATTATTATTGAAGTGAAATAATGTATGTAATGCTTACCTCTGGTATATGTCTGGTTGTTGTGTACCTTTGTTTCCAGTGAGTTTGAGACTCGATCTTCGTTGCAAGTAACTTGTGAATCATGCTTGCATGACATTCTGACTTTTGTCCTAAAGAAAATATTTTTTTAACAATCATGTGGTGAAATCTACAAGGAGGAATTCAAACAACATGAAAATAGCAGAAATAAACACAGATCATTTATTGCGCACTCACCATCCAGCTGCAACTGGAAGTCAATATCTACATTTCTCTCCACATCCTCAGTCATCCATTCCTTTCCTAATAAACAAGAGAGTTTATTTTGAGCTACTGTTGCATGCGACAATAATGATGAAAAACCATTAGGTGTAATTATAAAGCGATAATCAACTCACCAGCAGGTGTTTGCAGGTTCACCTGCAGATGCGCAGTTTTATGAAGGAAGGAAAACAAAGCCCCCCTTTCATCTGTTGCTTCAAGACGCCACTCGTTCAAACTGAAAGACAAATAATTACACTTTCAGCATATTATATACAGTTGAAGTCAGAATTATTAGCCTCCCTGTTTATTTTTTCCCCAATTTCTGTTTAACGGAGAGAATATTTTTTTCAACACATTTCTAAACATAATAGTTTTAATAACTCATCTCTAATAACTGATTTCTTTTATCTTTGCCATGTTGACAGTAAATAATATTTTACTAGATATTTTGAGGACACTTCTATACAGCTTTAAGTGACATTTAAAGGCTTAACTAGGTTAATTAGGTTAAGTAGGCAGGTTAGCTTAAGCAAGTTTTTGTATATCGATGGTTTGTTCTGTAGACTATTGAAAAAGAAATTTGCTTAAAGGGGCTAATAAATTTTGACTGTAGAAAATGTTTTTTTAAATTAAAATCTGCTTTTATTCTAGCTGAAATAAAACAAATAAGACTTTTTTCAGAAGACAAAACTATTATCAGACATACTGTGAAAATTTCCTTACTCTGTTAAACATCATTTAGGAAATATCTATCTATCTATCTATCTATCTATCTATCTATCTATCTATCTAT
>CAIGQQ010038154.1:11893598-11940321 GCA_903798035.1 Danio albolineatus
TCTATCTATCTATCTATCTATCTATCTATCTATCTATCTATCTATCTGCCCCAATACTTCCCAAACTTTTAAAGGCTTCAAAGGGAGGTTAATAATTCTGACTCCAACTGTATATACTAAAATACTAAACTCTATGGGCTACGAGAAGCTGTTTTAAACAATTCCATCAATAATTAACATACAATATTAATAGTGAAAAGCTAATCCTACATCTAGATTTTAGCCAATAAAAGCATTATAAACAAATTAATAAATAAATAAATGATAACAAATAAAAAAACATAATAAAATAAATAAATAAAATAATAATAAAATGAAATAATATAAAGGCAAACCATATGGCTTAAGCATGGAAGTCTTACTTCTGCTAGCTTGTCTAGAGTGCTAAAATAAGCTAGCAAAAAAGTGATTATAAATCAACAAAGCTGCCCTCACAGCAAGCGGGCGATGTTGCATTGTTTGCTGCTGTTTAAGACAGCTGTGTTGATTATAATAAGCTTCAACATTTGTTATTGTCACTTGCATGCTGCGCAGTGTAGACAGGGTGCCGAAGTGCCGCTACAATAGCTTTTAAACAAAAGAGGAACAAAAAAAAATTAAAAACCTGTTCAAGGTCGCAAGATGACTCTTAAGACTACTGGATTCCCCTTGCAGCTTCTCCTGTTGGCTCTCCAAAGTCCTCAGCTCAATCTCCAGCTCACCAATTTCCCTGAAATATTCAGAATCTTCAGCATTCAGAAGAAATTATATATTAAGCATACATTATGGTGCTGATAGAAAAACGTACCTCTCCTTGTCAGTGACAGCTGAACTGAGTCGATGCAAATCTGTCAGTACAGAGAAAAGTAAAAATCACTTTCCTTAATAGCTTCCTAAAAATCGGTTATATACAATTTAACTTGCCTTCTTCCTTTGCTTTTAAGGCTGGTCCGGCTTGAGGAAGATCAAGACGATCTCCTGTGATCATGGCATCAACTGACGCAAGATCTGTTTTGAAGTAGAGTTGGGTTCTTTAACCATGAGATTATTTTGTGTTTTATGTTCTACACATTCAGACATACAACAGAGCGGAGCAGAAAATCCATACCAGTTTCTAAATCTTTAATGCAGCCATCCAAGTCTTCAATCATTTCATCTGTCTCTTTGATTTTAGATATCAGGCTCAGTTTTGCATCCTAAACGTATTGGGAAAAACACAGACACACAGCAGTTAAGGCTTTAAGGCTTTAACAGTTAAGGTACACCAAGGCCCTCTATAGGCTACTGTACTCCTTTTACACAATTTAAAGTTAATAAAAAAAAAAGCTATTTGCAAAAATAAAACGAGAAGTTGGACATAAGTAACATTATGTCTAATAAAACTTTTATAATTATAGATTAATGGCTAGTTTTAATGTATTTTCTTATTATTTATAAAAGACACTTGATACTAGAGCTGCACGATATTAAACAATTCTAACATTGCAATTTTTTTTATTTTGCTATATATTTTGCAGTATTTTTTTATTTTGCAGTATTTTTTTTATTTTGCAGTATTTTTTTTTTATTTTGCTATATATTTTGCCATATGAATACAAATTTCACCACATGACTTCATATCTCTAGTTGCAATGAATTAATAATGTTAGATCAATTGGGATGATTCTGCAGTGGGAATGCATCTCCATTAAATCTAGTGAACAATCTATACATTTTTTGGGGTCTGCCGAAAACTTTAGTTGTTGTCTGTGCTACTTGCAGAGCGTTTATGTATTTGCATGTGTTGTGAGTATTTTCATGCACATGTTTAGTCAGATATTGATGAATTAATGTTTACTATTTACATCTCCATTAAATCTTATAAACATCTAGAAACTTTTTGGGGTTCCCCAACACGTTTTCGTTGTGGTCTGTGCTATTTGCAGTGCATTTCTGTACTTGAATGTGTCAAGTATTTTCATCCATAACAATCTATAAATACTATCAAGAAAAAGATCCAATTGAGATAAAGTGTTTTATCATTTCCCGAGTCTAACATTATTCAAGTTAGGGTTGTGCGATTAATCAAAATCCAATAGTGTTTTGAAAAGTTGCGATTAGTTAATCGCAAGAGGTTGCAATATGGGTCCGTGTATGTTTTGGTCAGTGGATTTTCATTTTAGAAATGAACATTGAAAAACCAAAAACAAGCCATTTTTTTGTTTGTTTTGTTTTTGTTTTAAAATTCAAAAACAAAAATTTTTTATAAAAGGCACTTTTTCTTTTTCATTCTGAAAAATGTAAAAAGCTAAACTATATAATAATATATATATATATATATATATATATATATATATATATATATATATATTTTTTTTTTTGAGTAACAAAAAATAAAACCACCAGAAAACAAAAACAAATAAAGGCTATTTTTTTATATTTCGAAACCAGATAGGCCGACTCATTCATGGTGATGCAATGCTGCCACACACATGCTAGCCTACTATAGGGTATTATTTTTTCCCCACTTAATAATGTAAAAAAACCCAAAAAAAACAACAACAACACAATTAGATATTAGACGTAAAATTAGATGTTTTTATAATCATACAGTCACAGTCATTAAAAACACAAGCAAATTATAATACATTTCATTTCAACATTGCATATCTTGTGATATGTCTTTTGTGAATGATCACACTGTGATATTGATGCAGAAACGATATATTGTGCAGCCCTATTTGATACAAAAATACTGACTAATTAAAAAATGTGATTTTTTTTTTTTACAGACATGCACATGTTTACAAATCCTTATTTAATCCACAGGGTCAGTAACTAGGCAATATTTAATGGCTACAGAACAAGCAGTATCACTGGAGTCATGAAGAAAACAGCCTCTAAACAGATAATAGAAAACAGGATTTCATATTTTTGGGGGCTTGAAAGGAAGTATTAGAAATATGGATATAATTTAATATTTTTATCCCTAGTTACCTTTTCCCACCATTTAGAAATATGTAGACTACAATTTATAAACTATGAATTATGAGTTAGCAAATTAGCATCAGCATTTCTCCTATCTGAACATTTAGAAAACAAATAAGGAAGATTTTCAAGATGAAAAAAAGAAAAAAAGAATTAAAACAAAATAAAAATAATAAGAAAAAGTCCTTCACCTGTGTTGTTTTTATGAGCTCAGAATACAACGCTCCTTTCATTTCATGAGAAACTGCTTTGCTTTTCTTTCCAAAATAAGCCCTTCGCTCTTTCAACTTGGATCCAAAGCTTTTTAACTGAGAAAAATGAACAATAATGAAGACTTGATATAAAAGTTGAATGATATATAATAAAGATATGATTTATTTAACGATTTAACATAATATGACCAAGTATTGGCCATGAAAATACCATACCTGTTCTTCAGAGAGAGTACATATCTCTTGTTGAAGGGCTCCATTGATGCTTCTCAGGGATTTCTCTTGTGCAGACATTTGTTCTTTAAGTCTATGAGGAAATAGGTTCCATAGAATATAATGAATGAAAAATGCATCATCGTAATACATTTTTTAGTAAGTTAAACAGACACACATACACATAAATACCATACGGCATTATCCAAGTCAGACTGATACACACCTGTCCACTACTTCTGTAAGGTTCTTACAATCTTGCTCATATACTCTCTGCTTGGGGTGGCATACGTATTTTTCTTTCAGCAAATCTTCCATGGTGCGTGTCTCACCAGCTCTACACTGAAACAGGAAAGACGAGTTACAACCTTCACGTATTATGTTTATAAAGAGAGCAAGAGTAATCTAGACCACTTACGCTGACAGGCAGAGCACTTGGTCTAGATCTGTGGATGACGAATTTGATGCCAAAGTGGCTAAGAAACTCGTTCACTGTGATGGTTCCGTCCTCAAGTTTCTGGAAATAAAACATTGAGATAAACAACTATATTTAACATTTTAAGGAGAGAATGTAAGTGGTGCTTGCCCATGCAAAATATGCAAATCAATCCAAGTACACATTTTCTAAATGACACCAACATTTTAGTAACACTTTACTTGAAGAGGGTGTTCATAAGACTGCCATGAATATGAATGAGATTGTATGCATACTTATTACAACTGTCATTAGGTGTCATTCACTCAGTTGTGTCATTTAAATTGCAAAGGCGGCACTGTGTGAGGTGTCTTTATGACAATTTGGCAACAAATAATTACTTGTCATAAATCTGTCATAAACATGACTGTCATAAAGTCAGTCTAATTGTGTCATGAATTTTATAACAGCATCATTAATAAGTTTATTGACATCAATTGAATTTGTTTTAAAAAGTAATTAAACATTATAATAATGTAATGAGACTGTTATAAAATTATTTGACTGAATATTATTTATTCATTTTCATATTGGCTTAGTCCCTTTATTAATCTGGGGTCGCCACAGCGGAATGAACCGCCAACTTATCCAGCATTTGTTTTACGCAGCGGATGCCCTTCCAGCCGCAACCCATCTCTGGGAAACATCCATACATTCTCATTCATACACTACGGACAATTTAGCTTACCCAATTCACCTGCAATGCATATCTTTGGACTGTGGGGGAAACCGGAGCACCCGGAGGAAACCCACACAACACGGGGAGAACATGCAAACTCCACACAGAAATGCCAACTGACCCAGCCGAGGCTCGAACCAGCGACCTTTTTGCTGTGAGGTGACAGAACTACCTAGTGCGCCACTGTGTCGCCCACTGAATATTAATACTTTTAATAAAACATTTTAAAGACAAATTAATTTTGTTCCACTTATGAAAAAGTAATCTGAAAAATAATGATGAAAAATATAATGGCCATGTTTATGACAGGTTTATGACAAATTATGCCGTCTTGGTAATGTCAAGATGTCATGACAAAGACATTTCAAACCATTTCACCATTGCATTTAAAAATGACATTTGTCATAAGCATACAAACAATCTCCTTCATGTTCATAATATGTGTCATGTCATGATTATAAAGGTGTCATGACAGCCTTATGAACACCCATTCAAGTAAAGTGTTACCATTTTTTTTATGCGAATAGCATTTACAATTTGGAATAAGTAACACAGAAAATATTAATACTTAGGGTTAGAGCTCCATTATAACCTCCAGTGTCAAGCCGGAGCTACAGAAATATCGAATTTAAATATGGAAGATAAGAATGTGAGTTTGTGTGTATATTGCTACCTTATTGAAATCAAATAGGTTATCCTGCATGCCGTCCATATGAGAGTCAAACTGTGAGCATTTGAGAGCTGAAAGCAGACCACGTTTTCTTTTAGATAAACCACACTGAAATCTTCTTAATGGTTTTGCATAAACATTCTACTGTGTCTGAGCACTAACATATGCAACTCACTGGATTCAGACACTCCTGTATCTTCAATTGTCTTTGCCTTGGGATTCTGAGCGGCGTGCCTTGTAAAATTACCTTCCCACTGTACGGCAGCTTCATGACAGTCAGACCCCTGAGGAGACAGAATCTCAGCCATTAGCATAATAATGCACAACAATGGAGCCCACGCTTAACACTTTATTACAGAACAACCTCTAAGTGTGTAGCAGGAAACACCAAGCAAACAAACTATTAAACTGAAAACTATTAACATTTTTTGCCTACCATGTCAGAAACGCAGGCCTTCTTGGTTTGTTCTTCTGTAATAGGGTCTTCCTCTGAATGTGGCCTTTTAAAACAAGGACTCGTGCTTGTGCCTGACTCGAAGACATCATCGACTAAAATCTCTTCTTTTATAGTTACAGCCAAAGATTCATCTAGTTCATCTTGCTTGCTAACTGGCCAATTTTCAAGACTCCCTGAGAGGTCTTCTTCGCCGCTCATTTCAGGGAACTCTTCATCATTAATATCGACTGATTGGTAGTTGCTTTTTTGTTCAGCAATGCCAAAATGTGTCTCTAGCTGAAGACACGGTAAATCATTTGTACTTATGGGCATGGTTTTGTTGGGAGTGTAAGCTGTAGCTCGTTTTGGTAGCTTTGGGACAACACCACACAATGATATCCTTGAGGAAAATGATTTTTTGTTAAGACTAAAAGGTGTAGTCTTCTGATTTTGAGCAGAATTATTTTTCTGCTTGACAACAGGTGTGACGTTTGAAGCGGGCTCTGCAGAACTTTCCACTTCATTCTGCACATTGTCTGAGGTGGTGCAAGAAGGCAGAGGCGCAGTTGCAATGGTCATTGAATTTTGCTCTACCAGGATACGTTGTGACATGTTGTGAAGCTCCACTTGAAAGTCCATTAAACTTCTTCGTCTTGCTTTAGCATTATGAGCTTGACCCTCTTCGTCGTTTCCAAAACCAGAGGATGCATTTATATTGGTTTCTTCACTCTGGTTAAATGAAATAGCTTGCTCAATTTCAATAGGCAATGTTAGGGGCTTTGTGACTTGCATATCGTCTTTATCGTTCGCCATTACATTGCTTGGGAGTGGCGTTTCACAATTTTTGTCCTCTTGCATATCAGGTGGGATGTAGGACATTGTCTCAGTGTTGCTGCTTTTAACGTTTTTTCCAGCAAGATCAAAAAGATCCTTTGAGGGGAAAACACTGTTATTAGCACACTTGGTAGCTTCACTCACCTCATTTTGTTCTTCACTTGACACTCTGCATTTAGAAACAGTTGTTGATGCCCAAAGTGCACTTTCATTCACTTTGATCTCTGCAGCACTTGATGCCAATGTGCTTTTTGAGTCCATTGCAATCGTATTGCATCCTGTTAGCTCCATTTCATCATCAACATAGGGAATGACAAGATTTGATGCACTGACTTGACATGTCAGTTCCATACACTGAGACTCATTCTGCATTTGACAACTTTGTGCTTCAGGCAACAGATTTTGCTGATGCTTACTTCCCTCATTAAATGCAAAGCTTTTTAACACTATTTTGCCAGTGAGTGGCTGAGTTATCTCCATACCATCAGGACTACAGGACGTAGATGTACTGTTCAAATTCCTCCTTGACTTGTTGAATGGTGTGGCCCTCTTGAAAGTTTCAGCCTCCAGCACAGCAGTCTGACATTGTGTCATGTCCATGTTATCAGAGTTGGAGAAATCAATCTGACAGTTATCAGCTTCAGTGTTTCCAGAATTGCACATCAAGGACATCATCCTGGCTCCCGACTTTCTTCGAGTCATAAAAGCTTTATGCTTTCGCTCACTGAATGGTGCCATATGTACTTCAGTCATCTCCATGGGCTCAACCACAGTGACTGTTTGATTAGCAGAGTATGGTGCTCTTATATCTGTGATATCCACAGTTCTTTCTGTTCGGTTTGAGGCAATGTCAGTGACGCATGCTGTAAATTCCATTTCGTCTGGACATGGGAGGGAAGTGTCTGCAAAAGTACTTTGTTGACATGTCAAGTCCATATAGTCACTCTTATTAGGTGATGTAGCTGAAGCAGGAATCAGAATGCTTTCACCTTTTTCCATTTTGTAGGAAGAATGACCATTTAGTAATATACGCCCTGTAGGTACTTGAGTCATGTCCATCTCATCCCAGCCTTCAGTTCCAGATACTGATGTATGAGGTCCACTCTTCCTTGAAACGTCTAATGGTGTGTCTCCGCTGACATGTTTGGGTTGAAGTAAAACAGTGTGACACTGTGTTATTTCCATATCGTCAGAATTTGAATTAAAGCAGGACATCTTGTTTACACTAGATGTTGAATGCAGAGCTTCCTTCTTGACGCTGCCTGTATGCTCGTCTTCTCCAACTGTTCTAGATGAAGATGAAGGCAAACTCTTCCAGAAGTTACCAAATGACTTGTTTTCAGTTGATGGTTTGATTTCGAGAAAATCAGTTTGACACTCTGTAATTTCCATATCGCCAGAATTGTCATTTTGGACTATTGAGAGGTTGCCTGATTTGATGTAATCCAGTACTATTCCATCTTTAGCAACATTAAAACAGGTCTTCCTGTTTACTGTAGGAATGGGATGCAGACTGTTTTCATTCATAATGCCTGTACACTCATCTTCTTGAACAGTTCTGGATACAGATGCCAAAGGCAAACTCTTCCTTGAGCTGCTAAGTGGTTTGTTTCCAACTGATGGTTTGGACTCGAGATCAAAAACCTCTGTCATCTCCATATCATCGGAATTTGCAGCAGGAACCATTAAGCTGCTGTTAGACTTGTTTTGCACTATATCTCCATTTCTGAAAACATCAAATGTGGACCTCCTGCTTGCTTTGGGAAACAAAGCTTTCTCTTTTTCTTGAAGAGAAACATCTAAAGCCTCAGTCATCTCCATATTATCAGAATCTGTTTGAGCTACTGATAGATTGCCCTGAAAATAATCAGCACTGCTTTGATTTGGTGTTCCTCTATTTCCAATGACAGTCAAGGAGGACATTCTTCTTACTTTAGGAACTGAAGGCGGACTTTGTTCCCTCATAGTCACCGTGTAGTCTTTATTTCGAACGGATATATCACATGTCCCTGTCATCTCCATTGCATTGTCTGCATCAGAGAAGTAATAGGATCTATTTTGATCAAGAGCAGCCTGGACACTGCTAGTGATATTTCCTGTAACTTTAGCATTGACTGGAGCAGTGAACTCCATGTCATCCGACACATCTGGAAAAGCAGATGTCATGAAGGAAACACTTCTATGATTTTTAGAAACTGAGGGTGTGCAAGACTGTGCACTATCAATGTTTTCAGTTTCAACAGTGCGACCCACAGTTGGCCCACTTTCGCCATTTTCAATGAATGAAACTCGGGAACGTCTGCGCTGAAGTCCCCGGGGTTGTAGCGGTTGACACTTACTGCTTGGATGTTGTTTTGTTAAAAAAGATGGCAAGAAATTTTCCTTATCAATTTCTGAAATGCTTGTATTCGCTGGACCGGAGCCATTATCAAGCTCGTTTTCTGATTTTTGGAGCTTAATGGTATTTACAGTGGGTAAGTGCATACTGGCGAGAAAAGCACTGAAGTCTGAGTCCATTGAAACATTTTTCTTCTCTGCTTTCTGACTTGCAGTATTTGTATCACCACAGACAGTCTGTGCCACTTTGAAGCTAACATCCTGGTTTGCCTCCTCTTTGATTTCATAATCCTTATCAAATGTGATTGTGTGACTGTGAGTAATATCCATGTATCCAGTATCTTCTCCAAGCAGTATTGTTCTATCCACATAGTCATCTTGTAAGACTGGATCAGAGAAGAAATTCTCCTACAATTTGCAAAAGGTCAAAAAAATCAGTGTGTGTCAAAACAAGGTGTGTTTCAATCAAGCACAGTATGCTTACACAGTACAAAATTAAATGCTGTGGCAGCAGTGTGCAAACTTTAATCAAGCAGGTCATAAAACTGCAGAAGCCTGAAATGCATATTTTTTTTACTTGGATTAGCACTTACTTTATTCTGGGATAGATAAAGTGGAGTGTTCAACAAAGTGTCCAGGCCTAAAAAACAAAAAGGTTCAGTGGTTCACTATCTCTTTGCATGCAAAATATTCAGGAAAAATACAAAATATATGTAAGATTCTGTGTTAAAATTATGCAAAAACAAAATATACTTATACTGAATATTTTTAGATTGAAGAACTGTGCCCCAGATGGTCATTTTAAATATGGATTGATTGATATAAAAAAATCCTTGAAAAAGAAATACCTTTGATTTGGTGACTTCCTTCATCAGCAAAATGCAGGATCCTGTCATTAGGTGTAAAATAAAGATTATGATTTTCATATATTTTAATGTAAAGTACATTAAAAATACACATCAAACATATCTAACTTGAACAACATATAAAGCCAGAACAACTCAAATAATACAATCTGCTACTCACTTTTCATCTGGCCGCTCTTCTGTTGAATATAACAAAAACAATCAAGTTAATAACTTGTCAATGTTTTACAAAAATATGCATCATAAATATTTAAACATATTCATTTGATCAAACTGATACACATCTTCCTAACAATAAAACGATTAAAATAACAACTGCTCACCGTGTAAGTTTTGTATGGATCCCAGCACAGGAGATTCATTCTTGGCCTCACTGTGAAATTTTAAAGATTATATATGAATTGCACTTCAAAACATACTATTTGTGTTATTTATTATATTGTATTTAACAAACAGTGAGCTCATTATTGTCACACTTGACACGCACTTACTTTGTAAAGACTCGCACATTATTTGTGGTGGCAAAACTCACTCTTCGTGAATTTCTCCTTTTTTCTACGGGCTTGGCAATTTCTTCCTGCATAAATACACAGATCAAAAACAAATGTAACATTGAAAAATAAATAAATACAACAAACAAACCAATTCAGCAACACAATCACCTTTAGTTCCTCTTGCTCAACTCCAAGTAGTTTGATAGATGTTCGAGGTGCTTTCAAAATCTGTTAGGTGACAAAAAAAGAATTATTATTTAATTTTTCCAGACACTTAGAAATGGTTGAAAGTTAGAAAGATACTTCTTGCAGGCTGAAATAAAGTAAATAATTTTAAAAGTCAATCACATTTCATTTGTGTGCATATTCATTCATTACTAAAAATCAGCACAAACGAGTATATTCCCATTTAAATCAAATGTTCAAAGAAATAATGATAATAAAATAATAATTATAATACTATTACTAATGATAATAATAATAAGAAGAAGAAGAAGAAGGAGAAGAAGAAAGGACAAATCATCAGAAGGTATCACATTTCACAATTTCAACTTCAATGATTTCCTGTATGCATACCGAAGAAAGTCTCCGTTTCGAGGATTTCACTCCCTCATTTCTAAACAAAAAACACAAACAAAGATCAAATTAGTTACACAAATTGTTTTAATGACATATTCTAAAATTTGCCAGGAGGAAAAAAAAAACAGCACACTTATTTAAATCAAATACTAACATTTATTCATTTAGCATATATATTATTTTATATATGTGGAAATGAAAAGCTTTGAAAGCAGTTTGTCATATTCATAGTGAACAATGCAATGTCAAAATATAAGATTGATTAGTTTAATAAGGTGTAACTTGCATTAAGGCTATTTCACTTGTCTAATTGATAACTATGTAAACAGCTACTTGTTTATATGATTATTTGACGGTATTATTATTAATAATAATGAAAATAACAAAATATTATATATAAATATAGTAAAACATGGCAAGCAATAGGTTTTGATTTTCAGACATCTAAAACATGACACAGTATAAGACATAACAATAAAATCCTAAAAGATAAGGTTATAAATACAATAGTTTTGCTCTTACATGACAGCACATGAAATGAAAATACATTATAATTAGTGGTATATCAAAGCATCAACTGATCTCTGTTTTTGGTTTGAAGCTCACCACAGTAAAACATCACAGAACGTTTGAGCATTTTGGACAGGCGGGTCTCAATCATTTATACATCAGTAAAGGGCAAGGTTGCATTTTTCATCCAAAGCAGCTTGTCAAATCGGTCAACAGCATGAATCTTTTCTCGTAAAAAATAGATATAAGCTATCAACTTACCCTAAATTCTGCTGCTCCATCTTCAATGCATGTGGACAAATACACTATATCTACAGAAAAAGCAAAGAAACGCTATAAAAAAGAAACTAAATAAAATAAACAAACAAAAGGACAAGGCAGGTCTGTTATTTTTAATTTACCTAAACATTGCTCACATTATAATAACATCTCTTACAAGTTTTTGTTGCTGGAGTCTGTGTACTTGTGTGTATATCTGTCAGACACACACGCTCATAACAACAGCAGCAGCATTATACTAAGCTATACGAAATAAATATTCAGATGCCTCAAAATAAACATATATTACTTTCATAAAAGCTTCCGCACGTGTGATATGCGGCTGAATACACAAATAATTAATTTAAAAACGATACCTAAATGTCATTTCCCTCCATTCGCAGCTTGTCTTTTTTCTTCATAAAAATTTGAACTCAACCGCCGCGCCTCTTACTCGCATTCAGTGACGTTGGATATGGGATGAAAAGATTCTCTCGCGCCCTCTAGCGGAGCGGAAGATAATTTAAACATATAAATAACATAAAAAATAGCATCAGCTAGTAAGTTGTCTTTGGATAAAAAGTTTTTTTTAAATAAAATTTTACACCCATATATTTTATGTAGATATAGTTAGTTTAGCTGTTATAAATATATCTAGATCAAAAGTCAAAACGGATTTGAAAGGAGGCGGAAGTGACGTTGTTTATTTTGAAAATTCATGGCGCTGAGATAGACTGGTATCTGTAAAACAGTCTCTACAGATCGATATTAGCTCGACGTGGTAGGTTTATTGCACTTTCATATTTAACTTTAAGCACATGCTAAATTAGCGATGTCCGATAATATATTTTATAATCGCATTGAATTTAACCTACTGTAGGAAAAAGGCACGTTGGCATTGTAGTTGAACAACAGCTAAGTGCATTACATGACCACAGAACACGGTATTTTGAGAATAACGAATTATATTAATGACGTCTGTTTTGTTTGAATAACTTTTTGTTGTGACTTTCGCTCAAACTTTTAGTCGTGTGTTGTTTTTTTAATCAGATTTTTTCTTATCTTTATTATAGTCAATGGCTTCAATATTGACATTAAACATTGAAAATAAACATAAAAACATTTCTATTTGTCCAGAATATGAAGAGAGTTCAGACGACGATTCCTGCACAGACCGGTGTCACATCCAGAGCAACACACGTCAAACACGACATGGACACTAACGTTAAGTAAATATCTTCTCTTTTAAATTTCCCGAAATCATTAAATTGACCTATTAATCAAATACCTATTTTTAAAATGATCAAAATACGCATTTGTAATATTTCAGGAAGAACCAGCACAGGTCTCTTAAAGTGTAAGTACATACTTTTGTATTTTAGTATGTCTGTCTATCAAACCAGTTATTTTTGTTGTGTTATGCTACTCTTAATTAGGCATGGAACGATAACCGTTTCAAGGTATACCGCAGTATGTAAAAGTCAAGGTTTTCATACCGCCAAAATTTTCTGCTATACCGTTCCAAAGGTATGTGTAAATTTAGGTGTAAATTGTGAAGAATTGTGTTTTTGAAACAAATGAAGACAGCACAAGTCAATGATTCATTGCAATTATTTAGCCTGACATGTTTACTGCCGCAAAATATTTTTCATGTTTCTCAAAATGAAATATTTTATGTTAGCGGGGAAAAAAGTTTTTGTTTTTTAGCTAGACATTTTAAAAGAATATATTTTAGAGCAGTAAACACAATACCGTCATACCATGAAACCATGATATATTTATCCTAGGTTATCATACCGTCAGAATCTTATACCGGCCCATGCCTACTCTTAATTGAGGAAAAAGTTGGTTTTATATTTACACATTAATTCATTTTTGAACAGGGACAACTTGTGACACAGTGCCTATACTATTTTTCGAAGATTTGGTCTGAAATCACATGTAGTATGACTTTAAAACAACATTAGCACTATTTAATTGACTGTGAACAATTGTTGTTATTCATTGGTTGTGAGTATGTTTTCCCTATTTAGAAGTTACAAAGAATACTTTTCTGAATTTATATTATTAAGAAGAAAGTCTGAATGTGCGAATATAAAGTCAACTTTACCTCAATCTACTCTTCTACAGTTTTTTTTTAAAGTTACTTTGATATTTTTCAGGCCAACTACGAGATATGGGCAACAAAATGACATGCGGGAGCAGAATCGAGTGTTAATTTCAGCAAATGAAGACCTGCACAAGCAGCTTGAAGAAATGAAGGTAATTATTTTAACCAATTCTCCAGTGATTTGCTCTAATAAATTCTTTATTATTATTTTACAATGCTGAGAACGATTAAATAAATGGTATTCACTTTTAATTCTCAAAACTATATTTCTGAAGGACACTGTGACAGAGCTGGAGCAGAGATGCACAGACCTCCAAGGAGAAAATCGAGAAATTCAAAAACAGCTGCGGGACTGTCACGTCCTTCTAGTAGCAGAAAAGCTTGACCCAGGTGAACTATTTTAAACCTCTATTGGACTGACACAACAAAAAACACCTGTAATTTCTGCTGAGTTGTAATCTAACAGCCTCAAATTCA
This sequence comes from Danio albolineatus, assembly GCA_903798035.1. Lineage (NCBI taxonomy): Eukaryota > Metazoa > Chordata > Actinopteri > Cypriniformes > Danionidae > Danio > Danio albolineatus. Next base: position 11,907,695 of record CAIGQQ010038154.1, read on the forward strand.
GTTTCAGGGGAAAAGTTGGGCCAGACAGCAGAAGACAAGGATGAACAAAGAAAAGAAGTCATGGTACTTGCATTTTCCTTTCTCTATATGTACATTCTTATATTTCTGTGTATTTATACAGATAAATGTTTTTAAAACAGATCCTAATATGACAAATTACATCCAACTAGAATGTCTGTTTGATGTACACTGTCTGTCTATAGGTCATGTGCATGCCTTAAAGTAAAGGCAATATTTAAAGTTGTTTTTAAATAAATTCATATTTTGGTAACAATTTAGTTCAAGTACCTATTCTCACTAGTAACTAGTGACTTATTAACTGCCTATTATTAAGAAATTGGCTGTTTATTAGTACATATTCTGCATGAGCTTATTCTGCATCCTTAATCCTAACTAATACCTAAAATCTAACTATTTATAAGCAGGAGATGAGCAGTTTATAGAGGCAAAGATCATAGTTAATGTTCTATTAATAGTGAGAATTGTATCTTAAAATATATTGTGACCCATATTTTTAATATTCCAAAAACATTGTATTATAAAGTAATTTTTGCTTTGTCATGGCAACATAAGATGCTGATAAATGGTCACAGTATGGACAAATAATAGGGATTGATTATGTAATCAGTTATATTGCATGGTAATCTGTAGTACTGCATGGTAATTTTATGATGCTTATATTAATAATAATAATAATACAACATTAAATATACACTACCTGACAAAAGTATTGTCGTCGATCCCAGTCGTAAGAGCAACAAATAATAACTTGACTTCTAGTTGATCATTTGGAAAAGTGGCAGAAGGTAGATTTTTCAGATGAATCATCTGTTGAACTGCATCCCAATCATCACAAATACTGCAGAAGACCTATTGCAACCCGCATGGACCCAAGATTTATGGTTTGGGGTTACATTCAGTATGAGGGCTTGCAAGAGAGATCTGCAGAGTGGATGGCAACACCAACAACCCGAGGTATCAAGGCATTTGTGCTGCCCATTACATTACAAACCACAGGAGAGGGCAAATTCTTCAGCAGGATAGCGCTCCTTCTCATACTTCAGCCTTTACATCAAAGTTTCTGAAAGCAAAGAAGGTCAAGGTGCTCCAGGATTGGCCAGCCCAGTCACCAGAAATGAACATTATTGAGAATGTCTGTTATAAGATTGAGGAGGCTGCATTGGAGATGAATTCAAAGAATCTTGATGAACTCTGGGAGTCCTGCAAGAACGCTTTCTTTGCCATTCCAGATGACTTTATTAATAAGTTATTTAAGTCATTGCAGAGATGTGTGAATGCAGTCGTCCAAGCTCATGGGAGTCATACACAGTATTAACTTCTTTTTCCACTGCACCATGGCTTCATATTCTATATTGTACATTATTTCTGTTAAGTGACAAGACTTTTGTCTAAACTAAGTCAGCCCTTACTGTCCTAATTAAATAATAAAAATAAATTACACATTACCATATTTTATTTTGGTGAAATAAGTATAATCTAGAGGTCTTTGCCATTCATATAAGCTACTTCTGATACCAAATGATCAATTAGAACTTGGATAGGCAACAAGACTGTTGTCAGGTAGTGTATTATCAAAGTATAAAATCTTTTACTTGTGAATAAATAGTTGGCCATTTCATAGATGCAATATCATTATTATTATTTTTTTAACATGAAGATGTAACATTGCTAATCACCTGTAACCTAATGATTTGACACATTGCCAAATGAAATTAATATTGATCCATGAATGTTTTAAGTGTCCTTTTAATAAATGGTCACTGCAGGCACATATAAAAGCGATTGATTATATAATCAGGCATATTGTACAACTATCTGCACTACAGTCACACTGAATTACTAGCTTTTACGGTCTGATATATTGTGATGTAGATGCACATATAAGTCTATTGGTGAATACAGATGAAGCCTAATTCTATTTTCTAGCATGTTTTCTCCGGAGAATCAGTCCTGACAGTGCGGTTCATTGTGTTAAACCAGAGTCAGGGAAACTGACTTTCAATTAATTATTCATCTCCTGTTCGTTTTGTTGTTTCTAATGACAGACTGTTTCTCAAAATCTCCTGACTGAGCTGAAACTGCTTGGTGAGACGGCACAAGAGCATGCAGCAAATTTACTGGTAAGTATTTGCTTGGTGTGTTTTTTTAATATATATTCCCAGGTTATTTATTCTGATTCGAATGTCCTACGGCACTGACCAGACATTAATACAAATGTTTCATTCAGACTGATTTATATGAGGATGAAATTACACACATTCTGTTCTCCCGGGCTTGAGGCTGTATAATTAATCATAACACCAGGTCCAGCTGATAAAATATTCATTTGAAATGTTCTAATCCTTCTAAATGTTATTGAGTGTGCCTCTCCAAAACTACTAGATTATGGCGTGACCTAAGACAGGTCTGTATTTTGATATGAACATGATTAAGACAGTGCTCTGATTAAGGATCCACTATGTAAACATTATTAAAGTCATAATTGGAGTAAACACAAAGTGAATTAAGACACGTGGAGTATTCACATTTCGTTGCGTTATTACATTTCAGTATAGACATGTACATCAAACCTCAATTACACCATTACCGTTTTAACCGTCACAATTACACTATTTTTCACCTCATTTTTTGCAACAAGATACACACTACAATCTGTTTACCACTTCCTTGTTTGCAAGCTAAACATTGATTACTTTATACTTTAGAGGTTATTAATAATCCCAGAATCAGAAAGAGCTTTATTGCCAGGTGTGTTCACACATACGAGATATTTGTTTTCGTGACAGAGCTTCTACAGTGCAACAGAATTACAGAGACAGGACAAAAAACAGATAATAAATATATTCAAAAAATAGAAGTAAGTGTTAAATGCAAATATACAAATGGGCAAGTGTATGTACAGGTGTATTACTATATACAACATTATATGTGCAGCTGTTATGTGCAAATTGGCATGTAAAGTGTGTTGTTAAACAAGTGTATGTGTGTGTAACAAGTGTATTTGTTATGTGCAAATTGGCATGTAAAGTGTGTTGTTAAATAAGTGTATGTGTGTGTAAAAAGTGTATTGCAAGTAGTGATGTTGGTTCCATGATTATTATCATCAAGGGTTCATGAGATGGATTGCCTGAGGGAAGAAACTGTTTCTGTGTCGGGCTGTTCTGGTGCGCAGTGCTCTGTAGGGTCGCCCAGAAGGTAAAAGTTCAAAGAGGCAGTTTGCTGGGTGTGAGGGGTCCAGAGTGATTTTGGCAGCCCTTCTGCTCTCTCTGGATAAGTACAGTTCTTGGAGAGTAGGGAGGGTTATACCAATGATTCGCTCAGCAGTTCGAACTATTCGACGTAGTCTTCGAAGGTCAGATTTGGTAGCTGAGCTGAACCAGACAGTTTTTGAAGTGCAGATGACTGATTCAATCTCTGTTTACATGGTAGATTCTTAATCAGGATATTGTCTTATTCAGGGGTGTCCAAACTCTGTCCTGGAGGGCCGTTGTCCTGCAAAGTTTATTTCCAACCCCAATCAGACACACATGGGCTAGCTAATCAAAAGCTGCGTCCCAAATGGCACACTATGCACTTACAAACTCAACAGCAAAGTATATGTATGTAGTGTTGTCCCAAATGGAACTCTAATTTTTTTTTTTTTACTAAGTAGAAATTAATACTGTTTTCCTTATGATGCTTGACAGTTGCCAAATTAGAGAAATAAATGAGCAAAGTACCAAATAATACCTGCCATAAGTATAACCGCATTCACCATCGGGAGGCGCTATAATCACTCTCATGGGAGAATTTTGCTTTCACAATCCAAAATAAATGTAATAAAACAGGAGCGCCTGATAGCTCCGCCCCTTCCGCTACATGAGCAAAGCAGTTGTTGTTGAGTGAGTGAAGCGTCTAACATTCCACACTTTATTTTACCGGATGAATAAGTGCATCATCAGGGTAATTAAAGTGCACGTATTATTGTTAGAGTTTTCAGTGTGAACGCACTGTTTACACTATTTATACTAGAGAATAACGTAGAAAAGTGCATAAGTATGTGATTTGGGACACACCTAAGGTCTTAAGGCTGATTTATACTTCTGCGTCAAGCACACGCGTATGCCAAGCCTGTGCGTAGTCGCCGTCGCCAACGCTTGACGCGCACCTCTCAATAAATGTAACTACACATCGAAACGACGAGTAGTACAGACCCTGTGATTGGTCATTTTGTCGAGCTGATGAGTGTGGGCATGCGTGAGAGCCGCGCGAGCCCGATTGAGCGAGTGTTTACAAGTGTCGAGTCCTGTGAAGGAGCTCTAGATGGAAACTGTTGCTTTGTTGTTTAACTTATGAATAAAGTTGTTGCATGTCCACCGGTTCCCGCCTCAAAATGAGCAAGTTTGAGCCACTTGTACATTTAAGGTAGTGTCCAGAAAAAAACAAAACACCAGCGAAGAAACTCTACATAAAGGAACATAAACGCCTCACTGCCAGCTAGTGTTTCGGAAGTGCTATTGCAGAGCAGAACATACAGCTCGCAGAAGTATAAATGCACGACAAGGCGCGTTGCATGCGCCGTGGGTCACGGCGATCACTTGACGCAGAAGTATAAACCAGGCTTTACTAGTCTTTCTAGAAACATCCTTTCAGGTGTGTTGTGACAAGTTGGAGCTAAAATTTACAGGTCACCGGCCCTCCAGGACTGAGTTTGTACATGCCTGATCTAAATCTTGCTAATATTAGAATATTGTTTTAAACATCGGCTTTGAGCAAGAATTTGTAACTGCCGATGTCTGTTTTTATGCATGACATGACAAATAAGTAAATGTTATATATAACTGCTTTTGTAAAGTTAAATTGAAAGACGTGAAACTGTACATGGAATCATAAAGAGCTCTTTACTTGCAGGGGGTTTTCTTGAGACTGTTATCTAAAATATCCTAATTTCTGTTCCAAAGGTTAGGCATGGGACGGTATAAGATTCTGACGGTATGATATCCTTGGATAAAATATCACGGTATCATGATAACTGCTCTAAAATAAGTTCTTTTTAAATGTCTGGGTAAAAAAAAAAACGTCAACTTTTTCCCCATTGAACACAATATATTTTATTTTAAGAAACATTTAACATATGTTGTAAGACTAAACATGTCAGACTACACTTCTACTGTCTTGATTAGTTTCAAAAACTGATTTCTGTACATCTGAAAAGGGCATCATTGATATCTTTCATTTCTTTGGATATAAAGTAATGCAAAACTTACAAATACCTTAGGAATGGTATAACATGCAGTTTAAAACCTTGACTTTTTTACCGTAGTAAACCTTGAAACCGGATATTGTCCTCTGCCTGCCAAAGATGAACCAAGCTCTCGGGATTAGAACAACATGAGGGTGTATAATTAATTCTAACCATTTAATCATTATATTATTGTCTTAATGTAAATAGTATGATAGCTGGTGTCTATGTAAACCTACCCAGCCTCTGTTCATACTTGTGTGAATGTTTCCAGGAGGTGCAGAACACCATGAAGGATCTGACGGAAGCCCATGAAAAGCTCCAGCAGGAGAGGACATTGTTCACTTCCGATGTGGAGGAAATGGAGAGAGCACTGGAAGAGGCAGAGAGACTCTTGATGGAGTAATTGAAAGGAACTCTCACTCCGGCCATAAATACTGCAACGCCATATGGTGCTTTCAGAGATCTGTCAGAATGAGAACGACAACCAGCGTCTGCATGGGAGTGTACAAACACACTGCTGCATTTTAAGGACCATCAACCAAATGTACTACATTCATACATGTATACAGTGCTTTACAATTTTCTGTGTTCGTCTGTCTGTCTACAATTTGATGTATTAATATAAATAGTTTTCATGTACTTGTGAAATTGCAAAGCACTTCTGTTGATTGTGATTATTTTATTATCGAACATGATTAAACTCTCAACCGGCTTTGAAAAGTGTTATGCTTTTGCTTTACACAAATTTATGCAATGATATCTATCCTAGTGATATGATGCGACATACAGGGTGTCTACAGGTTTCACAAAGACCATGAAGAATATAATTTCAGACTTGTGGCTAAACTAAGCATTTCTTTTAATGGCCCAGCAGAAAAAAAGTAGTGCCTGCCCTATCAAAAACGAATTCTAATAAGTTATTTCTTAGCCACATACTTTAATGTGTCAAAACAAGCAGACCCTAGTTGTATACATATTTATTAACATAACTTTAAAAAAATTAAAACTAAATCTATGGACAACAGACTGTTAGAATATTAGTTATAAATATAGTTTTGCTAAATGTTTTATTGAGATGTATTGGAAGTGTGTGGAATGATTGAGTAGTTTTACATAAACAATGGAAAATTAAGACCCCTTTAAAATGATTTAAGACTGTCAGGACAGTATTTCAGTGATTTATTTATTTTTTTTAGGCCAAAATGTTTATTTTTTAAAGACTTTAAAACCCTGCAGATACCCTGGATATTTGCCGTTATTTCTATATCGAAATTAAAAGAAAAGGTCTACTTTTAAATCATTGTGCAAATAGGTAGTTGTCCGATATCCTGTGTGAAATGGCAATTTTTAAATAAAAGTACCTTATTATATATATATATATATATATATATATATATATAAATTATATCAATATATATATATATATATATATATATATATAAAATAAGGTACTTAAAAAAAAATTAAAAAAAAGAAATTGTTACATGAAGTCGTTCGTTTTTGTTTTTTTGTGAACACAAAAGTATTCTTGTAGCTTTATAATATTCTGATTGAACCATTGAAGACACATGGGCTGTTTTGTTTGTTTTTTTGGACTGAACTAGCCAGCACCAGTGTTGTCTTGAGGATGAGGGGGCTCTCTGATCCTTTATAACTTATGTTGTATTCAAAAGATTAGTGATTTATGAACTAAATTATAACATAATTCTCATTTTCAGGTGAACTAACAGGTTTACTAACTTTTTTTTGAAAAAGTAACGAATCCCTTTTTTACATAATTGAACACAACAGTCAGTTCAATATACCCAAATCTCAATCAAATTAAGCCTTTTTGGGATGTGCTGGAATGTGAGATTCACCTCATTAATGTATTGCCAAAAAACCTACTGTAACTCCATCATGCTAAAATGTTGATATGAACCAAAATCTCTGAGGAAATATTCAACAAGCTGCTAGAAACCATGTCACCAAGAATTTCTGGAGGCAAAGAAGGCCCAACTCGGTACTAGGAAGTAAATAAAAGTGGCATGTGAGTATATATAAGGATAACTGCAGAAAATAAACAGTATACCATCCGTAGTTTGTCTGGCTGTATTCCCATCAGACTCTGATGTTCATAAGTACAGGGCACATTTGCAGTGACAGCTTTTCTGCTAGCTTGCATCAACTGAAAACAGTCACTTCACCTGAAAGTGAAATGTGTTGAATCTGGTGTTATTACAGCAACCAATGCTAACATGTCAGATAATAACACCCACCTTCTCCTCTGATTTGATCACTTCTAAAGAATAACATTTCGGACAGTCTGTCGTACAGATCGGATCTGTAAAACAAAACTCAACAGCATGAGAATGTTTTAACGGATTCTGCTGTTGAGCCAGAAATCAAGAACATTTTTCTGTGAAATGTGCCTCTAATCCATTTAATCATAGTTATCAAAACGAGTGCATTACAGTGGTGAAACATCAATAACAGGAAATTACAGTGACACAGAATTCCTACAGTAAGCCCAAAAATAAAAATCTGAGACTTATACCACACTTTAAAATGCATTAAAGTAAACGCATATACACATTATATCAAGTTCTGAGAAAAGTTGTCAAACGTGACGTTATATAATGCAATCATTTATACATTATTAAGCATAGCTTAAATTCATAGTTCACAAAAAATGAAAATTTGCAGTTAATATACTCACCCTGAAGCTATCCAAGATGAGGAGGTTTTCTTTTTTTAGTAGAACGTTAAAAAGACAACTTTTTAATCAGCAAATGCAAGTATGAAGGCAAATCAACAGCTACTGGCATTTTCTGACACAGTAAAAAAAATAATAAAAAAAAATAAAATAATGATGAATTCATTAAAAACATGGCGGATCAATTCGCTGTGGTGATTTTTCCAACACGATCAGCAATTTGTAACTTTTTGATTTAGTGGCTAATTCGTATGAATTCGTATGATCTCATTTGTACAATTTATACGATTTGCTTATCTCCCGATGATGGTTGGGTTAAGGGGCGGAGTTGGGTGCTACGCCTCCTTTTTAAAATCGTACATTTGCTTTTGTGATGCACATCAATATAGCGACACTTTTTATGACACTGTCTAACAATAATTCATATTTTCCCCAACTGTGACAACTGGGTTTAGGGTTGGGGTGGGGGTAGGCATTTAAAAATACAATTTATTGGATTAGGTAACTTGTTGTATAAAGTACTGTCCATTTGGGCAAATATAAAAAAACAGCACTTTTGCTTTTGTCATATTTATATTGTACATATAAAACACAGTAAGACATTATATGTGTCTTAAAATATATATTTAATGACAATTTGGGCCAAGGATATGCAGGAAAATGCTCAAAACGATTCAGATAGCGAAAATGATTCATTCATTCATTTTCTACCGCTTTTCCGGGGCCAGGTCGCAGGGGCAGCAGTCTTAGGCGAAAACCCCAGACCTTCCTCTGCCCAGACACTTCCTCCAGGTCCTCCGGGGGGATCCCGAGGCGTTCCCAGGCCAGCGGAGAGACATAGTCCCTCCAGCTACTCCTGGGTCTTCCCCGACATGCCTGGAACACCTCCCTATAGGTGTTCAGGAGGCATTCGAAACACATGCCCCAGCCACCTCAGCTGACTTCTCTCGATGTGGAGGAGCAGCGGCTCTACTCCGAGCTTCTCCCAGGTGACAAAGCTTCTCACCCTATCTATAAGGGTGTGCCCTGCCACTCGAAGGGAACTCATTTCGGCCGCTTGTATCCGAGATCGTGTCCTTTCGGTCATGACCAAAGGTGAGAGTAGGAACGTAGATTGACCGGCAAATCGAGAGCTTTGCCTTTCGGCTCAGCTCCTTTTTTTACCACAACGGACCGATACATCGACCGAATTACTGCTGCCTCTGCACCAATCCGCCTGTCAATCTCACATTCCATCCTTCCCTCCCTCGTGAACAAAACCCCAAGATACTTGAACTCCTTCACCTGGAGTAATTTCCTCCATGAACCACCACCACCGTGGTGGAGGGTTTTGAGTGCCTGAGAGATCCTAAGAGCTATGTTGTAGGGGGCTAATGCCCCTGGTGGGGTCTCCAAAGGCAAAAAGGTCTTAGGCGACAGGTCAGACGCGTGGTTCAAGAGCCCCTTATGAGTACAATAACATCGAGGACAGTGACGTCACCCGGTATGGCACAGTTGGGGCCCCACCCAGAAGCTAGGCCTGGGGTTGGGGCTCGTATGCGAGCGCTTGGTGGCCGGGTTTTTTCCCACGGAACCCCGCTGGGCTTAGACCGAAGGAGCGACGTGGGACCATCCTCCTGCAGGCCCCCCACCTGCAGGGGGAGCCGTAAGGAGCCGGTGCATTGTGGAACTGCTTGTGGTTGAAGGTTAGGACCATGACAACCTGATCGTCAGGCACAGAAACTAGTGAAAATTATTGGAAAAGAAATAAAAATGATAATTACACACTGTAAAAAAACGTCCTGCTCTTCTAAATTTAGATACAAAAATAGATAAATCAAGTTTTCTAGTCGTCTCAACATCAAACTGACTAAAAATATTAAGTTAAATTAAATTAAATAAGATTAAATTATTCAAATAAGTTAATAAAACCTTATATATGCATATGCATATGCATATAAACATTTGGTGTCATGAATTTTTGACTTTATTTTTTTATAGTGTAAGTGCGAATATGAGATGTGAGAATGAAAATGTATTCCAATGTTTTGCATTTTTTAGGGTGCTAAAAGCTTTTTTTTAATGTCACCGTATAAGGTATCAATGTATGATTAAAGAAATAGATCCCCTATTATGCTAATGTAGGTAATAATGGGCTGTTAATGTGTCTTTTTATTTTTTACTCCCATATACCATTTTTGACACTCAAAGTGCCACTGACATGAATGACCACAGGCCAGTTTCGTAAAAACAATCTTTATTGTTCTACCTAAGAAAAAAAGTCACCAACAAATAAACATTAAAATGAACTCTTTAAGTGTCCAAATATGTGTATATATCCCATGAATGAACGTGTGATGAGATTAGAAGAGATGAGTTCATGTACACAGCACACAGAAACCGACTCTTTTTGGCATTTAGTCACCGATACGTTATAAACAAACAAAAGAGCTGCCAGGTAATTTGCTTGGGGAATAATGTCGAATAATAAACACAACATTACTCATGCCATTTTTCAAAAAGAAATAAGTATGAGTCACATTGGCCTGTCTTTGGATGTTATTTGGATGCGAGCAGTATTTTTGTGCAAAGATAAATCGATGATGGCATGAATCAATCAATAATAATAATGAATAAAAATGTTTTAAAGGGCGACACATTACTTTTTTGTACTTTTGAATCCACACAGCATCATTTTGCGTTATCCATGATGCATATATAATGCATTGTGGGTAATGAGAGGCATAACATTTCAATGTTATCTCATTAACAGCTTCTCAAAGCAATTCAAAGTGTTAACAAGCTGCTTTGAAGAGCATATCGTTCTCTCTGCCTCACGCTGATCGGTAACACTTTTGCATAGCTCTTTCTGTCTTTGGATGTATAATGTTACGTGTTTCCCATCCGGATGGCCAACACAGCAAGAAGTCTGTCCTTGTCTTTTTTATCCCCCTCTGTTTTAAATGACAATTAATGCATAGAATGTAATTAGGATCTGAACCTACTCCACAAAAGCACATGCAGTTACAGTCTCTGTACTGAAGAGGGCGGCAGTACTCCCTTAAAGCCATAGTTCACTCAAAAATGAAAACTTTTATCATCATTTATTCACCTATTTGAGGTTCTTTTTTCCCTGTTGAACACAAATAAGATATTTAGAAGAATGCTGGTTGATGGCACCCATATACTTCCATTGTATTTTTTTTCCCTACATGGAAGTAAATCAGTTTCAGGAATCAGCATTCTTTGAAATATCTTCTTTTGGCAGAATAAAAAATAAAACTTGATAACACTTTAGAATAATGGTCCATTAATTAATGCATGTGTTAACATTAAGTATAAGTATTCCTATTGTAAAGCATTCATTAATCATAGTTCATCATTTAATAATGCATTATTAAAATCCAAAGCTTGTTAACATTAATGCACCGTGAGTTAACATGAACTAAGTAAATAGGGCAACTAGCATTACTTAATGGACTTATTGTAGTTTTAAAGGGTTACCAAAAACTCAAACAAGTTTAAAACCACAGAAGGGAGAAAAAATGATGAGGTAATTTAATATTTTTAACCATCTTTTAAATTTTTTTTAAAAATCAAATTCATTAGCAAAACTTTATGATAGTACTGTAGCTGATGTTTTGAGTTCTGAATGCAACTTGGAAACATGTTTGTGTGGAGTAACCTTCAGGTCATGTTGTGTTCAGCTCATGTCATGCTTATTAAGCTGGGTGCACAATAATTCTCTATTTGTGTCATAAGTAATACAGGGAAACTCTATTTTTGTTTTAGGCCTCTCTTTCAGGAAGCCCATTTTTGGAGTCATCCAAAATAAATAGGAGTAAATATGATGCATTAGAATATCAGTCGTAAAATAAAAAGGTCGAAATTATGAAATACTCAATTTTACCTTCAAGTCTGAATTAATTGAATAATTATAAAACAAGTTGAAAATCATAACTGACCTTTTATTTCATTATTTCACCTTTATCTTTAAGGGATTTGAACCAAAATGAGACTTTTACTATCCTCAATGATCATTTAATGTCGATTTTTTAATTCAAATAAGTTATAATTTAGTCTCTTTCTTATGTTATTTAATTATGTTATTTATTTATATCTTGTGATAATGACTTAATATATCTCATTATGAATTTAAATTTCATAATTTTCTTAATTTATATTTCCTCAATAATGTTTTTTTTATCTCAGTATTTAGATACTTTTTGTGTCTTAAATTTTGATTATAGTTAAAATGTATTATACAGATCATTACAGATTTGATTTACATTTAGTCACCATAGGCACAGGACGTCAACATGACGTCAGATTGATGTTGTACCCCATCGTTGTGGGGACGTTGCATTTTGTTTGGAAATGAAAATCGGGTTGTTGTCAGAACCCAATGTCAGGTCGACGTCAATGTCTAACCTAAATTTAACCAAATATCAACATTTAATGATTTTACAGCTTGCGGTAGTGTGGACGTTACCACTATGATGTCTATCAGACGTTGGATTTTGGTTGCCATACCTGACGAATAAATCTCAGTATCTGACGTCAATATGACGTTGGTTTAAGATGCTGACTCGACGTTGGATTTTGGTAATTTTCCAACACAACCTAAAATCAACCAAATATCAAGGTCATCAAAACGTCATACTTAGACTCTGCCTAAACACTGAATTTTGGTCACCTGACATAACAACCTAAATATAACTTAATATCAGCATCTTATGACATTGTGTGCCTGTTGGAATTTATTAAAATGTTTATATGTTTTACTTCAACATAATTATTCAAGTTTTTAATAATTCAAGATTTTTGTTATAAGTTAAACTTTTCATTTCTATTTTGACTCTGACGTGTTTCATCTCATAATTTTGACTGTCATAATTTTACCTTTTATCTCATAATTTTGACTTTATCTCATTATTATGACCTACTAAAGTATACATCTTTGGACACAAAGTGGGTTTCACAGAGTTGGGAGGATGCCATACAATTCACAATACATTTTCATGACGACTGTTGAAATTGGTAGCTTAAGTTGAGACCATTATATCCTTAAAAAGATAATGATGTCATGACATAATTATGATTTTCAAACTCCCAAGTACATTCACACGAGCAATTGAACATTATTATAATGCACTGAAAAAAAAGATTGGTCCCACTTTATTTTAATGGTCCATTTGTTGAATATAAGTTACATAATCTGATGAGAATTAGTTGGAATAAGTAGACTGATAGGTTGGGGTTAGGGTTAGGGTTGGGGTTAGTGTAAGTTGACATGTACTTGCAAAGTTTCTAATAGTCAGTAAAAAGTCTGTTGAATGTCAGTATCCACAGATTTTAAGCAGACAGTCTACTAATAGTCAAATGGACCATCGAAAAAGTGTTACCAAATGATTCATTGTATTTACAATTTTTAAGGTAACTGGTTGCAAACAATTTATATGGGCAGAATTTAAACAAAGAAAGTAAATTTAATAATGTTCATCTTAATTTGTTTGTTCAAATTCAGCCCACATAAATAGTTTGCAACCACCTGAACCCAATGAATCATTTTTTTCAGCGTATTATAACCTTCTGGTTACCAGCTCAGAAGTTTAACCCCAACCAACAAAAACCTGCTGACAATATTAGCATGTAGTGTATTTATGCTCATCCATACGGAAATAAATAATTGTTCATTATCAAACAATATAAGAAATGTGTGAATATATTTGGATAAGCAGGACGACGTGGCACATTTCAAATCATCATCTCTCCGGGGTGACTGGTTTGTACACACACTCGTACACAACGGCCAAACAAAGCGTGTGTGGATTGTGACTTACCGAAATCAGTCTCACTAAAGAACTACATCAACTTGGCACAAAGCTACTCTACAATTAAAAAAACCTTTGCTTTTATACAAAAAATTGATCCTAAAAATATACACGCATACGGCATATTTACATACAGTATTGCTAAGCTAGAAAACGCACTTTTCTTTCTTTTTTCCGCTTAAAGCATCACTCCTTTTGGTTTAAGAGAGCAATACGTGTGCAAAGGCAGTATATTCAGTGCTGCGGTTTGTCCAGAACAACGTCGCTCGTTCCAAAACATGAAACTAAACCACACATAAAACACATTGTTTTTCCAGTCTGTACAGGTTTTCAGTGATATTTCAGAGTTGTGGAGATCAGAGTGAGATTCACTGAATCACTCAAGTGTGTGTTTGCCCATGCGTAAACCGATAATCCAGGGAACATTGTTATGGAACAGCGAACGAATTTCCTTCATCCGTCTTTCTTTGAGTCTTGAATACCAAATGAATATCTCTCCCTAAAGAGTCTCACAGTGCAAAGTCTTCGCTTCCTCTGAATCATAGTTAATCCACCCAAAAATCATTAACGCGTTCACAAGAAGACACTTCAAAACCCTAAACTCCACATTTCGGGGGGGAAATTAGAGACTTTTATTATCCAGGAAAAGCACTCCCAATTGTTTGGTCCCATTTTCAGGGCTCTTGTCATCAGCTTTCCTGTTTGCGTCATTGGTTCATCAGACAAACGAGGAGAAGCCAGTGACTGGAGTGCGCGTTCCTGCTGCGGGTTGTCCTGTTGGGGTATAAACACCCCCTACGCTGTGCTGGGTCACTACAGTCTGGTAATACCCCCCTTCTGCATCCGTCATGGCGCATTCCTCGTACCCGCCTCCAGTCTTCACGCCTTTGGGCTGCCGCTTCCAGGAGTTGTAATAGGTGGGGTCGCTCATATAGTGGTTTACGAACGAATGTTTGGGCTGCTCGTCTTCATAGTCGCTGTCGCTCACCTTTATATGAGGTGGAATGGGAACATTGAGAGGTGAATGAGCCGAAGAGAAAAAGAGCAGACAGTAAAGTTAGAGCATAGAAGTGTATATTACTGTATATAGATGTACAATGTAAGTTCTGGTTTAGCTCAGTGTTTCTCAACCACGTTCCTGGAGGACCACCAGCTCTGTACGTGTTTCCATGTCATAAATATATATATATATAAAATTCTGAAAATAATTTAGAATTATTTTTACATTATTTGACTGTTTATAAGAACACAGATGTCTAGGTTGAATTGCTCTTTTTAAACTAATAATTTCAAAAAATAAAGCATTTAATTTGATTGTGTGCCAAAAGATTTTAATTGTAGTTATAATTTATCTATATGTTAGAATTAAAGTATAAAAAATATATTAATAATGTAAAAATATATAAAAAATAAAAATCATAAATATAAAAAATAACTTAAAAATTAAATAAATACATATATATGCAAACTAATACACATTTATTGATTCTTATTAAAGAAAATATCAAGACATAAGTTCTCTCTTTGTGTGAGTGTGTATGTGTTATTGGTGTAGTGTGTTTACCTCAGACTCAGACAGCTCGGTGGGTTTCTCTGTGAGTGTTGTGCTCTCAGTTAAAACCGCCCCGTTGTAGTTGTTGCAGATGTCTTCATCAGAGTAGTGCAGTCCACCTGGACTGGGCCGTGGAGGAGACCTGTTGACCAAACAATATTAACATTCTAGTATACAAACTGCATACACATTTCCTATAAAGAAATTATATAATAAGATTTACATGAAGAAGAAATGTGGTGATAAAATATGAATTACATACAAACAGGCCACTTTATTAGGTACACCTGTCCAACTGCTCTTTAAAGCAAATTTCTAATCAGCCAATCACATAGCAGCAACTCAATGCATTTAGGCTTGTAGACATGGTTAAGACAACCTGCTGCAATTCAAACCAAGCATCAGAATGGGGAAAAAGGTGATTTGAGTGATGTTGAATGTGGCATGGTTGTTGGTGCCAGACGGGCTGGTCTGAGTATTTCAGAAACTGCTGATCTACTGGGATTTTCACGCACAACCATCTCTAGGGTTTATAGAGAATGGTCTGAAAAAGAGAAAATATCCAGTGAGCGGCAATTCTGTGGGTGCAAATGCCTTGTTGATGCTAGAGGTCAGAGGAGAATTGCCAGACTGGTTCGAGCTGATAAAAAAGGCAGTAACAGTAACAATCGAGGTCTGCAGAAAAGCATCTCTGAACGCACAAGCTTGAGGTGGATGGGAAGCAGAAGAACACCACACTGGGTGCCACTCCTGTCAGCTGAGAACAGGAAACTGAGGCTACAATTCATACAGGCTTACAAAAAATTGCACCATACAAGAAAAAATGTGAGTATATATGGTCTGTATAAGGTCTGATGAGTCTGAAGTACTGCTGCGACATTTGGATGGTAGGGTTTGATTCTGAATCAGAATTCCATCCCTGTATCAATGATTTAGGCTGGTGGTGGTGGTGTAATAGTGTGGGGGATATTTTCTTGGCAAACTTTGGGCTCCTTATTACCCATTGAGCATTGTTTGACCATGTCCATCCCTTTATGACCACAGATCACCCATCTTCTGATGGCTACTTGCAGCAGGATGATGCGCCATGTCATAAAGCGCATGATGCTATCATGTCAATATGGACCAAAATCTCTGAGGAATAATTCCAGTACCTTGTTGAATCTATGCCAAAAAGGATCAATGCGGTTTGGAATCTAAAGATAATCCTACTCGGCAATAGTAAAGTGTACCTAATAAAGTGGCCGGTTTGTGTATATGAACTATAATTATGAAATGTATATTTTGATGTTTCACTGCATTCACACATAAAAATAATTAAATAAATTAATGAATAAATGATTACATTTAATTAATTAATACAGGACTAGAAGGCATTTGATGAAGTTCAGAATCAGGGCTCACTGTTATAAAGACTTATAACCCCCTTTGCAGTGGACTTTGAGCTTCGTAGTTAACTTTGCAGATCTTTTTTAACACTCAAACAGTAACACTACACACTAAAGGAAGTAGAAAGTGTAAAAAGCATCAAACCGCTTTAACCGCAGTTCAATGAAGCCTTACCTTGTTCCATTCTTCTTGAGGAAAGAGCTCTTCACGTTCAGATGTCTGCTGTTCAGCTCGAGGGCTGTGAAGCCGCCATTGTCAAGGGTCACAGATTCTTCGACAGTACTGATGTGCTTCCCTGTGAGAAAAAAAGACTACACCTGAGTGATACCAACAAAGACCAGGATGGTTGACTGATCCACTATCAAGTCAAGTTGAGCTTTATTGTCATTCCGCTGCATGTGTGGACATACAGTGGAACGAAATGTCATGTCTCACATGACCACGGTTCTACATAAATAAACATAATCATAAACATGAACACAATATTGGAAGTAAGAGCTTCTTTTGAACCAGTTTATAACTTACATACAGGAGCAATCTTACTACAGTATACTTACTATGCATATACTATACATACTTGCACTATACACACAACCTAAGACAGACTGTACAAGTACATTTACAGAACAGTGTTGTGCAAGTGTGTGGTACATTCACAAGTAAGCATTGTTTTCCTTGTTGAGTCCTTGTAAAATGGAGTTTAATAAAGTGTTTGGTGCACTTAGAGAGAAGAGTGTTTCTACTGGTCTGTCAAGCCCACTCATATGTGAAGCACACTCAGAATTGCAATTTTTTTTAGAGATATAGAGTGAGATTATATCAACTATGGTTTGATAAAATTGCAAACCAAGACTTTCAGAAAGTACTAATTAACAGTCAATGTAACCGGAATAAGTACTTTGAAATTTTACACAATGTTATTCTTCACATAATAATAATAATAAAAATAATAATTATAATAAAAATCACTGTTTGTAAGCATCAATATTTTTTATTGTAATTATAAATATATCGAATATTTCACATTACAAACATAAACTCTATACTCCATTAGCACATCAGAGTAAGAATTGTCAGCGCACAAAACAATTTCAGTGCAATATAGGTACTTTATCAATTAGCATTATTATTTTTCGTTCATAGTAATCATAAGAGTGGTCTGAAAATCGTACCTGTCCCACAGCTCCTGTACTTTTTGTTCTGTCCAAGCAGGAGCAAACCAAACACAACCATCAGAATGAGAATCAGACTGATGAGCGCCATGACGATCAGGAACCACCACTCCTCATAGAACGGTGTTTCAGACAGAGCTACAACAGACAGCACAATGCAAATGATTCTTGCTTAATTATATATTTAAAAAAAAAAAGCAGACTCAAGGTCTAAAATGAACACTTGGTACTATTAATTATAAGAGTGTCAGAAACCATGAGATACGATTCTAGCATGATTATTAAAATGCAAAGACTTTAAAAATAATATAAATTTTTATATTACTGAAACAATCTGATGAGCTGTGTGCAAAATTGCAACACATTACAAACATTTCCCCATGTTTGTGATTAGAGATGGTTTTTCTTTTAGTCAAAACAATATTTTATGTTTATTGCAAACAATAAAATAAAATTAATAAATATATAAACATGTATTCATTCATTAATTCATTCATTTCTTTTCGACTTAGTGTCTTTATTAATCTGGTGTCACTACAGCGGAACGAACCACCAACGTATCCAGCACATGTTTTACGCAGCGGATGCACTTCCTGCTGCAACTCATCACTGTGAAACATCTATACACACTCATTCTCACACATACACTACGGACACTTTAGCTAATTCATCTAAACCACATGTCTTCGGACTTGTGGGGGAAACCGGAGCACCCGGAGGAAACCCACACAACCACGAGCAGAACATGCAAACTCCACACAGAAATGCCAACTGACCCAGCTGATTCTCGAACCAGTGCCATTCTTGCTGTGTAACAGTAATAGCATGTTAGTTACACAGAATCATTGTATATTTAGTTATTTTTCTTTATTAGTTTAATTTTTTTAATCAAACAACATGTTTTTTAAATAATAGATATGTTAAACATATTATTTTTTTGTATGTCTTAATGTTGCATTCATATATTACACAATTGACAATAAAGCTCTTTCTAAATCTGAAAAAAAAAAATCAAGTTACATTGAAAATGTTAAAAAAGATTTCTATTTCCATAAATGCTGTTTTTAGAAATGCATTATTCATCAATTAATTACAAATATATCATGGATTCCTCAAAATATTAAACAGCACTGTTTTAATTGTGCATTAATAGGATTTCTGAGGGATCGTGTGATGCTGAAGACTAGAGAAATTATGCTGAAAATTTAGCATTGCATTTTCAAAATCTATTAAAACAGAAAACAATCATTATAAAGTATCAAATATTGAATAGTATTCTACTGTGCGGGCGCCACGGTGGCCTAGTGAGTAGCACGATCGCCTCACAGCAAGAAGGTCGCTGGTTCGAGCCTCGGCTGGGTCAGTTGGCATTTCTGTGTGGAGTTTGCATGTTCTCCCTGTGGTTGCGTGGGTTTTCTCCGGGTGCTCCGGTTTCCCCCACAAGTCCAAAGATATGCGGTACAGGTGAATTGGGTAAGCCAAATTGTCCGTAGTGTATGTGTGTAAATGAGAATGTATGGATGTTTCCCAGAGATGGGTTGCAGCTGGAAGGGCATCCGCTGCGTAAAACAAATGCTGGATAAGTTGGCGGATCATTCCGCTGTGGCGACCCTATATTAATAAAGGGACTAAGTCGACAAGAAAATGAATGAATGAATGAAATATTGCATAGTATTCTACTGTGCAGCCTTGTTTCTTTTATTACAGAAGAGTGACAGTTCCGCTGTTTGACACAAGATGGCAGTAAAGGCCACAGATTGCGTTTACAGCCCTGAACAGCTCAAACTCTCTCACTGAAATAAACACCTCTAAAATACAACACAATGCAACACTAAAGCCCATACTCTAGCCAAAACTGCAAATATATGTGAATATAAATGTAAATATATATAAAACGAACTCTAAAACAGCCTGCAATCAACACTATTCAGCATAAGCACCCATATTAGGTTTGAAGTAAACGAAAACAAAGCTGCGGGGCAGATGGACAGTTTGTTCAATGGGGCTTACGTTCGCATCATTTGTTGAAAATACAGCAATCTAATGATGAAGATTACCAGACATCGCAGTTGAAGGTGGACTGGGATCACCGTAGCCGAAGCGATTGACGGAGATGACGCGGAATTCATAGGCCACACCAGAACGCAGGCGATCCAGACTGATGGTGTACGAGAGACTGCCAGCTGGGAGATGCTTGACAAATGTATCCCATAATCCTTCATCTGGAAAAATGTGGGATTGGGGCGAGTGATTGGTCCCAGCAGAGGAGAAGAACGATGGAAGAGGAGAAAAGGAAGGTTAATTGTGAAGTAATGTCTTGGAAGTGATAATGAAAAGTCAAGGCTGGATCTGAAGACGATGAGTTACTGGGTACCTGATGGACGAGCCTCAATGACATATCCTGTGACAGGCCCTGCCCCTTCCGAGCCTTTCGTCCAATGGAGCGTCAGAGCTGATGCAGACTTTGTGACTGAGGTCTGCAGAGGTGAACCAGGGGAGCCTGGGAAATAAAAGACACATTATTCCTTTGTGAACAATCTATAACAGCATCAAAATACCTTCTGGAGAGCGTTAGAGGTAACGAACGACAAGTGAAGCGAGTCACGTATTAATATTACTTTTCTACCTAAAAGCTGATTTATACTTCTGCATTAAGCGCACGCAGTCGGTTCCCTCGCTGTGGCTGACGCCAAAGCTGGCGCACACCTTTAAAAAACATGTACCTACACGTCCCAATGATGTGTAGCGCAAGCTCTGTGATTGGTCGGCTTGGTAGCAATGATGAGTGTGGGAGGTGCTGAGAGCCACCAGCTTGATGGAGCGATTGTTTAGTGTTGAGTCCCATGAAGCAGCTCCAGAAGGAAACTTTTGTTATGTGTTTACCTTATGACTGAAGTTGCTGCACTTAAGACAAATACGTTGAGAAAAATACGAAACACCCGCAAAGACACTCGACACAGAGGAACATAAAAACATTATTATTTATTATTAGGAGTTACTTCCTAAAAAATGTAATGCAAGTTACTTTTTAGTTTAATTATTAGCTTTAAAAAGTCACGTTGAATCACAAACTCCATGAGAGAATTATTATTATAATTATTAAAAACAGCTTACATCACACTGTTTTTTTAATAAAACATATATTATCATTATATATTATTATATATTATTACCTTTTGGAAACATTAAAAATGTCCAAGAAGATGTGCAAAATCTTTACACGCAATGATCCAGAGACTGTTTATAGACTGCATGTCACTGAAAATGATTGATGTCGAGTGTATGATGATTGAAATCACCAAAGAGCCATAAACAGTCACTAAATGGAAAGAATGAAGAATGGAAGGAAGGGCCAAATAAAAGGAAGGACTGAGCAAGGAATGGAAGGAAGGATCAAAGAACCAAATAAATGAAGGATTCAAGGAAGGACTGAACAAACTCAGGAAGGAAAGAAGGAATGAACGAATGAACAAATGAACAAAGGACCTAATGAAGGAAGGAACAAAAATATGGAAGAAAGAATGAGCAAACAAATGATGGGAGGAAAGAAGGAAGGACCAAACAAATGAAGGAAGAATTCAAGGAAGGACTGAACAAACTAAGGAAGGAAGGAATGAACAAACGAATGAATGAACAAAAGGACCTAATGAAGGAAGGAACAAAAATATGAAAGAACGAACGAGTGAACGAAGAAAGGAGGGAACAAACGAATGAATGAAGAAAGGAGAGAACAAGCAAATAATTGAAGGAAGGTTGGAAGGAAAGAACGAAAATAGGAAGTTCCCTAAATACACTACATGTTGTTTGTGCAGGGATGTGTAAACGTAACATTCTGTTAATGCGTCAACTTTTCACAGCGTAATACTCACTACTCTTGAGTACTTTTAAAAGGGCTACTTTTTACTCATACTTTGAGTAATGTTTACTACAGGTACTTTTACTCTACTTGCACCACATTTTTGGGCAAGTAATGGTACTTTTACTTAAGTATGATTTTTCAGTAATCTTTCCACCACTGAACACAACTAGTTACTTTTTTGAGGAGTTACTCAATATTGTAATGCATTACTTTCAAGATAAAATATCCCCAACACTGCTCTTGCATAGAGTATGGCTGTTTTTATCAATCATGAATAAGTACAGGCTTCATTCATCAGGCTAAATAAATGAAAATGTAGAATTTCTTTTAGATCAGAATAATTCTTGAAAAGGCTTTTTTGCCGTTTACTGAGGATCATAAAATCCCAGTTTATATTGTGTAAAGGTCATATTGAAGCTGATGCATCTTTTTAAAAATGTGTTCCTTATTAGATGTTGTCAACAGACATACAACATTCACATACAGTTTAGTAGTAATACATTTTCCCCCTCACAAATCCAGTTCCAATAATCTTTGAAATGAGCTAGCTGATCCTTACAGTCTTGACTGAGTTGAATTGTACAATTAAATTAAAGTATGATTGTTTTCTTTTAATTAATCACCCACAAATCAGCCACATCACCATGCTATTACTGTACCGGTGATTTTTGGCAGTCATTGGCAAGTCATTGATCATTTAGAAAACAAACTGAAAATAGTAAAAGTATATAAAATCGACCACAGATAAAATAAATACTAAAAATTCCCCTCTATGAAAATTACATCAAATAAAATGTCAAAAACATTATTAAATAAATTACATTTTATGCTAGAAACTTGCTGGCTTTGCAGTGTGGTCTTTGTCATTCATTCATTCATTCATTCATTCATTCATTCATTCATTCATTCATTCATTCATTTAATTATTTATTTGTTCGTTCGTCTGTCCGTCCGTCTATCCATCGATCCATGCATGTATTCATTCATCCTTTTGTAAAATCAATTCAATGTCACTTCATCAATGTGTTGCAAAAAATTATTAGTAAAAAATTGCTTCTCTTACAAATATACTTTCAACCATTTATCTGAAACATACATTCACTCCATTCGGTTGACATTTTAGACTGTTAGTGTACATTTGAGTACTGTGTTAATACCATAGTACATGAATTAATCATTCATTACGGTCCGTGCGCGCCACATTTTTTGATGTCAATTACACAAGAGCTCACAGAGAGTCTATTGCTCTTATATGAATCATCCGCAGAACATTCTGGACTTCAGTTCATAGTTCGCTCTGCTGTCTCTGTGATACCCACAATCCCACCGCAATGAAGCCCATGTGTCTGGAGGATGTACAATTGCTCAAAGGCTACATAAAATCACATTCCCATTACAGTGCACTAATCAAACCGTGAAGTTCATGCGGCCTTATTTTAATTTCCATCTCCAACGGATTCTAACAATTAAAGCCCATCTTCCTGCTGGCTTCCAGGTTTTTAAAAAGTGTTTTTCAGAAAAGCACTAGTTAAATGCAGTCATTTCATATTCAACAATCAATTTAATCCAAAGAAAGCCTCCGGCATTTGCGTCTGTAACTGCAGGGGGTGTTTCTCTCTAGCTCAATTATTGTGGGATTTATTATGGAGGCATTATTATGCCTTATTATTCATATTTACTCATACCTTCCACTGGTCCTGCGGTGATATTGGCTTCCAGCTCGGGTCCATAACTAATGGTCCTGGCCTGAACCTTAAAGCGATAGACGACGCCCCTCATCAGGTCTCGAACCTTCAGCCAGCGTTGCCAGTTCCCCTTGATGTCCACCGTGACTGTCTTACTGACTCCTGTCAAGTCAAGCCTCTTCATTAATATTGTATGATACACTGTCTGGCCAGAGTCATATTTTGTTGGACCACCTTTAACAAGCATTCGTCATGGCAACCTTATGCAATGTCACAAAGCTTTTTGTAAAAGTCATTAAGAGTTCAAAAGACAAAGATTGCATTGAAATTTAATTCTTGTGTTATTATGTGACCTAATTATGACATTTATTACAAATTTTAAATAAACATGTTGTCATTTAGAGCATTCTGATGCTTAAAATAACTAAAAGGTGCCATACTTTTGATGTTTGTATTCATTTTAGAATCAGAATCAGAAAGAGCTTTATTGCCAAGTATGTTCACACATACGAGGAATTTGTTTTCGTGACAGAGCTTCTACAGTGCAACAGAATTACAGAGACAGGACAAAAAAACAGATAATAAATATATTCAAAAAATAGAAGTAAGTGTTAAATGCAAATATACAAATGGACAAGTGTATGTACAGGCATATTACTATATACAACATTATATGTGCAGCTGTTATGTGCAAATTGGCATGTAAAGTGTGTTGTTAAATAAGTGTATGTGTGTAAAAAGTGTATAGCAAGTAGTGATGTTGGTTCCACAATTATGGTGGAAAGTATTCGTGAGATGGATTGCCTGTGGGAAGAAACTGTTTCTGTGTCGGGCTGTTCTGGTGCGCAGTGCTCTGTAGCGTCGACCAGAAGGTAACAGTTCAAAGAGGCAGTGTGCTGGGTGTGAGCGGTCCAGAGTAATTTTGGCAGCCCTTCTGCTCGCTCTGGATAAGTACAGTTCTTTGAGAGTAGGGAGGGTTTTAACAATGATTCGCTCAGCAGTCCGAACTATATTTAAGACAGCACAATGCCAATGCTTTAACATCAAAAATTAAGGAATGCAATATTTGGTGGAATAATTATTATTTTCCATCACAATTAATTAAATTAGTCGCTTGTTATCCTTACAAATATTATTTAATATATTTAATATATTTATACAATTTTTAATTTGGAGCAAACTTTGACATTTTGCTCCTATTTATACCTAATAATTTCAAAGAAACTGAAAGCTTTAGTTCATTTGTAGTATTTGAGCTGAAATACAGGACTGTCTAAAAAAAGGTCATCCATGCATTAAATGGGACCCTTAATGCCCCTTTTGACAAGATTTCTCTAGAGTGTGTTTGTAAAGTTTCAGCTCAAAATACCACACAAATAATGTTTTATAGCTCTTTGAAACTGCCACTTTTAGGATTTGATCCAAATTGTGTCATTTTGGTGACTGCCACTTTAAATTCAAATGAGACTGTGCTCTTCATAAGAGGGTGGGGCTACAAATGCATCAGCATAGCAGCAGATTCAAAAACAAGAGTTTCTATGCCTATGATGGAGAGATTGCCACAAGTGGGCAGGACGTGTACTTTAAACATAGAGTGACTTTGGTGCTGTTTTCTAAATTTGCTCACCATGTACAGGTGCGGTGGGCTCATACATCACTCTGTATCCCTCCAGCACTCCATTGGGCTGCAGAGGAACCCCCCATGACACATTCAGAGAGCTTCCCGTCACCTCTGAAAAAACCACACGACTGGGGGATCCAGGAGCTGAAGAGTGAAACAGAGAGGTCTTAATAAAGGCACATCTCAAAAACAATCTTGCTAAACAAACTGATTTCCACGAAAAAAAAAAAAAATCAGCACAAATAACAAAAATAGCCTAGCATTCAAAATAAATGATTAATTTTATTCAACAGATGCATCAGGCTGGTAAACATATGTGTACACGCACACATACACACGCTACAAGAGATTTCTGTTTCACATGAATGTGATTTTGATTTTTGATTACAGAATCCTGAAACAATGTCATTATTTCCTTAAAAATAGTAAGCAGCAAAACCGATGTAATGAATTGAACTGTTGCAAAAATAAAAAAGTAATAATAATAATAATAAATAACAATAAAATAATAGTAAATAACAATAAAAAGTGCCACATCAGTAGAGACATTTCTAAAGCATCAGGCAATTGCAAAAAATTCAGCTTTGCATCATAATAAATTAGATTTAAAATATATTTATATTCTAGTAGAAAACTCATTTTAATGTGTTTTTGAGGTTGTAAGATGAATAGTATCAAAATGTCCCTCATTTTTCTTTAAATTCTTTTTAAATATTCACCTTATTGTTCGCGTATCAGCTGACACAGCCATTTGAATCTCTTTGGCTCGAGATTTTCGGTCTCATTCACTTCCATTTATTTTTAGACGTTAAAAACAACTCGTATTGCTGCTTGGTGTTCCAAACGAATATTTTCTTATTATATTATTCTATGTTGTCTATATAGTCATGCAAACACTTGTTCGTAGAGCAACCGTTTTCTGCGGTTTATTATTCCTAGTCATTTCTCCCATAGGCAACTGAATCAGAAGTTCTATAACAATCGCAAAATTGAGCACACTTCCGCATTGAAGAATAAGGTCAATACAGTTGATGGAAAAATTAATAGCGCTCCTCTGACATTTTCCAAGTGCTGTTTAATGCATCTTGAGTAGTGATGGGTCGATCTTGAACGATTCGTTCCTTTTGAACGAATCTGTGACTCAAGAACGATGAGTCTTCTCAGGGAGTGATTTGTGCATGCGCACATTTGTGCAGATAAAGGAGAAGATTTGTTCATTTTTCGAGTCTGCTATCGGGTTTGAGTCGTTCGTTCATCACGTAAAAGACAGAAGCCAATCATACACAATCAGAGCCAGAAAAAGATCTGATCCATTAATCTCTGGAGTCCTCGGTTTGAGTCATTCGCTCATCACATGAAAGACAGAAGCCAATCATATGCAGTCAGAGCCAGAAAAAGATTTGATCCGTTCATCTCTCGAGTTCTCGGGTTTGAGTCATCTCGTTATATGCTGTCACATGATTAACGAATGACTCAAAAACCCAAAGACTCAAAAGGTGAACTAATCATGGGTGTTTCAGATGGGACTGTCAGTGTCAGGTGAACGAACAACTTAAATTTGAAGACATGCCAAAAGAGGTGAGCAGAGCTAATGAAGGATTATTTTCTCTTTCTTAGTAGCATTGCATAGTACAGAAGTATTCTAGTTATAACTTACAGTGTGATCAACGTTTGGGCTAGTTGTAGATGTGTTTGGAAGCATCTTATAACATTTTAATGTTATTTTGGCAAATTGAATGAAATGACTTGAAAAAGATTCGTTCATCTCGATGAACAAGACTCAAAGGTCTGAGTCAGTAAAGTGATCCGAACTTTCCATCACTAATCTTTAGCACACTAGTTTTAAAAACTAATTTCTACTGCATAATTTATTTGCTCTTTGCAAAGATAACAGTAGAATATAGTTTAGCAGTTATTTCCGGTATAAGATTGCTTAAAGAGCAATTTAAAGGTGAAACTAGACTAATTATGCAAGTCATTGGCCAACAGTGGTTTACATAGAGGCCAATCACAAAAAAAATAAAATAAATAAAAAATAGATAAATAAAAAAAAATTTAATTTAAAAGAGACCAATAATATTAACCTTAAAATTATTTAGATATGTATTAAAAATGTTAAGCCAAATTCCAGTCAAACTAAAAAAAAAAACAACACTTCTCCAGAAGAAAAAAAATACTATAGGAAATACTGTTGCAATGTCCTTGCTCTGTTGAACTTCACATGGAAAATATTTGAAAAAGAGAAAGAAAATTCACAGGAGGGCTAATAATTTTGCCTTCAACTTTATATAGATATAGCAGGAATAGGAATTTTAAAATTGGAGTGCCTGTGTGCTTTTTTTGTATTACAGCAAAGTTGAATCAAACTTCACCAAATCTTGCTTAAAGGCTCTAACTGAGCCAACATCAACAAGCTCCACATGTAGTTTCTGAATGGAAACAGTAATGCCAGAAGACTGACGTGCTCTGAATGTTTTGGACGTCTGGGTTGTTTGTTTGGCACGCAGGCGTCCGGATGAGCGTAACAAGATCTCAGCGGGACTCACCAGCCTGCAGCGTTCGTCCTTTACGGGCGGTGCTGAGCGGCCCGTCTCCTGCCGCGTTAAACGCAGAGAGCTGCACCAGGTAGCTAGTGTAGGACGTCAGGTTCTTCAGGTGCACACATGTTTCTGGAACAAACAGAACCAGCTCTTTCTCTGTCTCGTTCTGCCGATCCTTTTCCCAGTAATGGATCTGCAGGAAGAAGTGAATGACCAGTTTATAAACAAAAGGAATAGTTAACCTAAAATCCTACATTTTATGATTTGTATAAACATAGTTGTTGATCATCGAGCTAATAATATAAAAATACTTTAAAATAATGACTTTCTATTTTAGTGAACGAATGAAAAAAAATTCTGCTGAAATTTCACCATTGTTGTTTTAGTCTCACTGATCCTTAGGAATACATCTATGCGGAATAAAAAGTTTCATATAATCTTCACAATGCATTTGGCTCAGTTTTCTCATAATGAAAAAAAAAACTGCTTAGATTCTAGATTCTATTCATTCTATTTGAACTTTTTTTAAAGAGATAAGCTATAATCTTTGTGTTTGTATATGTGTAGAATCCATTAAGGGGCTGTTCATCCATTGCGTCTTTTGTGCGCTCAGGTTTGTTGTTTTAAATGGAATCAAATAGCCCAAATGGAGAGAGACATGGTCTAAAGATTTTCCAGGCAAGTTAAAAACATCTACACTTTTCAGAATCACGCACGTGCGCAGTGTGTCATATGAAAAGAACCAATCAATCAGCTTCATACATTGTTTGGAATGTACACATTTCAGTAACAATGTTAGACTAATTACCTCAGATTAAGTTTTTTTTATACTTTTCTCCATAAATAAAACTTGTATCAGAGCTACAGTAAGGCTTTGTCAGTGGTGTTTTCTCAGGGAGAGCAGCTGATGGTTGCTTAGCAATGATGAATGCCTCACATTTTCTACACGGGTTTATTCATAATATTTGAATGGCCACTAATGTGTCAAATTGACTTCTTTTAAAAATATAATTTTTTTCCCCATAACTTTAATTGTTTTAATAAACAGAAATATATAACTTTTGAAAATGTACTGCCACGTGAAACACAGAATGTTTTTAAAAGAGAATGTTTAAGCAAAATGAACTGATATCATTTCAGAGTTATACTGTAGAGTAATTTTTGTTCCTGTTTTGTTCTAAATAAATTACCTAAATTATCATGGTGATGAATGTTCTCCCCGTGTTCGCGTGGGTTTGATGAATGATGAATTATGTAAATGAATTATTATGAATATAAAGACGATAAGATAAAATATGGTTTTAGCTGACAAATTTATGAGTAGTTGAAAAAGTTATGACTGTTTGTAAAAGAAATATTCTTCAGGTTCCGGAATGTAAAAACCGTAAACATATTTTAAACGCATTATATGAGGATTAAATAATACTGGGGGTGTCAAAATGAATTGTTTCTTTGGTGCACCGCAATGCAGACGTGGACAATTCAGTATCGGTTCAGTAATAGATTATTACGTACTGACGTAATTTTTCTCATATGCGTTATGTCGCGGTAGATTACTATGGTGAATAAGGCGTAATTGAAACGCAGAAACTCTGCACAATTCACTGCGTGTGTTTGCTGGACAGTCATTCCCTGACATTGAAGATACAGCAGAAGCCCCTATTTCACTCCCATGGAAAAATGAAAGTAAACTCCATTTCTCTCTCTGTCTCTCTCATTGTGGCCTCTTGACCTGCTGGCATGACGTTTCCTATCCTCTCGGCTGTTACAGCGACACATGCGGATCCAGACACGAGCGTGTTTGCAGAGCAAGTTTTCTCCACAGCGTCTATCATGGATCAGCTGAGATTGCTACGTCCATTTAACGGTGAACAAGCTAGTTTATATCCTTATAATAAAGACATGTTTATTATACATATGTAGTCAATATTATAATAAAGACATGTTTAGTATACATATGTAATCTATATTCTTATAATAAAGACATATCATACATACGGTCTATATTACCATAATAAAGATGTTTTTATCGTGCATATGTGGTGTATATTCTTATCATAAAAATGTTTTTATTATACATATGCCTGTCAGGGTTCTGCCACTCCAGTCTTGTAAATTCTTGTTTTGGTGGCAGAGTCCAGAAACTAGCTCTGTCTTGTCTTGTTTGTTGTGCTCGACTTAAGTTTTCTCGGGTCAAACACTGCTTTTCTGTCATTGTGTGTGTGTCACTGTATGGGCGCCGTCATGGGCGTTGACAATGCCAGTATATGATCTCATAATAAAGATGTGTTTGTAATACATATGTGGTTTATATTCTTGTAATAAAGACGTTTTTATCATATATTTGCAATATTTAGCTGCATTTTTCATTCATTGAGCAACTAATTACATTTTTAATCTCCTTTTGTAAACTATCATAAAAAGCAAAGCCGAATGATTATAAAATAACACCAGGGTGTCTAAATGATGACAAAATGATCACTTTTGGACAAATTGATTCTTTAAATACACAAACACTCGCACCGAAACGTGATTTAAATGAAATATGACTATCTGCGAATTGATACTTTGTGTGTTTGTGGACAGAACAGAAGGATTCATAACCAGTTCCTGTAGAAATGTCTGCGAGAGACAGATGTACAGATGGCATAAATAGGAAAACAACGGTGGAAGCTAATGCGGTGAAATCAACAGATGACAGCGAGATAAGAGAAGACAGACTGCTGATGAGAGACAGTTTATTTATGCCCGTAAACAGATGGACTGCCTGACTGCTTTTGGAAATACTTTTCTGAAAAGTCTGGCCTTACATCCGACTAAACAATTGTGCATTCCGTGTTCATGCATTGGAGTAATCGACCCGCTGTGGCGAATGTGACACACACATAATGTGCATGGGAATTAGGGGCGATTTCCAGGGGTGTAAATATGCATTTGACAATTAGAAACATTCAATAAACAATTATAATTGATTATACACAATGATTTATTCAAGCTCACACAGGCTGCATGTTTGATCTTAGTGACACATTTCAAACAATTACATATTTATTTTTTAATTTTAATAAATGTTTTGAATTTATTAAGTCCACAGCAAAATTAATAAAAATATAGTATAATAACATATATTATAATAATGATACAATAAATAAATAATCATTTGATGCAATCATTTGATTTAATACCTTCCATGTGCAAAACTGATAGATAAAAAATGTATTTTTAAATATATTTTCCTATAAATTAATATGTAATTGCAATAAATGTTATCATTATTTGTTTACTTGTTTAATTTAAATTAATTCAATTAATATTTCCATATTTTAAATTTGACAATTTTTCTATAGTTTAATTTATATCAAATATACAATAATAATAATGGTGCCATTGTGGCGTTGTGAGTAGCACGTTCGCCTCACAGCAAGAAGGTCGCTGGTTCGAGCCTCAGCTGGGTCAGTTGGCATTTCTGTGTAGAGTTTGAATGTTCTCCCCGTGGTTGCGTGGGTTTCCTTAGGGTGCTCCGGTTTCCCCCACAGTCCAAAGACATGTGGCATAGGTGAATTGGGTAGGCTAAAATTGTCCGTAGTGTATGAGTGTGAATGAGTGTGTATGTGGATGTTTCCCAGAGATGGGTTGCAGCTGGAAGGGTATCCGCTGTGTAAAACAAATGCTGGATAAGTTGGTGGTGAATTCTGCTGTTGCGACCCCAGATTAAGAAAGGGATTAAGCCGAAAAGAAAATGAATGAATGAATGAACAACAATAATAATAATAGTAATAATAATAATTATAATAATAATAATAATAATAATAATAATAATAATAATAATAAACAAATAATATATAAAGTATATGGCTGTTAGCAATCAATTAAAAACATTAACTAGTTGAATTATCACCATTTTTCCCCAGTTGATTAATTACACTAAGAATTGGAATTTTTGTGCATTACATTTAAGCAACTTGGAATTTAAATATGCAAATATTCAGCAAAAATATTGCAAAAAATTTTTTTTATAGAATAAATTGTTGTGTTTAAACTATACTATACATATACGAACATATCCCTTGGTAAAAAACTTCAGAATATAGATATGAATAAAACTATATGACGTCTGACTTAGTGTATATATATATACACAGACAAACAGTGGTGCAGTGGGGCAAAATGAAATGCATTTTGGATATTTTCTTTACATTAGACTGAAAATAAATGGTCAAAAGGATAAGAATGTGTTCTGGCATTTGGGTCAAATCAGTTCTCCTCACCTTGTATCCCTGAATATTTCCGTTTTGCGTCTCGACAGGTGGAGGCTGCCACTCCACATCCAGCTGACTGGAGGACACTGATTTCACCTGAATGTTCTGAGGAGCCACTGACGGAGCTGTGAACACAAACACATATAAAACCAGCATTTTAGACCAAATCAAACATGCATGTCAACAGGGGATAGAACAAGTCATAACAAAACCATCACAGTGGGAAAACCATTTATTTTATAGACTTTCTGCCTCATATAAAGGCCAAATGCCAGATGACATTTCTCTGTGCCATAACGAACAGGGACTAAACTGAAAGGAAACAGAAGTTTAGTGATTTATTGGCGCACTGAGATGCACAGAATGTAATGTCTCTGTAAAAAGACCAGCTGTCGAACTTCAGCTTTATATTCAAGAAAAAACTTGGCATTATATCTTTGGCACTATTTATATATATATAATGCTCTGTAAATCAATATGTAATTGCAATTAATGTAACTATTTTTGTTTAATCACAATGTTTAATTTAAATTAACTCTATTATTTTATAGATTATTATAGATTTTATAATAAATAAATAAAATAATAATAAAATAATAATTATTATAAAATTAATTTCTCGATAAATAAATAAAAAATATATTTATATAAATATAAATATATTTTTATAAATATAAATATCAGTATATATTTATATAAATATAAATATATTTTTATAAATATAAATATCAATATATACTAAACATTGCAATAAATAAATAAATATATACAATTTATCTGTATATATATATATATAT